>AP025060.1:26674342-26965449 GCA_036186865.1 Eustoma russellianum | reverse complement strand
TGATACCTGGATGGACGAGATAGTCACCTATCTGCAACATCAGACTTTGCCCGAGGACAAGTCACAAGCTCGGCGTCTCCGCCTGAAAGCTTCCAGATACGCACTCTTTAATGATCACTTGTACAGAAAATATTTTTTTCAGCTGTGGTTACGGTGCGTACCTGAGGACGAAGGAGATTATATTCTCCATGAGATGCACTTGGGCATATGTGGAAGTCATTCTGGAGCACGCTCACTGGCCCGCAAGTGCTATTTGGCTGGATATTACTGGCCCACAATTCGTAAAGATGCAGAAGAGCTGGTCAAAAAGTGCCCATCATGTCAAGCTCATGCCCCAACTACTCATTTGCCGAGTCATGAAATAACCAGTATTACCAGTCCTTGGCCGTTTGTGCAATGGGGTATGGATTTAGTGGGACCTCTACCCCGAGCCCCCGGCTCGGTCAGATTCTTGCTGGTAGCGATTGATTACTTCACTAAATGGATAGAGGCCGAGCCACTAGTCACCATAACTGGGGCCCAGGTCAAAAAGTTTTTATGGAAAAACATTATTTGTCGATTCGGCCTACCCCAGATCCTGATCTCAGACAACGGCAGACAATTTGCTGAGGATCCGGTGAAGAGTTGGTGTCTTGATTTACATATCAAGCAACGCTTCACCTCGGTAGCTCATCCTCAATCAAACGGCCAAGTAGAGCTTGACAACAGGATCATTAAGGATGGTTTGAAAAAGCACCTGGACAAAGCTGGCACTAGTTGGGTCGAAGAACTACCCAGCGTATTATGGGCTTATCGGACAACTCCCTCAACTTCAACAAAGGAAACTCCTTTCTCATTGGTGTATGGCACCGAGGCCATTATTCCCGCAGAGATGTGTTCTACTTCAACTCGAGTGGATTATTACTCAGCCTCTGATAATAACCAAGAACTACGACTGAACTTGGATGAACTCGAGCAGAAAGAGACCAAGCACGCATCTGCATGGCTCAGTATAAGAACTTGATTTCCCAGTATTACAATTCTCGGGTACGTCTGAGATCCTTTCGAGTGGGAGATCTGGTGATGCGCGACAACGAAGTCAGTCATGCTGTTTCGGCAGGAACCTTTAATCATAAATGGGAAGGTCCTTACCGCATTGTTGAAGTATTCCCAACAGGAGCTTACAAGTTGCAGACTTTAGAGGGACGAACTCTTCCACGAACTTGGCACACTTCTCATCTTAGACTTTTGCATCAATGATGTAAATTGTAATCACCTTGTATATGAATACAAGTTTTTTCTGAGGCATCTTTTAAGAGTCAAGTATCCAAGCAAATTCTGAGTACTATGGAAAGCTCATTTAAGACCTCGGCAGGTCCGAGGCAAAAGACCTCGCAGGTTCGAGGCAAATGCCCGCTAAAGGGTACATTAAGACCTCGGCAGGTCCGAGGCAAAAGACCTCGCAGGTTCGAGGCAAATGCCCGCTAAAGGGTACATTAAGACCTCGGCAGGTCCGAGGCAAAAGACCTCGCAGGTTCGAGACAAATGCCTGCTAAAGGGTACATTAAGACCTCGGCAGGTCCGAGGCAAGAGACCTCGCAGGTTCGAGGCAAATGCCCGCTAAAGGGTACATTAAGACCTCGGCAGGTCCGAGGCAAAAGACCTCGCAGGTTCGAGGCAAATGCCCGCTAAAGGGTACATTAAGACCTCGGCAGGTCCGAGGCAAAAGACCTCGCAGGTTCGAGACGAATGCCCGCTAAAGGGTACATTCAGACCTCGGTAAATCCGAGGTGGAAAACTGCTAAACAGCAGATCAAAACCTCGCGGCAGGTCCGAGACAGAAACTCACGGTAGAGTACGTTAAAACCTCGGTGAGACCGAGGCAAAAACTTCTTAAAAGGAACGTTAAGACCTCGGCAAGACTGAGGCAGGAACTTACCAAAGGTAAGAATAAGACCATGGCAAGACCGAGGCACTTACCCCCTTAAAAGAAGAAAACAAGACCTCGGCAGGTCCGAGGCAAAAGTCTGAAAAATGACTTGTAAAAGCCTCAGCAGGTCTGAGGTAAAAATTTGTTAAAGAAAAGACTTGTACAGACAAGCATTAAAAATCCTCCTAACACAAGGAGGTCGGAGTAAGAACGAGCAAGGTTCATGTGCCTTGTATGAGCTAGTCCGGACAGATAAAGCTGCATTAAAAGCAACATTACATATTCAAGAATTGAAAGCACAATTACGATCCAGGTCAGAACTTGATTACAACAAGGCAGAGTTTATCTCCAACTTATTTATGAGTTAGCTCAGCCCAAGAAACAGGTTTACTCTGACTTGAAGACTTAGTTTATTTTCAATGAAGTTAATCAGGGTTATTAAGACTGACATGAGAAGTTAGCAATGATAGCATTGAAAAATAAACTTAGAAAAAGTACTGAAGACAGAAGACAGAACTGAGCCAAAAAGTTCAAATTTTCATTGATTTAAGCGTTGAAGTACAAATTGATGTCTGCTCAAACTAAAGATAAACAAGAAAGGCCCTAAGCCTAATCCTCCTGATCTTCATCCCTCAAGTCAACTCCATCAATAAATTTTTGGAACATTTCTTCAAAGTCTTGAGCAGCTAGGGGATTGTACAGTTCGGCTATACGAGAGTCTTCCTTGTTCAGATCAGGGTGTACCGCCGAGCAGACATCAATGGCCTTCGTTTGGCCGGCCTCCATGGCTGAGCCTTGCAGATGGATCATATTTTCTTCGAAAAACTTGGACTTTCTGAAGTCTCGAAGTGTTCTGATCTCAGCTTCTATCAAGTTCTCGCGCAGCAGATTAATCATCTTTTGATCGTTCTCGCTCTTCTGCGCCATCTCAGCCATTTGCTTCTTCAAGTACTCAACCTCGTTGAAAGATTGAGTGGAGGCCAGCTCCAGGTCAGCCACCTTGTTTTCCAACTCATCCACCTTAGAGTTGGAGGTGGCCAACCTTGTCTCAGCATCCTCTGCCCTTCGCTGGAGTTGAGTGTTACCCGCCCGCAGATCAGTGTTCTCCTGGGTCAGCTCAGTTTTCCTCTTCTCAGCTTCTTCAAGCTGCTTCTTCATGGTCTCGAGCCCCCCAAAAAATTCCCTGCAGCGAGTTACTAACTCCATCTCCTGGCCTCGGATCTACCAAAAAGATAGAGTTAGAAAAAAGAGTCTATTGACAAGAAAAAGCAAGGTACTCAAAGGGAGATTTGCTTACCAGAGCGATGTTGGACATGAAGGCATGGGTCAGGGCGGCAAAGTTAGTTGCCCTGAACTTCTGATAGTCCTGGGGTAGGACTACTGCTCTGTTGAGCCTTTCGGCTACAGCAAGGTTCTCAGCAGAATCCCCTTCAGAAAACCCAATCAATATTGGGTCTTGGACGTTTCCCGGCTGAGGCAGGATTTCTTCAGCCGGGTCAGCAGTGATCATCTCCGGGGGCTGAGATGGCCCCGGATCACGACTGCTGGAGCCTTCACCCCGTTGTCTTTTTCGGGGGCGAAGGCTGGAACCTCCACCAGCACTTGCTGGGATTTCAGCATCAGTTGGAGTCTGAGGTGGGACCTCGATATCGGGCTCGTCATCAGCAATATTAATTGGCAGAGCTGCGCAAGAACAAAAATAAGTCAGAACCCAAGTAAGTATCAAACACTTGGAAAATTCTTACAGACGAAGAAAGGGTTTGCCTGATTCAGGCTCCGCCGGCTCGGGCTCAGCAGGAGCCACACTCGAAACTGGGGGCACAGCCGAAGTGGAAGCCCCCCCGGAGCCAAATGTGGCTAATTTCTCTCCGAAGTCTTTTTCTGGCTTGAGTCTCAGCCATCAAGTCCATTCGGGTAGAAGGACCAGCCATTGCACCTGCATTCAGAGTTAAGTAGTCAAACACTTGAAAAAGAGAGAAAGAAGATAGCTGAGGAAAGAAAAACCACAATATCCACCTCGGATGATGGTTAGCTGATCCGGAGAGAGTGGCAAATATAGGTTGCCCACAGCCGAATGCTCCAGATTGGCTGCTAACCAGATCTCCGAGTCCACCTTCTGCCAGTCAATGACTATGGGAAGTGCTCGAAGTCTGTCTGCTTCATTGCAGTGATCTTGGCTTGGCCTCGTGTTATCAGCACTGCCAGCCTTCCAGATACTTCTGCTCGGCAGCTCGGATCTCTTAACATAAAAGAATTTTTCCTTCCATCTTTTGTTGGAGGAAGGAATGTTGGTGGCAAAAAGAAAATCAATGCCAGACGTTCGTTTGCTGAAATAATACCAGCTATGCGAAGTCCGACATGCAAAAAGGGCTCGGAAAATACTGGCATTGAAAGGGAGTTCAGCAATTCTAAGGAAAAGAATATAACAAAGAATGAGCTTAAGGCCGTTAGGCTGAATTTGAGGAAGCCTGAGCCCATAAGCCCACAGAATACGGAGAAGGGGCTCAGGAATAGGGAGATTGAAACCAGATTTGAAGTAGTCTTCATAAACTGCTTCATAATCCCTAGGGGGATCGTAAGCGGTCTGACCCGACAAAGGAAGAAGAGGGCCAAAACGAGCTCTATCAACTTTATAATGTTTGCAAATCCTATCCAAGTCGGCCTCGGACAAACTAGAAGAAGTTTCTTGGACCAGAGGAGAAGGCCGACCTCTCTCTATTACTCCAGAGAACAGAGAAGGATCTCTCGCAGGGGCCGGAGGGTTTACAGATGCCGAAGCAGGGGCAACCCTCACTGGCTCCGGTGAGGAATGGATTACAGTCAGGGCTCTGCTGGAATGAGCAGAGTCCCCGGTAGACTGAAGTAAACTGCTGAGGGGAAGATCATCGGCAGAGGCAGTTCTACCAGACGGCGACGAAGAAGCAACGACTTCTTCGCCCCCGGCGGCGTAAGAACCACCTTCGGAAAAGTTTTGGGAATCCAGGGATGCAGAAGACATGATAAAGGAAGAAAGAGGAAGACTTACAGAAAGGTTGAAGGATGAAGAAGATTGGATGCAGACGGAGCACAGGCTGGAAAAAGCTGAGAGTCGCCGGAATCAAAGAAACACGCCGGAGAAGAAGCTAAATTGCCAGAGTGAAAATGCGGGAGCAAATAAAGGAAGAAATGATTTGAGGAGGATCTATTTATAGGGCACCATCTCGGCAGCCCAAGAGTCGCCTGAAATAAATGGTCCTCGATTCGTGAAACGGCGGAATCCAAAAAGCTGTGCAGCTGATGCTTCGTGCTCTGCGCGAGCAGTAAATACGCAGACCGAGCCAACCAGAAACAGACACGTGCCAGAACAGAAAACGTGTCTAAGAATCTAGTCAGTATCATCTGGTCAGTTCAGCCAGAAGTCATCATTAGCGCTTCATACATTGTGCCCTTAATAAGTACGATAAGCGGCCTAATCAGACCTTAACACGTCATCAAGGGAAGGACGACCCAGGAAAAATCTGAGCAGATCAGCCTGCTCTCTCAAGTCAGCCCGGCCAGCCTAATCAGGGGGGCAAGTGATGAGCCAAAAAATACTCTTCGTTAGTCAATAACGGTCAACGCTGAGGTAGGGGTGTAAAAATGGCTAAGTATGGCGGGTCGGCCAGGAGGTTGACCAGGACGCATGCGGACAAACAATCCATCTCGGCCACAGGGCCCCCTCTGCCATCTCGGCCATACGGTCTCAGTGCCCCCTGGGGGCCAAGGATCTCACCTCGGTCTAAAGGCCTCATTTAGGCCTAAGGGTTTCATCTCGGCCTCGAGGCCTCACCTCGGCCTGCAGTTCCATCTCGGCCAAAGTGTTGAGCTCGGCCTCGGATCTGATCTACCCACTGATCTCGGACTACCTTTTGTGGCGTCAGCTACGAGCATCATGAAAGGCCCACCAATGCTCTTCGAAGTCGGCCACTTTCATCTCGGCACGCTGACCCCACATCATCAGCCGTCTCGGGCACTTCTGAGTGCTTCTAGAGGATCTCATCTCAGTTCTAGGAGTTAACCCTGGGTAATTCTACCAGGTGAAACTCCCAGCCAGGTGTCCGAAGCTAGCTTACTCAGCCCAGTACCGAGCCACGTGGCGAGCATGCAAGAGCAAGAGTCAACCGAATGACCTCCTTGCCTGTCACGATCTCCGGGCTCTGCCCATGCATTGGCCCAAGCCGCCATATAAAAAGGCTGAGCAGCAGGAGAGAGAAGGACAAGTAACAACAAGCAATTACAAACTACACTTCAACAACTGACCACAGTAATTCATCTTCCCCACGGTGAAAGTACAGGTTTACCAGAAAACCTCTATTTACAGAACCTTCATCATATATAAACCTCTCCTAAAATGGCCTTAACTGACTTGAGCGTCGGAGGGTATTACCCGGGGCCATAGATCCTGGGTCCCCTGACCCTTATTCTTTGTGCAGGTCAGCAACTCGCTCATTAAGGACAACTGACGGAGTTCTAACGGCACCACATCAAACAAATACTTGGTGATATAATCCGACATCATCATCTCCCATCCTTTTTTTAGGGATTTAATGCTATTCACTAAGACACTCATAGCTGATAAACGTTCATCCTTACAGAATCTTTGAAATGCCTTCAAGTTGGACATGGGAGCAGACAGCAAACGAGATTTAAGAGCAAATAAATCAATTGATAAAGTCAAACGAGCTAAATTACATAAAAGAGAATGTGCAGCTGGATGGAAGAGGATGAAGCACGTCCATGATGTTTTTCTTGACCTTATTGCCGGCCTATTAACACTACATATGTGCTTTCTCCCTTTCCATCCCGCTTCACATCATCTTTATGCAATTTAGCTGCTTTGATCTCATCGTCCAGTGCTTCAAACTTCAGAGAAACCAGCAACCAATTGCGTCTCCTAATAGTAGGCACCACCAGCTGCATCATTCATGACAATACGTAATGCTACACGATCATGAGCCAAGGAGCCATCTACATTAATTTCCATCAAGGCGGGGTTTCGACCAGGTTGTTGGCCATGGAGAGCCACCAACAAACGGGGTAAAAGCAGACGCAGCAGCAGCCAGAAAGTCCTCATGCCGCCTTTTTTGCAGTGCCAAGAAGTGTTGACACAGAGACTGAACTGCCCTAAAAAAACAACTCCCCGCCTTCTAGACTTACCAAAGGGTGTTGTAGAAATTTAGAAGATAATGGACCACGAATTGAAGGAGAAGAACAACAACATATTGGAGGCTGAATGAAAGTATTATTCAGTCTTATTCTAATATACAAGTGAAGCTCCATTTATGATGGAGCAATATTCAACCTCTAACGGCTAGTAATGAAACTAGTCAAGTAAAAAAGTTTACTTACAACGGCTAGAGATTAGCCAACGGATAGTATTACTAAAATAGTGCTATTCTAAGCTAATTACAATTTTAAGCCTAGTTATAGATGTACACTGTATGCGTATGTACTACTCCTCCTCAAGTTGGTTGTAGGTATTCATACAACCGAGCTTGAAAAAGTCAAAAAAAACTCCAACAGATACTGATTGTTCTAGAAATCAGCCACTTGGTCTTTTATTGAGGTATACTCCAGGTTGATGTTTCATCTTCAATTTTCAGATGTATTATTGTTGCATCCACATGCATGCTTTGATCAATTATCACAACATATTTTGATAGCTTAAAACCGACTTCCCTAATCTGTGCTTCCAAGTCTTCTCTATTCATCATCTGTGAAACTTTGTATGCTTATATCTGTGATGTTTTAGAAGAAGAAATCTTTGCCCTGTTGCATTCTTCAAGTACCTAGAAACTCTAAAACAGTCTTGGAATTTTCATTAGCAAAATCAAATAATAACATAAAAGTGTAAGATAGGTAATTTTAATTTCTAACTAGTTCTGGGACTCAATTTAGCAGTAGATGTTTGATTCCTTTAGAAATATTTATATTATGTTAACAGAAAGAGGCACATAGCATTGGTTATCGTTGATAGGCAAACTATGTGAAATGCAAGAATATTCATCTATTGTACAGCTCGTTCACAAACAACGGGATGAAGAATACATATCACTTTGATTATTATCATTTCTTTGGTGCAGCTATAAAATAGATTACAAGGCTTCATAACCTAATCACATCCTGGAACCACAACAGCTAACAATTTGTTTTAACAGAATATTTGAAAACATTATCCACAAAATAGCCCAAGTATACATGACTGCTTTTTACTATATCAGAAACCTGAAATAAGTAAATATAACACAATTGCATAAAGCCAACAAACACTTCAAGGCACAAGCTGGTTGCAATTTTAACGAAAACAAACTCAAATTATCAAATAGCTTACTTGAAATTAAGTTTATATTATATCAGTACTATTTGAAGATTTAACAGGTTAAGGAAAACATGAATAGTCCTGTTGAATTTTTTTCTCCTAATTCTTGTCAAGGGCTCACATAAGTTTCTCTCTATCTAGAATTTCTTGGGCTTTGATGTTGGGTAACTTATAAAGCCAGCTAAGGTCTATATGCATATTACTAATGTGCGGTGGTTATATTATAATAGTCAAGAAGCACAGAACAACATGTTGTGAATGATTATGCAAAACGCCTATCTATAGGTTATAAGGAGAAGATTGGATTGGGATCCAAGAGAATATATGTATAGTCATCACCAACTACCTTCTCATGATTTTTCTCTTATTAATCCATGATTGAAATGCAAAGAGTAAGCACAACGTTAGAACATTTTGTACATACAAATGCTGATTCAACAGCAGCAGAAATAAGGACACCTAACTGAATCATAAGTGATTATTTTCGCACAAAAAACATAAGGTGATCCAGATTGATCTCTAGTTGATTAAATTTCAATATGTCATGTATCAGAACGTTCACTTCCTTTTGAAACAATCAATTGTTAATTGGATATTAAGACAAAATGTCAGTTAGATTGTGAAGCATAAGTATTCAAATTTTTTTTTCCTGAAAAAAAAGATTCTTGATAAAGCTAAAGCCTCTTGAAAAAATCTATATAAGGTTGCAAAATATCACGTCTTCTAGCGAGAAAGAGAAATTCATGTCAATTCTACCAGAAAATGTAAGCACAGAGTTTCACAAAGACTTACCATGAGATTCCAAATGCAATAACTAACCATCCAAGTCTTTGAGTAAAAACATTTCTGGTCGTTTGTTATAGTAGATAAACCCACATTACTCTTGGGGTAAATGTTTAAACACAACTTGGTCTACTTATACTTAAAGTTTACTCATGCATTTTAGCTAGCTAACTTTGTCAAGTATACGTTTCAGTATTTAAAGGCATCACATACTCAAAGCATAAGGAATACCCTATAATTGAGTAAGAGATTATCATCACAACTCATCAATTTGATATACCTGAGTCACTGTGGTGGAGTTATAGAAATGTTACCTATATTGCATTTGCCGGAAACCTTCTCGTAAGCAGCAGCTAATCGCAAATCTTTTACTTTAAAGTTTACAACTTTCAAACTTTCTAGATCTCAGATTTTGCAGACTCTTCGGATGCAGCAACACCAATTTCTTCTCCCCCTTACTTCAGCTCTTGTCTTCCAACACAATCTGTTTCTGGCCAATTATTATCTCATCCTTCAATATCTCGCTCGCAGAAATGATGCAGAAACATTTGTTGTAGTTCGAAATTTTGTCATCAGGTAACTCCATGGGTGTTTGATTTGGTGGAAATCATCCACTTAGGCCATCTCCAATGGGTGCACCAAAACACCCATTTGGTGCAAACACTCACTTCAACCAAGCACCAAACGTAACACCTAAATAATAGGTGAAAATGAATAGTGTTGCACCAAATAGGTGCAACACTATTCATTGCACCAAATCACTATTCATCCATCACATCATCATTTTAATTATCTTAAGAAAATTTTAATTTCGTTAATTTCGTTAATTTTGTTATAAGAATTTTAATTTAATTTAATTTTGTTTATAATTTAATTTTTAAATTTATAGGAACACGTTAAGAAATAATCCACCTCAATTAAATCAATGAATAATGAATTAACGAATACTTATGTTAAATTTATATGAATGTTAAATTTGTGTTAAATTATTTATAATAATAAATTAAAAATAGAATGATAGAAGAATGTTTAAGGAATATTCTTATTTGATGCTGGTTTTGATGTTTGTGTTTGGAGTATTTTTTTACTGTTTATTGCACCAAATAGGTGATTTGGTGCAAAATTTAATATGCAAAATTTGATGTTTTGGGTTGGAGCTGGCCTTAAGTCCCCTTGTAGGTAATTCTTCTATGATTTAATATCTTTCTCTTTGTCCATACCTTAAGTCCCCTTTCACTTTTACCCTTCTTAATTCGAACGTCGATGCATAATCACTTGGACAAAGAAGAGACATGTCACTAATCCTTTGTCCACACAAAAATATAACACGGCAATATTATACGGCTTGTCTCCATATAATTTTCTTTATTCCTTCCACACTTATTTCCGAAAAATTTTTCCAAAAAAAATCAGTGCACCAAAATGCTCATATTCGAATTCATCCTTTATTCTCTTTCTTTATCGCCTTCTCTCTCCTTTATCAATTCTCTCTATTGTATTCTTTTCATTCTTTTCCATTTCGTTGAATCAACTTCTTAAACAATCTATCCTACTTTATTCCCATTTTATTTTTCATCAAATTCTCTGTTCATTCTAGTACTCCATTTTCTTCGGAGTGTACTCCAACAAATTCTAGCACATTCTTTCATCATACCCTTATTTTTATATATATTTTCTTTCGCACCACACAGTTCTCCAACAAGAGAATGGCAGATGTCCCTCTGATTTCGTAAAAAACAGAATTAAAAAAGTTGCAAATCCTTCTTGATTGCCCTGCTCTCTCTTTTTCTTTCCACACACCCCAGTCCCTAACACGTCTTCTCTCACCGACCTCCACTCATTATTATTTTTTTATATTCTTTTACAAAAGCTACACTACTTGTCGCACATGCAGAAGTAACACGTCACATATCTACAATACACCTAGTTACCAATCTCATCCACACCAGCCGTTCTCACCAACGATCACTTTACCTCCAACACATCTTTCTTTACCAAACTGTCACCTCTTCCTTCAAAAGTTGTTACATCTTTCCCTTGCATTCTACCTCACAATTATAGTCCTTCACCTCTGACATTTTCTTTGAACCTTCTTCTGCATATTTTACTATCCTTTTCTTATAGCTATTAAGGGTCAGATCTATGATGTTCTCAAAGCAGGATGTTTTATGGGCCTGAGGCCTTATCATCTTTTTTCTGGAAAGAATGCTAGTAGAGCCCTTGCAAACATGTTCTTCGAAGATAAAGATCTTAATGGTGACTGCACAGGTCTTGGTGTGTTTGAGATGAAAGCATTGCAGGATTGCGAGTACAAGTTCATGAGCAAGTATGTGAAGGTAAAGACGGTAAAGCTGACAATTCCTGTGAATGAAGCGACAATAAATGGTGAAACTGCAGATGCAAGTTGGCCCCTTTGGCTTTGAGAATGACAACCCAATAAAGACCATATCTTGTTATTTCAGATTCTTTCACTTTGTCATAGTTGACAAAGTGAAATGACATGAGTGAACTTCCCCTGAAGTTATGTGGCTCTCTGGCCTTGTGGTTCAATGGCCTTGAGGACGGCTCAATGGCCTTGAAATTCATGGTTCTTTATAGCATATGGAATAGGTAGAAAAGATTTCGGTTATATATCCAAGACTCTTCATAGCCTGTCTAAGAAAAGATTTCGGTTTTATGCCAAGGCTCTTCATAGCCTATGAAAAATTTTGCATGTCTAAGAAAAGATTTCGGCTTTATGCCAAGGCTCTTCATAGCCTATGAAAAATTTGAAAATAGTCATGAAGAAATTGCAAGACATTTGGCTATGTGAGATTTGATCCTTGGATTAGAGGGATTATTCTTGGCCTTGAAAATTTATAGACTTACTGGTCTTTGAAAGTTTATAGACTTACTGATCTTACAAAATAGTTCTAGAAACAGAGATTGTACTAAAGAATGCTTTCATTGCCTTTTTTTTCAAAAAAACGAGCGTAGCAGAGTGCTAGGTTACCAAGAGAAATGAATATGTGCACCTTGATATAGTTTGAAGAAATCAGTCGTGATGGATATAGCTTGGAGAGGAAATAACCCAACTCTTTATTTAGAAACTGTGCTGTGGGTACGAGTCCAGCTGATAGCACATTGAAGAAAAGATTCCGGCTTAGCCAAGGCTCTTCTTAGCCTCCTGGAAGTTTATAGACATAATGGTCTTGACACGACTCCTCGAAGTTTATAGACATAATGGTCTTGAGAAGATTTATGGAAGTTTATAGACCTAATGGTCTTCAGAAGATTTCTAGAAGTTTATAGACATAGTGGTCTTGAGAGGATTTCTACTTATAGCC
Source organism: Eustoma russellianum (assembly GCA_036186865.1). NCBI lineage: Eukaryota > Viridiplantae > Streptophyta > Magnoliopsida > Gentianales > Gentianaceae > Eustoma > Eustoma russellianum. The sequence continues at coordinate 26,953,094 of AP025060.1, read as the reverse complement.
ATTGAATAACATCATCATCAACATATGTTTGTTTCTCATTCATATTTCTTCTTCTCCTCCTCCAATGGCTCTGATAACATGTAGAAATTTAGAAGATAATGGACCATGAATTGAAGGAGAAGAACAACAGCATATTGGAGGCTGAATGAAAGTATTATTCAGTCTTATTCTAATATACAAGTGAAGCTCCATTTATAGTGGAGCAAATTCAACCTCTAACGGCTAGTAGTGAAACTAGTCAAGTAAAAAAGTTTACTTCCAACGGCTAGAGATTAGCCAACGGATAGTATTACTAAAATAGTGCTATTCTAAGCTAATTACAATTTTAAGTCTAGTTATAGATGTACACAGTATGCGTATGTATATTTGTATGTAGTATGTATATTTCTACAGTTGTCAAGAAGTCCAATGTCCTTTGCACCAGCATGCTGATAAGCAGCAAGCAACAGCTAAGAAATGTTCTGAGGTTTATCTCACAGACATTGGATGATGCCTCCGCCATGGCTCGCTGAGACGGGAAGAATTGCTTCTAATGTGCAGCCACATTCTGTTGTTGAAGCAAAGCAGCTGAAGCTGGAACACTCTGCTGTATATCACGCTGCAGAGAATTTGGTTGCTGCTGTAAATTTTGCAACTGTCCCATTTGTGATTGAATCTGTGACATCATTTGGTGCTGAGATGCTTGTGGCTGCTGTGGCTGTGAATTTTGTGTTTGGTTTTGCACCAAAGTCATATTTTGCTACATTTGCTGATGTACCGGAACCTTTTGCTGTAGCATGTGTACAGGATGTTGATTACTTTGTATGCCAGAGCGAGAAACAGATTGTGTCCCAAGTACCGCAGGCTGTTGAAGCCCAGAAACACCACCTGGACGGCCGCATGGAAATACCATATTGGATAAATGAATTGAGTTAGCCATCATATATGATGCAGGAATGGTCACTTTAGATGTGTCTTTAGGGCATGATAAGTTTTGACCGGAGGGAAGACCTACGAAATTGCCACGTGCGTGCCACCACCCGTCCGGCTGGCTCGGGTTGCAGGTTGCAGGTTGCCGGTCCTATCTGCATTTGAAAAACGGTTAAGTCTAACCGTACTAGGCAGACTTGACTCGGTTATCTGATCTAAGGATTCAGGCTGAGCAGTTATCTGATCTAACGGCTGCAGTTAAACTGGCAGATAGTTTTATGATCTAACAGTGGCAATCAAATCATCTGATCCGACGGCTGTGGTGGATTAGGAATTAACCACCAGACCTTGGTTTTTTCCCCTATAAATACTAAGCTGAGCTGACCTCTGTGGTCATCAATCAATCGTCCAAGTAATCAGTTTTCTCCTCTTCCTATCTGCACACAATCTTCACTCTGCATAAAATATTTCTGTATTCTTCCAAGTCATCTGAGAAGTCAGAAACGTCTTATAGGTTCGTTGAGTCGTACGCTGTATTGCCGCTCGTCTGAAATGATTCTGTTATATCCTGGGAGATGGTTGCTACCTCTGGTTGGACACAGTATACCGGAGCAATACGTCTTAAAGACAGAGTTTTAGGCTCCCCTCGGTTTGTCTGCTCGACTGAGCTGCTGTTAGCGCAGCACTACTGATCTGCAGTGATGCCATGCTGAGCTCAGGTGATCTACCGAGCTGCAGCTGTGCTGAGCTCAGCTGTTAGCGCATCACTATTGTTCTGCAGTGCTGCTATGCCGAGCTTGGCTGGACGGGTGATAGCACATCACTGTTGTTCTGCAGTGCTGCTGTGCTGAGGTCGGCAGGCCGGCTGTCTATCCAGGACGAAAACTCATTTGCGCTGCTTGGACTGATCTGACTTGATGAATCGACCCAACATGTCCTGAGCTCTGCAGTTCGGCTATTGCTATATTTCACACGAACACACTGTACAGAATCGTTTTGTCTAACAAGCTCGAACAAGCTTAAGACGTATTTTGTGTATTGATTTTGTACTGTCTGCTTCTACTCCTGTTTTATTATTTGAAACATATGGTTTCTCAGTTGTTTGTTTCTGCACCTTAAGAAACTGAAATGGAGAACAAAATCAGAAACTCAGTTCATGGCGTGAACGGTGCACAATTGGTTGCTATACCTGAAGTTAATGCGGTTCCCTTGGCGCCCAATGCTGCTGCGAATGATGGACTGAATGTGCCAGTAGGTCAAGTAGAGAAACCAGAGAAATTTGCTGGAAGTTTCTTCAAGAGGTGGCAGCAAAAGATGCTTTTTTTCCTGACCGTGTTGGAATTGGCCAAACTGTTGATCGAGGACCCTCTTGTGGTGGATCCAGTTGATGACCAAAACCAGAATATGCAAAATAATCTTTTTTTATAAAGCATGACACTTTAACAATTATGTTTGTTTAAGTCTTATTCTGAGTTGTTCAGACAATTTTTTGTATGGATTGTACTGTACTTATAAAACTGCAAAGTCACTATGGCAGGGTTTGGATAAGAAATATCGCACTAAAGATGCCGGTACAAAGAAGTTTATTGCCGACAAATTTCTTGTTTTTAAATGTCAGATTCTTGAACTGATGTTTCTTAGATTGAGGAACTACAGATGTTGGTAGCCAAAATGGTAGAGGAGGGCATGTTGGTCAGTGAATCTTTTATAGTGGCAGCAGTGATTGAGAAGCTAACTCTTTCATGGAGAGAATTCAGAAGCTATTTCAAACACAAGCAAAATGAAATAACATTGGAAGATCTGATTGTCCGACTCCGCATAGAGGAGGATAATTGAAGATCTAAGAAAAAGCCACATGTGAGTTCTGGTCATGCTAAAGCCATGTTGCAGAGGCAAAGAAAAAGAAAGACCATCTCGGAATGAACAACAAAAGCAAACAGATCGCTAAGAAGTTCATAGAGAAATGCCACAACTGTGACATTCAGGGGCATGTCAGCAGTGAATGCCGCAAGCCCAAGAAAAAGCAAATCAAGGCAAAGGCAAATCTCGTTGATGTCGTGGATGATCTGAACCTGTGTGATGTGATCTCATAGTGTAATGCCATGGGAAACATACGCAAATGGTGGCTGGATACTGGAGACACAAGACATGTCTACTCCAATAGGGCAATGTTCTAAGAGTACAAGCCCAGAAACAACGAACAACTTTACATGGGGATCTCTGCTTCGTCAAAGATAGAAGGCGAATGTAAAGTTGTTCTGAAACTGACCTCAGGAAAGCCCCTGACTCTGCATAATGTGCTGCACCTTCCCCACATTCGGAAGAATATGGATTCTGGGGCTCTACTAGTCATGCATGGGTTTAGACTAGTGTTAGAGTCGATTAAAGTTATTCTTTCGAAGAATGGTATGTATTTAGGGAAGCGGTATTTGTCTGATAGGATGTTTAAGTTAAACGTCATTACTATTGTACCCAAGAAAGAATTGCCTGCAGTGGCTAATAATAATGCTTCCTCTTCTACTTACATGCTTGAGTCTTCTTGTTTATGGCATTTTCGCTTGGGACATGTAAATTACAAGTCAATACAATGAATATTTAAATTACCCAAGTTGAATTTTGACAAGGGAAAGTTGAAGCAAAAATGGCAAAGGCGACATTTCCTTCAATAGAAATGAACATTGAACCTTTGGATTTAATATTGAGAAAAAGAGTTTGAGTGATTTACAAACGCATGATTTAAATAGTACAAGTTTACGAAATGCATGATAAATTTATTACTTGACATGTTTTTGTGATATACATGTCTTATATGCTTTATGTATATTGTTGTCGTACTAATAAGCCATGAAGCGTTAAAGCTTACATTAAATGGCAAACATTTGTTGTGTTTGAACTATTTCCAGGTGCCACCATTAATGAACTAAACTAGTTCATTAAGTGAAATACTTAAGTTAATGAACTAACTAGTTCATTAAAAAGAGATATATTTGGAGAAGGCATGACGGCAACAAATTGAAGCATAGAAAGTCTCCTCTCCGTTTGATGCACACGTTTATATATATATATATATGTATATATGTATATATATATGTATATATATATATGTATATATATATATATTCAGATTTTATAAAAAAGCACAATATACATATATTCCAACGTACTACCGGCACGTTACATATATTACAAACGTACGTCAACATCAAACCACTATACTTACCTCATATTTATGAGTACATTCAGGTCTTATATCATATGATATAAGTCATGGTGATTGTAGAGAAAAAGGGGGTTTGAGTGATTTCAAAATATATGATTTAAATGAGCTTAAAAACGTGTATGAGATAAATGTGCATGATATATTGCATATTACTTGCCTTATATAGCTCATATATAATGTTGCCGTACTAATGAGCCATGAAGCTTTAAAGATTACATCAAATGGCGAACATTTGTTGTGTTTATACTATTTTCAGGTGCCACCATTAATGAACTAAACTAGTTCATTAAGTGAAGTACTTAGTTAATTAAACTAAGTAGTTCATTAAAGCAAGCTACATTTGAACAAGGCACAAAGGCAACAAGATTAAGAAAGGAAAGTCTCCTCCTCCTCTCACCACACTTATATGGAACGCCTATACATATATAAATATATATATTTTCAGATTTTTTGAAAAAGGCACATACACATGCATTCCAACGTACTACCGACATGTTGTATATTTTACGTACGTACGTTAACGTCACACCATCATACTTAACTCATATTTATGAGTATATTCAGGCCTTATATCATATGATATAAGTCATGGTGATGACAAATTAAATACAACACGTTAAAAGGTCCTACACCGAAAATTTGTCGTATTTGGCGAATACCGAAACTTCACCAACGTGTCACGTACTTGCCATAAATAGATGGCCAGCCCCTACACCTCAAAAATCATTATAATTTTCGTGCCTATGATGTTATTTCCAGCCATGAAATCATTCCATGTTGGCACACACAAATCACCCCATATTAAGGCCAAATTGTGGAGATTCCAATTTCAATTTTGTCACATGTAAATGGTGCCACTTTAGACCAGCCAAGTGCTGAAAATTAAAGTTTATATTATGTATATTATGTGTAACATAATATATATAACATGTGCAAAAAGTTGGAATTTAATTAGAGAAAAATCGGGTAATCGATAAATATCGAAAATTCGGTTTTCTACGTACACAACACATGGAACATTTTTGGCACATCATACGATACGTATCTAGACACTTTTTACATATGACATACATCTCAAAGTGTTCTAGAAAATTAAATTAAGGGATGATTGGAATATACCATGTGTGTATTATTAAATGTGCACTATTTTACAAAGTTTGCAAAAATAAAATTCAGCACATGCATATACATGTTGTACACGCCTATACAGCTGAGATGGAGCATATGTGGAGCCTTGTTGGCATATTTATTGGTCTAGAATCAATCATACAATGTTGGTGATTTAAAGAAAGAAGTTAGAAAAGGTAATGTTTCAAATTTTATCTCATTTGAAACACATGCTGAAAATTTCAGCATGTGGAAGAAAGGCTGGCTTATTTTTATCATTCATGAGGGGATATCTTGTGTCTTGAAACATGTGATTAATTGGAAGAAGAATTGGAAGTAATTTGAATAAGATTTGAATTCATAAAGTGTGATATCTTGAATATCACACATGCTGAAAAATTTCAGCATGTGTGTGTATGCACCTTGGCCGAACTCTTGGCCACATTAGTGTCCAAGTTCACTTCCAAAAATGATGAGAATATTTGCTACTAATTGGTGATTTATTTTAAAAGAAAAATCAATGAAAATTTGGAAGTAATTTGAATTATATCACCATGTATCACATGCTGAAATTTCAGCATGTCAAGTGTAGTAATGTCCGATTTTTTCCAAGTCATCAAATGATGACAACATTCAACCAATCAATGAGTGTCAAGTAAGCAAAAGTTAAATGATCATTCAATGATGAGGTGCCAAGTAAGCAAGATCATGTCACAATGATGCCACACATTCTCCCAAGGACTTAAAAGATAATTTTCAAGAGAAGAAGGACCTATAGGGGGGACGGCCAAGGTGGTTAAAAGGAAAGGAAGAAGAGCAAAACAAAGACAAGAACAAGCATTGCAAATTGAAGTGATAAAAACGCCTAGCTCTCTTCTTCTACACTTCTTTCTTTCTTCTTTCTAAAAGCCTATTGTACTTACATTCATATTCTTGAATAGTCTTATCTTAGACCACTACACATTCTCTATCTTTGTAAAAGATTGATCAAGGTGTGATCAATCTTCATTCTTGCAAGGTGGTGGTGTCGTGCGTAATTGTATTCATCATACAAGGTTTGTAAAGGGTTGGAGTTGGTGTGTAACTCCATCAACCCTGTGATAAGGTGTATTTGTGTTGTGTGACTAGTGTGAACCGAGGAAGGTGTTCCTCGAAGACTGGAGTAGGTTGTTTATAACCGAACCAGTATAAAATTCTCGGTGTCATTTACTTTCAGAACTTATATTCTGTTTCAGCACTGTTTACTCTTTTTGATTACGTTCGTAAAAATAGTAAACGTTTTTCAAAAATTACGAAATTTTCCAGAATCATAGCCACACGTCTTAGGGTTAATTTGGCACAAGTTTCAACTCTTTTGGACAAGTATAAGTTGATCAAACATCCAAAGTTCTGAGACTAGTGCAGTCTGATTTTATGGCTTGCAAAGGTTGAGACTTTGAGTGTATTTGACTAACTTCCCGAAAGAATTTTTCAAAACTGTTTCAACCCATTTAGATATAACATATAAGGGGTTAGTGGTTAAAATTTCAGTGCAATTGGAGTTAAGTACAAATAGGAATAAATTTTTCAAAACAGTCTACCGTTTCTGGCAGATTCGCGCAATCTGACCACTAACAATTTTTGAAGGGGTTAGAGGTTGAATTTAAATCTGAGGCTAAGTTCTCTCAAAATCTAAGGCTAAGTTCTCTCAAAATTTCAGAATTTTTGAAGACCTACAACCTAGTTTTAAAAACGTTTTAAAACTGGTCCTGAAAACAGAATCTGTTTTCAGAAGTTGAGTTTTTGGTCGAAACAATTTTAAAAACCACACTTTCCGCACCAACTATTCAACCCCCCTTCTAATGGTGCCTTGCAGATCCTACAAGTGGTATCAGAGCGCAGGAACACTCACTTCAAAGGATCCAACGATTCAGTGAGATGGCAACCACAAATCTCAAAACTGAGCAAGAAGGTATGTCGAGCCAAATGCCTCTTCTTTTTGACGGTGAGCCTTTCATTCAATGGAAACTAAGAATGAAGCTTTTTCTTATGGCAATAAATATTGATCTTTGGTCGATTATAGAAGATGGTCCTTTTGTTCCATCTAAGTTATCCACCGTAGACGGAGTTACACTAGAAGTTGTTAAACCTAGACAAGAATACACAAGTGATGATAAAAAGAAACTTAGCATGAATGCTACGGCTCTGCAATTACTCTTAAATGGATTAAGTAAGAGTGAGTCTAGTTATGTATCAAGCTGTTCTAGTGCACAGGAAATGTGGAGAATACTCGAAATGAAACACGAAGGCATGAGTCAAGTAAAAGAGTCAAAGATAAACATGCTTATGTCCACACTTGAGTCGTTTAAATTATTGCCTAATGAATCTATTGTTGATATGGATCTTCGTTTGACTAACATCTACAATTCTCTTGAGTCTCTTGGTAAAGCCTTTACCATGCAGGAAAAAATACAGAAAGTCTTGCGAAGCCTTCCATCAGAGTGGGACCCTAAAGTAACCGCAATAGAAGAAAGCAAAGAAACAAACTCAATAAAGATGGAAGAGTTAATTGGATCACTTAAGGTTTATGAGAATAAACTCACCATACAGAAATCGGAATCATCTAAACAAGGTAAAGCTTTTGCTTTTAAATCAAGTGAATACGTCTCTACTTCTTCCGATCACGTAGATGATAGTGATTCTGAATCGGATAACGATGACCTAATTCTATTGGCTAAAGGTTTAAGAAAATTTATGAGAAGGTCATTTAGAAACAAAAATAAGGGTACTACAACTAAAAGAAATAAGAACAAGACAAATGATAAAGATGTTAAATGTTATGAATGTGGCAAACTTGGACATTTATCATGTGACTGCCCCAATAAAGAAATGCAAACAAATAAATACCCTGACAAGGAACGGAACAAGAATAGACTCGTCTCAGAACCCAAGCAAAGGAAACATGCTCTAAAAGCCTCCACTTGGAGTGATACATCGGATTCCGAGACTGAAACCGAAGAAGAGACTGCACAAGTATGCTTTGTGTCCAAAGCATCTAATGAGGTATCCTCTGATTCTGATTCTGACTCTGAGCCTTCTTATGATGATCTTTTTAGTCAGTATTTAGAATTGCATAAATTCACAAAGACTCTCGCTAAAGAAAAGAAGCGATTAATTGAAGACAAGAAGATGCTAGAATCCTCTAACGAAAATCTTGTCGCTCAATTAAACGATTCTAAAGAAGAGTCATCATGCATCATCAATGCATTAAAGACAGAGATTTCATCATTGACCACTCAAAATAATGAAATGAAATCCGAGATTTCAAGTTTGAAATCAAGGAATACAAACTTAGAGAAAATGAAGAAACAGTTTGATACGGGATCTAACATGCTGCATCGTATTATCTTATCACAAAAGCATGATAGTGACAAAACAGGTTTGGGATACATTGAGACAAATGAAGCATCCACCAAACCAACTAAGTTCGTTGTGTCTAAGAAAGTAGACACCCCAAAGCCAAAAACGGCGTCTAAGATGACGCAAAGACCTCTCCCTTCCTCACGCCCCACTTCTTCTTCATATCATGTGAAATACAATTTTGTACCATATAGATATGAAAAGAAAAGAGTGATGCATACACGGCATTCATTTCATCCACACACTAACACACAAACACAAAGACATATCAAAAACGTCCTACATACGATGAGTATAAGGGAGTCCTTGGCCAAAGGCCCAAAGTGAATTCACCACATGTCTATTACATTGCACCTTCATCTACATTCTTGTCATTTGCTAGACCGAGAAGGATCACCCAAGTATGGGTACCGAAAGGTACTTTTACCAAGAGGTGATTAACTAACTCGCAAGAACCCAAAGTTAAAAAGGTACCTAAATCATTTTTGCACATTGCAGGGAGCCCACACATCAAAAGATACAACTATAAAGTGGTTCTTTGACAGTGGCTGCTCGAGGCACATGACGGGTGACCCGAGCTTGTTCACAAAATTAAAGAAGGTCACAAAAGGCGGATCCGTGACCTTTGGAGACAACAACGAAGGCAAGATCATCGGAAAAGGTACGATAGGAAATTCAAGCACTCTTCAAATCTCCAATGTCTATTTGGTAAGCAACTTATCTTACAATCTTCTTAGCATTTCTCAATTTATTGACAATGGCTTTGATGTGTGTTTCACTCACCCTTATTGCAATATAATAAATAAAAATGGAGAAACCGTTTTAAAAGAAAAACGAGAAGGTAACATCTTTACGCTTTCTATGGATGATATGGTAGACGCTAAAGTTAAGTGCTTTATGTCAAATGAACCTAATGTAAATTTATGGCATAGACGTTTAGGACACATTGATATTTCCACACTAGAAAAACTCCAATGAAAGAACCTAGTACGAGGATTGCCTACACTTGATTTAGACAACTTTTAGTTGTGTGAATCTTGCATAAAAGTCAAACAAACACGTGAGTCACTTAAGCCTAAGAATGAAATAAGCACGACTAGAGTCTTAGAATTATTACACATTGATTTGTTTGGTCCTAGTCGCAATACAAGCCTTGGTGGGCGCCACTATGAATGCATGATTGTTGATGATTTTTCTCGTTATACTTGGACTTTATTCCTTGCACATAAGGATGATAGTGCCATTGAGATTGCAAAATTAATCAAACAACTTGAAAATCAATATGGTGTCAATGTGAAAAAGATAAGGAGCGATAGAGGCGGCGAATTTAAAAACAAGGATATGATTTCATTTTGCGAAGAAAAAGGAATCAAGCATGAGTTTTCGCCACCTAGAACTCCACAATTAAATGGAGTAGTAGAAAGAAAGAATCGAACATTACAAGAAATTGCTAGGACTATGTTATGCGAACTGTGGGTGGAAGCCGTAAATTGTGCATGCTACATAGTAAATCGCTTGTCTATTAGAAAGAAAATAAACAAGACGCCTTATGAGATATTGAATGATCGCATGCCTAAGATTGACTATTTTCGTGTGTTTGGATGCAAATGTTTTGTTTTGAATACAAAAGATAATTTAGATAAATTTAAATCTAAATCAATCGAATGCATTTTTGTTGGCTATTCTATAAATTCAAAAGCATATAGATGTTATGATCCTCTCACTAGACAAATCATAGAATCTATTCATGTGAAGTTTAATTAATTTGGTGAGATTGATAAAGATAAAGAATATGATGATGACTTTGAATTGAAACCCGTGTTGAATGAAGATGATGGTACATTTGATATGCATGACATGAATGATACACTAGAAATGCATGATCACTTAGAAGTGCATGATAACATAGAAAATAATCAACCAAGATGGCATAGAGATCACCCACATGATCTCATCATAGGCGACATCACTCACGGTGTGCAACCACGTAGAAGAATAACTTCGGATGAAATAAATCAATTTCATGCTATGATTTCCGAAATTGAACCCAAAAATGTGCATGATGCTTTGAGTGATTCTTCTTGGATTGATGCTATGCATGATGAGCTTAATCAATTTGTTAGACATGATGTATGGGATCTAGTGCCACGACCACAAGATAAGGCCATAATAGGCACAAAGTGGGTGTTTAGAAATAAAATGAATGAAGAAAGAAAGGTCGTTAGAAATAAGGCCAGACTTGTAGCACAAGGCTATAATCAAGAGGAATGAATTGACTAAGATGAAACATTTGCACCCGTAGCACGCTTAGAAGCTATACGACTTTTACTTGACATTGCTTGCATGAAAGATTTCAAATTGTATCAAACGGACGTAAAAAATGCATTCCTAAATGGATTTATATAAGAAGAGGTATACGTGAAGCAACCACCCGGTTTTGAAGATTTGAAACATCCCGATCACGTGTACAAACTAAAGAAGGCACTGTACGGACTAAAGCAAGCACCTAGAGCCTGGTATGATCGTTTTGCTACTTTCCTTTTAGAAAATGATTTTAAGCGAGGTACTATAGATAGTACACTATTTTTGAAACAAGATAAATCGGATTTACTCATTATTCAAATCTACGTTGATGACATTATTTTCGGTTCTACCTCACATAGACTTGTTGAAGATTTTGAAAATTGCATGAAATCCGAATTTGAAATGTCTATGGTTGGTGAACTTAACTATTTTCTTGGCTTGCAGATTAAGCAAACGAGTAAAGGCATCCACATAAGTCAAGCTAAATATATAAACGACATGATTAAAAAGTTCAACTTTGAAAATTTGAAACCATCCCCCACCCCTATGAGTGTCACTACTAAATTGGACAAAGATGAACATGGTAAAGATTTTGATAATGCCTTATATAGATCTATGATTGGTTCTTTGCTATATCTTACTGCTAGTAGGCCTGATATCATGTTCAGTGTATGCATGTGTGCACGTTTTCAAAGTCAACCTAAGATGTCTCACTATAATGCGGTAAAAAGAATATTCCGCTGTATTAAGCACACGCCCACATTAGGAATTTGGTATGATAAGGATTCCGAATTTAATTTACATGCTTATACTGATGCAGATTACGGTGGCTGTAAAATAGATAGGAAGAGCACGAGTGGCACTTGCCAATTTATAGGAAACTCACTCATTTCATGGTTTTCCAAAAAGCAAGCAAGCGTTGCTTTGTCCACTACTGAGGCTGAGTACATGGCACTTAGCCTTTGCTGCACATAGTTGTTGTGGATAAAACAACAACTCTCGGACTTTGGAATTACCGTAAATAAAATTCCTATATATTGTGATAGTATGAGTGCAATTAACTTGCCTAAAAACCCCGTGTTACACTCTAAGGCCAAACATATAGAAGTACGCTACCACTTTCTTCGTGATCACGTAAATAATGGTAATATTGTCATAGATCACGTACGCACAGAGGCACAAGTAGCGGATATTTTCACTAAAGCCTTAAATCAAGCCACATACGAATCTCTTCGTTCTAAATTAGGCATGGTTTCTACTAATATGATTTGATTTGATTCTCTTTCCTTATTTACAAGCATCTTTTGATTTACTTTCCAAAATAAAAGGGGAGAGAAAGCATGATTTAATGGGGAGAGAGATACTCATTAGATACTGATTGCATAAATCAAGGGGGACCGGTTTTGAAATTTAAAATTCAAATTTTGAATTTATGCATGATTAAAGGGGGAGCGATAGGATTTAAATCATGATTATATATTATTTTGAAAATCATCAAAAGGGGGAGATTGTAGAGAAAAAAGGGAGTTTGAGTGATTTCAAAATATATGATTTAAATGAGCTTAAAAACGTGTATGAGATAAATGTGCATGATATATTGCATATTACTTGCCTTATATAGCTCATATATAATGTTGCCGTACTAACGAGCCATGAAGCTTTAAATCTTACATCAAATGGCGAACATTTGTTGTGTTTATACTATTTTCAGGTGCAACCATTAAAAAACTAAACTAGTTCATTAAGTGAAGTACTTAGTTAATTAAACTAAGTAGTTCATTAAAGCAAGCTACATTTGAACAAGGCACAAAGGCAACAAGACTAAGAAAGGAAAGTCTCCTCCTCCTCTCACCACACTTATATGGCACGCCTATACATATATAAATATATATATATATTCAGATTTTTTGAAAAAGGCACATACACATGCATTCCAACGTACTACCGACACGTTGTATATTTTACGTACGTACGTTAACGTCACACCATCATACTTAACTCATATTTATGAGTATATTCAGGTCTTATATCATATGATATAAGTCATGGTGATGACAAATTAAATACGACACGTTAAAAGGTTCTAAACTGAAAATTTGTCCTATTGTGCGAATACCGAGACTTCGCCAACGTGTCACGTACTTGCCATAAATAGATGGCCAGCCCCTACACCTCAAAAATCATTATAATTTTCGTGCCTATGATGTTATTTCCAGCCATGAAATCATTCCATGTTGGCACACACAAATCACCCCACATTAAGACCAAATTGTGGAGATTCCAATTTCAATTTTGTCACATGTAAATGGCGCCACTTTAGACCAGCCAAGTGCTGAAAATTAAAGTTTATATTATGTATATTATGTGTAACATAATATATATAACACGTGCAAAAAGTTGGAAATTAATTAGAGAAAAATCGGGTAATCGATAAACATCGAAAATTCGGTTTTCTATGTACACAACACATGGAACATTTTTGTCACATCATACGACACGTATCTAGACACTTTTTACATATGACATACATCTCAAAGTGTTCTAGAAAATTAAATTAAGGGCTGATTGGAATATACCATGTGTGTATTATTAAATGTGCATTATTTTACAAAGTTTGCAAAAATAAAATTCAGCACATGCATATACATGTTGTACATGCCTATACCGCTGAGATGGAGCATATGTGGAGCATTGTTGGCATATTGATTGGTCTAGAATCAATCATACAATGTTGATGATTTAAAGAAAGAAGCTAGAAAAGGTAATGTTTCAAATTTTATCTCATTTGAAACACATGCTGAAAATTTCAGCATGTGGAAGAAAGGCTGGCTGATTTTTATCATTCATGAGGGGATATCTTGTGTCTTGAAACATGTGATTAATTGGAAGAAGATTTGGAAGTAATTTGAATAAGATTTGAATTCATAAAGTGTGATATCTTGAATATCACACATGCTGAAAAATTTCAGCATGTGTGTGTATGCACCTTGGCCGAATTCTTGGCCACATTAGTGTCCAAGTTCACTTCCAAAAATGATGAGAATATTTGCTATTAATTGTGATTTATTTTAAAAGAAAAATCAATAAAAATTTGGAAGTAATTTGAATTATATCACCATGTATCACATGCTGAAATTTCAGCATGTCAAGTGTAGTAATGGCCGATTTTTTGCTTAATGTTGTGGAGAAATTATCTTGCTTGATTTGGGTGATAATATTATGAGTTATGACAACTATTTTATGTTGATTTTGGCACATGTTTTTAGTGGAATTCTCAGATTTTCCAAGTCATCAAATGATGACAATATTCAACCAATCAATAAGTGCCAAGTAAGCAAAAGTTAAATGATCATCCAATGAGGAGGTGCCAAGTAAGCAAGATCATGTCACAATGATGCCACACATTCTCCCAAGGACTTAGAAGATAATTTTCAAGAGAAGAAGGACCTATAGGGGGGACGGCCCAGGTGGTTAAAAGGAAAGGACGAAGAGCAAAACAAAGACAAGAACAAGCATTGCAAATTCAAGTGATAAAAACGCCTAGCTCTCTTCTTCTACACTTCTTTCTTTCTTCTTTCTAAAAGCCTATTGTACTTACATTCATATTCTTGAATAGTCTTATCTTAGACCACTACACATTCTCTATCTTTGTAAAAGATTGATCAAGGTGTGATCAATCTTAATTCTTACAAGGTGGTGGTGTTCGTGCGTAATTGTATTCATCATACAAGGTTTGTAAAGGGTTGGAGTTGGTGTGTAACTCCATCAACCTGTGGTAAGGTGTATTTGTGTTGTGTGACTAGTGTGAACCGAGGAAGGTGTTCCTCAAAGACTGGAGTAGGTTGTTTATAACCGAACCAGTATAAAATTCTCAGTGTCATTTACTTTCAGCACTTATATTCTGTTTCAGCACTGTTTACTCTTTTTGATTACGTTCGTAAAAATAGTAAACGTTTTTCAAAAATTACGAAACTTTCCAGAATCATAGACACACGTCTTAGGGTTAATTTGGCAAAAGTTTCAACTCTTTTGGACAAGTATAAGTCGATCAAACATCCAAAGTTCTGAGACCAGTGCAGTCTGATTTTAAGGCTTGCAAAGGTTGAGACTTTGAGTGTATTTGACTAACTTCCGGAAAGAATTTTTCAAAACTGTTTCCACCCATATAGATATAACATATAAGGGGTTAGTGGTTAAAATTTCATTGCAATTGGAGTTAAGTACAAATAGGAATAATTTTTTCAAAACAGTCTACCGTTTCTGGCAGATTCGCGCAATCTGACCACTAACGATGTTTGAAGAGGTTAGAGGTTGGATTTAAATCTGAAATTTTTAGGAGACACGCATAACATCTAAGGCTAAGTTCTCTCAAAATTTTAGAATTTTTGAAGACCTAAAACCTAGTCTTAAAAACGTTTTAAAACTGGTCCTGAAAGCAGAATCTGTTTTCAAAAGTTGAGTTTTTGGTCAAAACAATTTTAAAAACCACACTTTCCGCACCAACTATTCAACCCCCCTTCTAGTGGTGCCTTGCAGATGCTACAGTGATGACAAAATTATTACGACACTTTACAAGGTTATAAACCAAAAATTGTCGTATCGGGTGACTACCGAAACTTCGCCAACGTGTCACGTACTTGCCATATATAGATGGCCAACCCATATACTTTAAAAAGAGCCAAAAATTTCGTGGCTTACATGATATATTAATCCATGAAATCATTCCATGTTGGCACACACAAATCACCCTCAATTAAGGCCAAATTGTGGAGATTTCAAATTCAACCTTTTGTCACATGTGGGCGCCATTTCAAACAGCCTTACGAGCTGAATATTTAATTTATTTTATGTATATTATATGTGACATTATATATATAACATGTGAAAAAAGTTTGAATTTAATTTGAGAAAAATCAGTTTTTTACGAACACAACGCATGGAACATTTTTGGCATGACATGTAACATGTATCTGGACACTTTTTACATATTCTAGACAATGTTAAAGTGTACTGGAATATTCAAATTAGGGATGATTGGAATATACCATATATGTGAAATTATTGTGTAATATTTGACAAAGTTTACAAAAGTGAAATTCAGAACATGTTGGAGACAAGTGCACGCCGTTGGAGACAAGTGCACGCCATTCTCAGCCTTGGTGGAGCTTATGTGGAGCTTACTGGGCATCTTGAGTGGTGGAGAATATGCCACACAAGATTAGTGACATAAAGGAGGGAGCTACACAAGGTAATAATTCAAACATTTGGCAAATTTAACACATGCTGAAAATTCAGCATGTGAGAATAAGGCTGGCCGATTATTTGTCCATCTTGGGTGATCAATTTGTTTCCCAAATTGAAGGGATTAATTGTTAATTATTTGGCAACATTTTAAACTTTATTTGGCATATGTTTTTACATTTTAATCTCAGATTTTACAGCTACTAAATGGTGACAAGATTCATCCAATCATAGAGTGCCAAGTAAGCAAAGCCAAGACATTCATCCAATCATGTTGTGCCAAGTAAGCAAGATGGTGTCATCTCTACACAAGGTAATCTTCCAAGGGTATTAAAGAGAATTCTCAAGATGGAAGAAAAGCCCTAGGGACAGCCACTCATGAATAAAAAGAAGAGAAGAGAGCAAACAAAGACAAGATAACAATCATCATCTCTCAAGTGCAAAAAGACTCTCTACTCTCTTCTTCTACATTTCTTTCTTCTTCTTCCTCTCTCAAGTCTATTGTTCTTATATTCAACATATTGAATAGTCTTTGTTTATACCACCATACACGCCTCATTAGTTGTAAAAGGTTGATCAATGTGTGATCAAACCTTCATCCATTCGGTGGTGGTATTCGTGATCGGTGTGATTGATTGTATTGTTTGTGAAAGGGTGGAGTTAGTGTGTAACTTCAGCAACCCTTGTGGTAAGGTGATATTTTGTGTTTAGTGATAACCGAGGAAGGGTTCCTCGAATACTGGAGTAGGTTGATTTAACCGAACCAGTATAAAATCCTTGGTGTCTTTACTTTCAGCATTTTACTTTCAGTTTTCAGTTTCTGCGTTGATTTCGTTTCAATCGTAAAAATAGTAAACGACTTTAAAAAATAACAAAACTATGCAAAAACATATCTACACCTCTTAAGTTTTATTTGGCGCAAGTTTCAACCCATTTGGACAAGTATAAGTCAATCAAACGTTAATAGTTCTGAGACTAGTGTAATCTGATTTTAAGACTAGCAAAGGTTCATAACATCAACGTATTTGACATACTTCCCAAAGGAATTTTTCAAAACTATTTCAACCCAGTACAATAAACATCTTAAGGGGTTTGTCATTAAATTTTCAGACCATTTGGAGCCACGACTTAATCGGAATAAAGTTTTCAAATCAGAGTACTGTTTTTGGCAGATTTGCGCAATCTGCCCACATACGTATTTTCAAAGGGTTAGGAGTTGAATTTTAATCTGAAATTTTTAGGAGATACTCAGAACATCTGAGAGTAAAATACCTCCAAATATCAAAATTTTTGAAGGTCTTTAACCAGGTCTTTTAAACATTTCAAATCAGGATCTGAAAACAGAAACTGTTTTCAGAAGTTAGGTTTTTTGGGTCAAAATATTTTAAAAACCAAATTTTCCGTACCTACTATTCAACCCCTCTTCTAGTGGTGCTATATAGGTCCTACATTTAATTCATACAGATGCGTGTGATTTAAAGTTTGTGCAAACGAGTGATGGTAAAAAGTACTTTATCACTTTTATCGACGATTGCACTAGATATTGTTAGGGTTATTTGCTAAGTAGCAAAGATGAGGCTGTTGATGATTTTAAAGACTATAAAAATGAAGTTGAGAATCAACTTAGCAAACGAATTAAAACAATTCATAGTGATAGAGATGGCAAATATGATACATCGTTTAATGAATTTTATTCAGAACATAACATTATTCATCAAACGACTGCAACATACAAATCAAATTTTAAATAGGATTCCATCTAAGAGGATGGATAAAACCCCATACAAACTTTTGAAAGGCCATAGGCCTAGCTACAAATACTTGAAAGTGTGCCGGTGTTTAGCAAAGGTTGCTGTACCTAAACCAAGACAAGTAAGAATTGAGCCTAAAACGATTGACTTCATATTCATAGAATATGCGACTAACAGTAGTGCATAACGGTTCTTGGTGCACAAATTGGACATTCAAGACATACATGAAAACGTTGTCAATGAATGTAGTGTTCTTCAAAGATGTATTTCCAATAAAAGACAAAAACAATGAATAAACAAGTACTGGTAAGCAAATGCATGTGATGAGCCCTCAAGGAACTCAAGAACTTCGTCAAAGCAAGCAAGCCAGAATACCAACATCGTTTGGACCGGATTTTCTAACCTACATGGTAGAAAACGAGCCGAGAACTTTCTCTGAGGTGATTTCAACTCTAGAAGCTCTCTTCTGGAAAGAGGCAATAAACAACGAGATAGATTCAGTTCTTCAAAATAACACCTGAGAGCTATTTGACCTTCCATCGGCAAGTAAACCACTTAGGTGCAAGTGGATTTTCAAGAAGAAATTGAAAGAGGATGTGTCTATCAACAAGTACAAGGTCCGGTTGGTAACTAAAGGCTATCAACAGAAGGAAGGCTTTGACTTTTTTGATACCTACTCACCAGTGACTAAAATCACTTCTATACGGGTGCTAGTTGCTATTGCTGCAGTCTACAACTTAGAAATCCATAAGATGGATTTGAAGACTGCCTTTCTGAATGGTGAGTTGGAGGAAGAGATTTATATGGAACAACCCGAAGGGATCGTTGTTCCAGAACAAGGAAAGAAAGTCAATAGACTTGTTAATTCTTTGTATGGTCTTAAGCAAGCACATAAACAGTGGCACTTGAAATTTGATCAAGCAATACCGTCTAATGGTTTCAAGATCAACGAGAGTGACAAGTGTGTCTACATCAAGAACACACCAAATGCTTATGTAATAGTATGTCTCTATGGAGACGACATGCTAATCATGTGCAGTACTCATGATATCATCTGAAATACGAAGAAGATGTTGACACGAAACTTCGACATGAAGGATATGGGAGTTGCTAATGTTATTCTAGGAATTAAAATTTCTAGGGTAGCCGAAGGACTCGGTTTGTCACAAACTCACTATATTGAATCTGTTCTAAAACATTTCAATATGTTTGAAGTGAAAGACTCTATTTGACTTATGTATACACTTAAGGAAGAACCGAGGCGAGCCAGTAGCTCAATTGAAGTACTCGCAAGTAATTGGATGTCTGATGTACATAACAAACTGTACACGATTAGACTTAGCATGCTCAGTAAATAAACTGAGCAAGTTTGCCAGTAATCCAAGTGATGATCATCGGAAAGCTCTAAATAGAGTGATGCGATACTTGAAGTATACAATGAATCTTGGATTACATTACTTAAGATATCTAGCAGTGTTAGAAGGCTATTGTGATTCCAACTGGATATCTGATAGTAAAGGCTCTAAGTCTACTAGTGGATACTTATTCACAATTGGTAGTGCTATTGTGTCATAGAAATCTACAAAGCAAACGTGCATAGCTCGTTCCACTTTGGAAGCTGAGTTTATAGATAAAGTCGGGGAAGATGCTGAATGACTTCGGAATTTCCTGGAAGATGTGTCATGCTGGCCTAAGCCAATCGCTCCTATCAACATACATTGTGATAATCATTCACTATATGACAAGCTCAAAGCAGCATCTACAATAGTAAGTCTAGACACATACGTCAGAGACACAACACCATTAAACAGTTGATTTCTAATGGCATGATTTCCACTGATTATATAAAATCAAAGGAAAATCTTGCGGATCCGCTTACAAAAGGTTTGCCTAGAGAACAGATGTCAAATTTGACGAACGGAATGGGACTACAGCCTACAATGCAAGAACCTTTATAACGGTAACCCAAACTTGTTGACTGGAGATCCCAGAATCTTGGTTCAATGGGACAACTAAGTTATGAAGTTTCAGTAGAGCACTTATTCATTCTGTTACTATTCCTTGGGATAGAGGTATTGTCTGCCTACCACCTACCCTCCCCAGACCCTAACGATAGCTTTTGCTGTCGTTGGGATATACTGGGTCCGAATGATGATGATAAATAAAAGTGTTGTTTGCAGAAAAAATTAGGGTAAGCTAATGCTTTTAATGCTTCCTATATCGTGGTATATCAAGTGGCGTATGGAAGAATACTCTGTATAGGAAACACCTATGTAAATGTGAAGTGGGGCTGCTTCTATGAGAATTCCATGAGGCAAGAATTCTCTAAAACACTTTCTGAAACCAGGTAGTTATAGCCAAAACGAAACACAATCATGAGAATCAAAAGGGTATTAAAGGAAATATTGTGTGAGTACCATTGTCTAGGTTCACAATAAAGGCTGACTAGTTCAAGACATCAAGTCATTTATTAGCTGAGTGGATCCGACAGTATATTACTAGGGAAGGTTCAAAACTAGAAGCTATCTCTTCTGATGTAACATTTTCTTGTCTGACTTCTCGTTAGATTCTGCATCTGCATTTGCATTAATTTTCATTCATGTGGGGATTGTTGGAGAAAATTTAAGGAAATTGAATGTGTCCAAGTTGCAAACCTTGGTTAGCAACATACTTTGAGCTTAGTTATAATTAGTTTTTATTAATGACAAGTGGAAACTAATGAAACCTTAATTATCTACGTAACGAGTAGGTGCTTTTAGGCTTTGAAATCACTCAATTACGATACTGAGTGAATAAGAAATTAATGCTCAAAGAAAGAGTAAAAAAGTGGTGATGTGGCCTCTTTAGGTAGAGACACATCATCACCTTGTGGAAATACCACATTGGACAAATGAATTGAGTTAACCACCATATATGGTGGAAGAATGACCACTTTAGATGTGCCCTTAGCGCATGAAAAGTTTTGACCGGAGGGAAGACCAACGAGATTGCTGTCTTGATGGCTCGACTCGGCTCAGCTCGGGGTCGGGTTGTGGGTCCTATCTGTTTGGAGAAATTTAAATTTCTCCCCAGGTGATTGTGATCGGCTAAGGTTGCATTTGAAAAATGCTTAAGGCTAACCGTACTGGACAGACCTGACGCGGTTATCTGATCTAAGGGTTCAGGCCGGCAGGCAGTTTTTTGATCTAACGGTGGCAATCTAATCATCTGATCCGACGGCTGTGGTTGATCAGGAATTAACCACCTGACCTCGGTTTTTTCATATAAATACTAAGCCGAGGTGACCTCTGTGGTCATCAATCAACCGATCAAGCAATCGGTTTTCTCATCTTCCTCTCTACGCACACTCTTCATCTCTGCATACAATATTTTTGCATTCTTCCAAGTCATCTGAGAAGTGAGAAACTCCTTACAGGTTCGTTGAGTTCATACGCTGCAGTGCCGCTTGCTTGAACTGATTTCGTTGTGTACTGGGAGACGGTTGTTACCTCTCATTAGGCATAGTATACCGGTGCAATACGTCTTAAGGGCAGAGTCCTGGACTCACCTCGGTTTGTCTGCTCGGCTGAACTGTTGAGCTGCTGTTAGCGTAACACTACTGATCTGCAGTGCTTCCCTGCTAAGTTCAGCTTATTTGCGAGCTGGTGCTGTGCTAAGCTCGGCTGATTGGCTGTTAGCGCAGCACAGTTGTTCTGCAGTGCTGCTATGCTGAGCTCTGCTGCTGTGCTGAACTTGGCTGGACGGCTGATAGCACAACACTGCTGTTCTGCAATGCTGCTGTGCTGAGCTCGACTGCTGTGTTGATGTCGACAGGTCAGATGTCTGTCCAGAATGCAAACACATTTGTGCTGCTTGGACCGATCTGACCTAACAGACCAACCCGATATGCCCTGAGTTCGGCAGGTAGGTTGTTGCTTTATTTCACATAAACACACTTCATATAATCGTTTTGTCTAACGGGCTCGAATAGATTGCAGAGCATATGACTGCTGATTCTACTGAAGTTTTGATTGATATAGAAGCGGACTGCATTACTGACGGCTGCATAACAGTTTTTTTGGGAAGTTTGTATCTGACATGGTTGTAATAGGTTTTGCTATGGAACTGCATCATAAGTGCTATAGCTCCTGATTAGAGTTTTTGCTTCATGAATTGCTGTTGCTGGTAAAAAAGGTGCTGGCTATAGCTCCTGATTGGAGTTTTTGCTTCATGAATTGCGGTTGCTGGCCATCTCCCATCCCAAAACACTAATTTTATAAGAAGGTAGCAGCAGCATGATTTGGCAACCAATCTGGTCGCTTGATTAGACTTCCTCTAAATATGCACCATCTACGCATCCAACTTCCCTGTCAAAGCTGTAATCCTCATCAGAATGTGATAGAGCTCCCGCCGTATATCTTGCCTTTGGATTCATCATCATCATCAATCATACCTAGTATATTCCAGCAGCAAAAGCTATCGTTAGGGTTTAGGAAATGTGAGCGGCAGACAAACAATACATCTATCCCAATGGATAGAGAGTTTGATTCTAGTGAGACCCCGAATTTATATCTTGCCTTTGGATTAAGTGAATAAACCCTTTTTGAACTACCAAAATGTGACAGCCGTGCATCTCATGTGCATTGGCTAGCTTGACTGGAATTTACTACTAAAGTTAGATATCCAAATGATATGCACAAATGTAAAATTGCATAATTTTGCTAAAAATATTGTCATAATTTTATTTTGATTTATCCTAGAAATATTGATCATTTTCTAAAAATAATATGTTAAAAGTCAAAGTTTTTATAGTACACTTTCAATTACTAATAATGAACACTATATTGTTTGTCTAGTTTACATGTATTAATCAATCAACAACACAATTAATATAATAGTGACTAAAATAGTTTGACTTTTTTAAATTATTATCAAATCACACTAAGACGACAATATTTTTGAGATAGACAAAATGTATATTATTGAATAAAACTATGTAATTTTTTTTAACTTTTTATTAAGTCAAACTAAGACGATAATATTTGCGAGATAGATAAAATATGTACTATTGAATAAAGCTGTGTAATATTTTATACTTAGACATGTGACTTACATATCTAATTTTAACAGTTGATCTAATCACCAGATTATTCACTGACATAGACATTCCTACTTATGTTTAAGTATGGACTCGTGAAAGAAAATAGGCAAAAGGTTTCTACACATAGTTTAGTTGATATTCAGACTGAAACATTGCTTCAAAAAAGTATAGGCTCAAACCCAGAATACGTGTAATGTGGGAGCAATACTATTATCTGGATTTGAAAGTCAAAGGTTTGAATATGACGTAATTGGATGCCATGTTACAGGTGCGATATATAGTGGGCTCCTTGTGTATATTGTCTGTTAACGATTTACTAATATAGATTTTATTGACTGGTTTGAAAATTTGCCTCATGACGTAACAGAAGTTTTGTCGAATGACCTGTTATGAATAAAAATGTTTTTTTTTTAGATCAAAGATTTTGACCTTTCCGTCCAGAAAATAGGACGAAAGATTATATTCATCTATGGAAGTGGTGAAAAGCTGAAAATCAAGCAAGTTTTTGGATTTAATTGTGGTATGAGATTAAAGCAGGCGCTTATTGAATGCGAAAAGTGATGTGTTGTGTCATTGTCCCCATAAGCACACACAGTCATCGCCCGAAAAGTCGCGCGGACGGAAGATTACAATGTGGACTTTGAGGATAACTCGAAAGCGTGTGGCAGTCAAAGTCAGTGTTCCACAAAAAAATGAGTTTCCTTAGGGTAAAAACGTTTGGCGAAATTCTTCGTCCTAAGCCTCATCGCCTCGTCTCCAAAAAAATATTATAGAGGATGTAGATTAAGAATGCAGCAGACTATTAGATTGAATAAAGACTTACGTAGAGACCCACACAAAGTGTCCCTGCAAACCAGACTTTCGATCTAACAGCAGTGTAACACCTATAATGTGCGTGTCTCTGGATTAAAACTCTTGACCTCTTGGAACAAATCCCAACCTGAGTACCACCTGGACTATGTCCGGGGGCAAAAAAAAAAGAAATTGAGTTTCCTTTCTCTGGGCAAGTTATGTACTCCTCTTTCTCGGTGGCTAGTGCATATGCTTACTTGATTACTAAACCCTCTCCGATGGGTCAAAAACAATGGAATAAAATATGGAGTATGAAGAGACCTTCTCGCTTGAATATGCTGTTGTAACAGGTTTGTTATTCTGACTTCCTACGGGCTCGGCTCTCTTTAATCGACGTATTATTTCTGATAGCCGTTATACTATATGCGGTCATATTGATGATGATAATATGCATGCAATTAGGGATTGTCCATGGATGCGGCAAATTTGACATTATTTTGTTGAACCACACGCTTCGGATAAGTTTTTCCACATGTTGTCCCCATTGGATTGGATTATGGACAATTTCAAAGGCTTGTGGCAGCATACTACTATTCATGTGGAATGACGCTATATCTTCTGTCAGGTTATATCTAATCTTTGGAATTGGCGAAATCTGTTTGTTCACGGTAGTATTTCATCACTGCCATGCCCGCGACATGTTTGCAATAAAATCCAAGAAAAGGTCATCATTTTGGAGATTGTAAATTTACGTAAAGTAGGAGGTATCATAGATAATAACTTTGTTTGATAGAGATAGCAGCATCCATATGTTGATGTAATTTTTGCATTATATTAATTAAAGATCCTTTTCTCCCAAATAAGAGTTATGTACTCCTCCCTCACATAGTCCCATTAGACATGTCTAAAAAACTTTAAAACCGTAATGTGAACTTTATCATTTAGATTTGATTAGGGTTTATAAGTTTTTAATTTTAAACCAAAACTGTAAAACCATAAAACCAGCTGGTAAAATTGCTGTTCTAAACCGTCATAAAAACTGTAATTAAACCATGGTTTTACTCATATAATTTTTATTCTTATACATTAAATAGTTTTTTATTAGCTTTTTAAGTGTGATTATGGACCGTCGTATAAACTATAGGTTTCTTAACTTTCAGTAAATTTTAAATTATTTAGTCATCAAAGTTAAGCTTAAACTCTTTTTTTTCCTTTCTCTTGTTAATCTAGTTTAATAGTTCTTATTTTACAAAAATGAAAGATGACAACTTATTTTACAAATGTTGAGCTTTAATTTATAGCTTAAATTATTAAAAGTGAACAAAACTAAAAAAAAGTATCAAAAGGCCATCTAAAACCAAATCAAAAACCGAAACTGGTTGAAACCAAAACTAAAAATGAAACATGTCGAAATCAAAACCATAGAAACCAGAGTATATAAGATTTATGTTAAGGCTTATGACTGTTTCAATCTAAAATTGTCGGTTTGTAAATAGTGGTCATGTTTAGTCCTAATTTCAAAGTTCGTTATATTATTTTGGGTTCTTCGAAAATTTGTCTGCATAATATTTTTTTTTATCAACATAATGCATTGTCTCCAAATCACCCTTGTAATTAATTAAAATAATAAAAGGAGAGGAAAGCAATTAAAGTAGTGAAACGAGAGATGGTAAGGATAAAACTAGAAAGTTACGATAAAATTTAATTACAGAAAAACTAATAAATGGTGTTTTCTAAATAAGTTGGGCCTACGATAGGAGACTATAAAATTAAGACAGAGTTAGTATTTTTTTAGAAATACTCCCTTCGTCCCAGTTTTATAGTCCGATTGAGAAAATATGAGTTCTTAAGAACACATCATTTAATGCACTGTCTTGTTATTAAAACTATGTGTAATTTTTTTACTTTTATCTTTTGATACATTATTTATTTATCATTAATGCATTGTCTTTATCGATGGATTTCAAGAATATATTCAAACTAAACATCGGTGCTACCTTCTTCCTTATGGGACTCTACTTGCTCTTCCATCAATCAGCTTATGCGGGTGGCGGCGCCTCACTAGTTAAGGGCTCGATCGGACTGAGCCACTCTTCTCGGGTGAAGTGTGGCTGTAAAGAAGGACAAAGCCCCTATCTCTCCTCCTCATTGTTGACCGTTGGGCCAATGCTACCCCATCATCATCCTTCTCTTCGGCTAAGGAAGCGATCTCCATTTCAGCTACCATGCTGACAAGTTTAGCGCAGATAGCCGATTCTCCCTTTGGTGCTGAGGAAATAACCTCGGCATCTGTCGTAAGCCTATGCACAAGAAGCCAAATTGAGGAAGGTTATAACAAAATACTGTGTAAGTGATCTTGTACTGACCTAGTACAAGGTGCATCCCTTGTTTATGCAACTCCTGAAGCTCACTAGTCTGTTGCACTCTGACTACTCATCTTGGTTGCCTTATGTTAATGGAATCCTTGGCCGCCCGAGTCGCCATCTTTATTGTTGTGCCTACTCAATCCGACGAGATGGCCACCTGTTTTTCCTTCATTTTCACTTTTATCACGGTAACTAGGTCAGCAGACATACTCACCATAGTACCTGCAACAATTGACTCATTAGTACGACAATAAAATAGAAGTAGGGAAAATTACAAAAAGTACAGGCGAAGAAGACTCGGCCCCTACCGTTGATAACTTCTAAGTCTTTTTCACCAGAATGCTAAAGCCAAGGCCACAAACCAAGTGATATAGTTTAGCTTTCCTTAGGGTGTAGCTGCTGACCTTAGACCAGTTAATGGTAGCCTCAAAACTCTAAAAGCTTCGAACCACCTCTAGGTCTTTTAGGCTTGGCATTTCGTTATTAGCCTTCGATGTTCGCCAGACTACTTAGCTGGTTGTGCCAATCATTTTGACATGAAAGAACTTCCCCTTCCAATTTTTGGTGGAGGATGTCATAATGTCAGCGAAGTCAAACGTCTTATTTAAGGTTCACTGGCTGAAATAGAACCAACTTTCAGAAGTCTTATACATGATGAGTTCATCCTTGAAAGTTTCAACATCAAAGCTGATTTAAACAACTCTAAGGAATTGAAAGTAAGAAGCCAAATTTTTACGATCGTTGGATCCGGCCTAAGGCAACCTAAGTTGATAAAACAGAAGGATAAGTTTTAAAGGGTTGAGAACAGACAAGTTGAGGCCAGTTTTGAAATACTCTTTGTAGATTGCCTAATAACCACGAGGAGGGTGACGGGCAGCTCAACCAGAAGGTGGAAGAATTGGGTCAAAACATCACACAAGAAGAGGTGATGAGAGCACTGAAGAAGATGGGAAGAACTAAAGCGGTCGGTCTAGATAACATACCCATTGAGGCGTGAAAGTATTTAGGAGAGGAAGGGGTCCAATGTCTAACTACTCTGTTCAACCGTATTTACAAAACAGGGAAGATGCCAGATGAGTGGAGAAAGAGTGTCGTGGTCCCCCTATTTAAGAACAAAGGAGACGCAAAGTGTTGTGGGAACTACAGAGGGATTAAGTTGCTTAGCCATAGTATGAAGTTATGGGAGAGAGTAATCGACACTCAAATTAAGAGAGAAACTCAGGTTACGGTGAACCAATTTGGTTTTATGCCAGGAAGGTCAACTACGGAAGCAATACACATTCTCAGGAGATTAATGGAGAAGTATAGGGAGAAGAAGCGCGATTTACATATGGTTTTCATCGATCTTGAAAAAGCGTATGATATTGTACCACGTAGTCTGATATGGGATAGTCTGGATGCAAGAGGGATCCCTATGAAGTATAGCCTGTGAGAAATGCGGACTTATTTTCGGTGGAGGTCGGTCTCCATCAAGGGTCTGCGTTGAGCCCATTTTTTTTTGCAGTAGTCCTTGACGAGTTGTCAAAGCCGATACAAGAGGCAGTTCCGTGGTGTATACTTTTTGCTGACGATATTGTATTAGTCGTAGAAAGTAGACATACCATGAGTATGATACTAGAGCAGTGGAGAGGTGTTTTAGAGAGAAAAGACTTAAAGATTAGCCGTTCTAAGACCGAGTATCTGCACTACGACTTCAGCGGCGTAGCAGACAGTGAGGATAGCCAGCTCACCATCGATGGTCAAGTGGTACCACAAGTAAGTAAGTTTAAGTAACTAGGATCATTTGTGCAGCAGAATGGCGAGATAGATAGTGATGTAGCACATCGAGTTCAAGCAGGCTGGTGTAGATGGAGGGCTGCCTCAGGGGTGCTGTGTGACAAAAATTTCACAACTAAATTGAAGAGAAAATTTTATAAGGTGGCAGTGCGACCGGCAATGCTATATGGGACAGACTGCTGGGCCATCAAGAGATCACAATTACAGAAGATGGAAGTAGCAGAGATGAAGATGTTGAGGTGGATGTGTGAGCATACAAGGCTAGACCGGATCAGAAATGAGGTGTTTCGAGAAAGGTTATGCGTGGCTAGTATAGCAGATAAGATAAGGGAGGGAAGAATGAGATGGTTTGGGCATGTCAAGCGGAGACACACAACGGCGTCGGTCAGAGCAATTGAAAGCCTCATTGTAGAGGGGAACAGGAGTAAAGGCATGCTCAAACTGACTTGGGATGAGCAGATTAAGCACGACCTACTAGATTTGCACCTCTCTGAGGATATGGTCCAGGATAGGAGTTCATGGAGACATAAGATTAAGGTTAACGAGGCATAGGTCATATATAGGGACACTTTAGAGTATATTCAGGGACATAGATAGGCGTAGACACTATCTACGCTTTAGGTTGACTTTCCACTTAGTTGCGTATGTTACACCGTTGTTTTACATTACATGTACATATACACGTGATGTGTATTTTAATATCGAAAGTCTTTTCTTTGTATTTCTTGAATTTCTTCACTAACACACTAGCACAACAGATCTCTATTATTATGACATTTATGCAGGTACATATAGAGCCGTGGGTCTCACTGGAAGCAGACTCTCTATCCCTTGGGATAGAGGTATTGTCTGCCTACCACTTACCCTCCCCAGACCCTAACGATAGCTTTTGCTGTCGTTGGGATATACTGGGTCAGGATGATGATGATGATGATGATGTCCTATTCCACAAGGCTAGTAGGCTTGCCACCACTTACCACCCAAAGACAAGCTGTTAGGGTCTACGACCTAGGGTTTATTGTTTACCATACGACGTGTGAGCAGCACCACTGTCGATACAACAGTGCTAGGTCCAATAGCACTGTTGGACACAGCCAGACCAGGAACCGCCACCGTTTGCCGTTTGGCGGGGTGGCAAAGGTCATTAAAGGGTGTCATGTCCGAAGAGTACCACAACACATACTTATCTCCTACGCCACCAGTGTAGGAGGCAGCCTCATATAGATTTTGTGCATTAGACAATATGACGGAAAAAGAGGAAGAAAAAAGAGCGAGGAGACTTACTTGGCGAAGATATGGAAAGTTAAAAGATCGACGGTGTAGAAATGACCGGACAAGAGTCGACGAGAACCCAAGATAGAGACAGACATCGACAATAGATTTTTGCAAAAGTTTGAAGAAGAAAATGAAACTGAGGAAGCAGAACTTTCGGGAATATTTTTATCTGAAATATTTGAGGGGAAACAAAAGTATTCTCATCGGGATTCCTTCTAAATGAAATTCAAAGCGCATTATAGTTGAAACATCTCAAAATTGGTATCTAGAGGACTCATCATTGCCGCCGACTGAGCAGCCATTCAAATGTTGACACGTCATAGGTATGCGTTAGTGCAATAGTCAGGAGTTTTTTCGTTACTGAAAGATCAACCTTCCTGCTCTGCTCAGCAAGCCTAATCTGGAGGGCATCTGACGAGAACAAAACTATCACATAGAATAACGACAAGCATTGCCATCTTGGCTCGTCACAGCCAACATTATTTGATCTTATAAAGGCGCATGTTGCCTTAGACTTACCTCAGCTACTCAAATCTATGTACACCCTCAAACCAGTGCAGCCAAAGAGATGCAGGTCAACCCCTCGATGTCGGCTCATGTCTTGAGTCACTATCAGTGTGACCCACTCGGATAGGGTTAAAAATGGTCAACTTGGTCATCTGTCATCTCGGTTCAGTGCCAATCATCCTACTATCAAGCATCTCAGCTTGAACTCGGTGCTTCAACGTCGTTGTTCAGCTACACTTCTAGGTTATGAGGCATTCCTGTATGGCCCTATGAACTTGACACCTGCAAGAACATGCATCTGCCTGCAGTTAATCTACCCTTACAACATGACGCATAGCGCAACCTGGCAATCATGCAGAAGCAGCTTATTAGCAGCCCGTGACACGTGGCACTCTCCTGTAGCTTCTCAACATGCATTAGCTGTCCAGGTCATATAAAAATTCAGAATACGCCCCGTGAAGGACCATGTTCAATCTATTGAGCAAAAAATGTCAGTCAAAACACACAAAGACATGTTTCTCTATTATAATGGCATACAAACATGGTAAAACCCAAAACTGACTTGAGCGTCGGAAGGATTTCTCTGCAGCAATAACTTTGAGACCTTTGACGTTATTCAACTTGTGTAGATTTATGAACACGTTAGTTTTGACAACAAGCTACGCTTTTGGATCATTTTTGGTCTAAGTGAAGGTGTCGCTATTGCCTATCTGAACAAGTCAGGGCTAGTAATAAAGCTCTACAAATTGTCAAATTCAAACTCACAATCCTGTAATCGGTCTTCTTTTTTCTCTACTCCTAACGTAAACTAGAAATCTTCTCAGTCTGCCTATTCTTTGAATTATTTTGGCACCGGGGACAAAAATATGGCTATCTGAGGCCAGCCCAAAACTGCTTTCTATTATACCAGCCCCTATAGTCACGTCTGTTTCCAATCGGATTTTTTGCCAGCAAATCAAATGGGCTAAACTGAAAGTCTATTCTAACTTATCCCATTGTACAGTCGTTACTTGGATACAAATAAGGTGTATTGCCACTCACTGCTGAACCTCTTGTCCAATGAGATAGAATAGAAGCATAGGATTCCACATCGACACATTGACGACTTCATCAGCAATAATTGGCTGCTCCCGAAGACCACCCTGCTCAAGATTTATCCATAAGGAATACAAAGTCATCCATAAAGTTTGAGGTCGAAGCGAATATAAGGAAAGGCCATTTGCTAAACGGCTTTGACATGCTTGATATTCATTCCTCTCGAGGTAGAACTGGTTTTTCTTCTTTTATGCACAAGGTGTTTTCATGCATAACTATTACTTCCAAAAGAGCAACTTCTACATTCTCCCAAACGACTACTCTTAAAAAAAAAAAAAGATTTTCAAATCAGGATTACCAACACTCTAACAACCAGGATCAGTATGATTTTTGCAAATTGCGATATCATAAATTAGTGAAACAGGAGCAGCCTTTCTTTATATCTGCAATTCGATTGCACAGCAAAATGCAACCGGAAGAGTATGACTACCTTAAAAATCTGTGTCCAGATCTTCAAATCAGGGGCTCCCTCCACACTTCCACCAAAATAAGCGATCATGAAGTAATCTTTGTTAGAAAAGTAACTAAAAGTACTTTAAATCTTGTGATCCAACCTTGTATAATGTTATATGATCTATCGATAGGAGATTAGATGAAGTTTGGAGTATTTTATGGACAGTGGAAAGAAGTGGAAGCATCCCAAACATATGAGACGCTTCATGTGTTGAAAAAAGTTTACAGAATACTTCGAACGCCTAGTTTAGGCGCCTAATATAGGTTGAAGCGCCTAAAGTAGGTGTTCGAAGTGTTCCAGAAAACTTCTAGAACACTTCGAACGCCTACATAAGGCGCCTGAAGTGTTCCAAAAATCTTCCAGAACAATTCGAACGCCTACATGAGGCACCTAAAGTGTCCAGAAAACATCCAGAACACTTCGAACGCCTACATTAGACGCTTGAAATATTGAGTCTATTCATAAAAATGCAACTTCTGCACCATATGACATCTCTCTTCAAAATGAACGTTCATGGCTGATCCAAGGGGAATGAGTCTGCAGACTAAGGGTCTTTTCCAACTGTTTATTGTTAAACTAAAACCTTATAAATAGTAGGCTTTCATATCTTAACGTATACAGGAAAATTTCTTGAAAACTAGAAAATTTCTGCAGCACTTTCTTCTTCCATTCTTCCTACTATCAATATCTTCTACCATCAAATTTAAACTTTCTCTAGTATAGCGAACTAAAGAAAGTAAGCCGTTATATCTTGGGAAGCATTAGTCTTGTTATCTACCTTGCTCACCGGTAGAGGCTAAATCGCTTCAAGAACAGAGTTATCTTGAAACTCGTCTTGGTTTTTGTAGTTATCTTTCTTGTTTGGTTTTGCTGTGCCATTTTTCATATTTTCCAATATTCTTAATGCAATTTACTATGGCAACCAAACAAGGTCTTCCAGATATGTCAAAGTTGGAGCCATTTGATAGGAAGTTTTACAAGAGGTTGATGGCCAAGGTGCTATTTTTCCTCGAGATGCTCTCTGTTTCGTACGTGCTAAAGATGGACAAACCTAACGATGAAACAGAGGCACACAAGTATGATTCGAACAATACTACTTCCAGAGGCCATTTTTTGTCCAACTCATTATTTGACATTTATGTCAAATTAAGAGATTTGGTCAGCACTGGAAAGTAAATATGGTGCTGACGATGTCGGCAAACGTAAGTATGTGGTAAGGGAGTTTTTGAGGTTCCAAATGGTGGATCATGTTCCAACCAATGATCAAATCCATCAATTTCAACAATTGGTGGATAATCTGAAACATGAGGGTATCAAAATTGATGAGACCTTTCAAGCCGCAGCATTGTTAAAGAAACTTCCTTTTTTTAGAGCAAGTACAAGAAGAAAGGAAAACATGATGATGCCAAGTTGTCTCTAGATACGGTAATCAAGCACATTTGCATCGAAGAGAACAACAGAATGGAATACGAGTCTCATAATCAAGAAGATGTCAAGGCCAATATCGTTGGGCATAATGCGAAGAAGCGGAAATTTCAGACCAACAAAACTGGCAAAAACAAAAGGTAAGAAAATCGTTGTGCAGGTCCAAAAGAAGATCAAAGGAGTTTGCTGAGTTTGTGGGAAGCCGGGACACCGAGCAGTCAATTGCAGGAAAAGAAAGGGTTAAAACAACAATCAAGCAAACCTAGTGGAGGATACAGGAGCAGCAAATGATGTCATCACAGCGGTCGTCTTAGCAGAGGTAAACCTTGTCAGTGGCACTACGGAATGGGTGGTAGACACAGGAGCTACCAAGCATATTGGTACCAGTAAAGATCTATTTTTTGATTATCAAGAAATAGGTAGTGGTGAAAAAGTCTTCTTGGGAGATGCACATGGAACCCAAGTTCTTGGAAAAGGGAAGGTGTTTCTCAAGTCGATCTCTGGAAAGAAACTGGAGTTGAGCAATATGTTGCACGTTCCTGCGATGCGTAGGAACTTGATATCCAGGGTGCTACTGAACAAGGATAATATCAAACTTGTTCTTGAATCTGATAAAACTGTTTTGTCTAGGAATGGGGTGTTTATTGGTAAGGGCTTTTGTAACGGGGGGGGGGGTTTCTTGTACTTGATGCTACATGCGTTTTTAATAGTAAGATTGCATCTAGTTCTGCTTATATTGTTGAGTCTCTTGATATGTGGCATGCTAGACTCGGACATGCAAACATAGGTGTTATAAAGAAACCTAAAAACATGAATGTGATTTCTTATGATAATGACAATTTTGACATATGTGAGCATTGTGTTGAAGCAAAACATCATAAGAAACCATTTAAAAAAGTTGATAGAGTTTCTCAAAAACTTAGTCTAATCCACAGTGATTTAGGTGATTTTAAGAATCACATGAGTAGAGGTAGTAAAAGGTATTATGTTACTTTTATTGATGATTACACTAGATATGCGAAAGTATACTTGTTAAGTCGCAAGGATGAGGCTGAATCTATGTTTGTAAACTACAAGAATGAAATTGAAAATTAGTTAGATTTAAAGATCAAAAGGCTGAGAACTGATAGAGGTGGTGATATAGTACAGATTCTTTACAAAGATTTTGTGAAGAAAATGGGATTATTCATGAAGTTACACTCCCATATACACCTCAATCTAACGAAGTAGCCGAAAGAAAGAATATAACACTTAAAAATATGATGAATGCAATGTTGGTTAGTTGAGGATTTCCAGACAATATGTGGGTTGTGACAATCTTGACTGCATGTAATATTCTAAATAGAATACCTCAAAGAAGTTAGATAAAACACCTTATGAATTATGGAAAGGCTATACACCCAACCAACTTGAGTTATTTGTAAGTGTGGGGGTGTTTAGCCAAAGTTGCTATTCCTGAATTTAAAAGAAGTAAAATCGGATACAAGACAAGTGATTGTGTTTTCATTGGATATGCTCAGAATAGTGCAGCATATAGATTCATAGATGTAGATAATAGTTCTATATTGGAATCTAAGGATGCTGAATTTTTTGAACATATCTTCCCTATGAAAAGACAATCCAAAGTTGTCTCTAAATTTGAGATAGGTGAATCAAGTAAAACCAAAGTTAATAAGGAAATTGATCTACCTAAAAGAAGCAAGAGACAAAAAAATTAGGAAATCGTTTGGAAACGATTTTACAACAATTTTCATTTTAGAAGATGATCCTAAAACTTATGGAGATGCCATTAAATCAGTAGATTCTAAGTTTTGGAAAGAAGCTATTAATAGCGAGCTTGAGTCAATTCTAAGTAACAACACTTGGGAATTGGTCGATTTTCCTAGAGGTTGTAAGCCAATCAGTTGTAAATGGGTCTTTAGGAAGAAGCTAAAGGCGGATGGTACAATTGATAAGTTTAAAGCTAGGCTTGTCTCTAAAGGGTTCACGCAACAAGAGGGTATAGACTTTTTCGATACTTACTCTCCGGTTGCTAGAATCACTATTATTAGAGTATTAATAGCACTTGCCTACATTTACAAACTTGTTATTCATCAAATGGATGTAAAAACATCGTTTTTAAATGGCTATTTAGAAGAAGAGATATATATGAAACAACTGGAGGATATTATTGTTAAAGGCCAAGAACATAAAGTGTGTAGACTTAAGAAACCTTTGTATGGTCTTAAGCAAGCACCTAAAAAATGTCACAAAAAATTTGATAACGCGATGGTCTGAAATGATTATGTAGTAAATGAAGGTGACCGTTGTGTATATAGCAAATTTGATGGTTATGATGGTGTCATTATTTGTCTTTATGTTGATGATATGTTAATTTTTGGCACCAACATAGATGTTGTGAATAACACAAAGTCGTTTCTGTCTACCGTTTTTGACATGAAAGATATGGGAAAGGCATATTTGATTCTTGGACTTAAGTTAGTGGAGAAATGTGGGGGTTACTTACTTTCTCAAGAACATTATGTCGAGAAGAAGTTGAAAAGGTTTAATCATTTTGATGTGAAACCAGTTAGTTCTCCTTATGATTCACATGTGAAATTAAAGAAGAATAAATTTGAAAGTGTGTCTCAATATGAATATGCTACGATTATTGGTAGTGTAATGTACTTGATGAACTGCACTAGGCCTGACATTGCATATGCCGTAAATAGACCTGCAAGATATACTCATAATCCTAATGGAAAACATTGGTGTGCATTAAGACGATTATTGAGATATCTTAAAGGTACAATGAATTTAGGACTCACGTTTAGTGGGTCACCTGCTGTTTTAGAAGACTGTTGTGATGCTAATTGGGTGACTGATAATGACGATATAAACTCCACTAGTGGATATGTGTTTACATTAGGTGGTGGAGCTATCTCTTGGAAGTCATGTAAACAAACTTATAGTGCAAAATCAACCATGGATTCTGAATTCATTTCTTTAGAACTTGCTGGTACAGAGGCTGAGTGGTTAAGGAATTTACTTGTTGATATTCCTTTATGGTCTGAACCTATGCCTTCTATATCTATTCATTGTGATTCTCAGGCTGCAATCGCACGTGCAAAGAACAAGATCTATAATGAGAAGAGCTGGCACATCCGTCTAAGGCACAATATTGTTCATGATTTGATAAGTTCAGGGGTGGTAAACTTGGAGTTTGTAAGAACTCAGTTTAACCTTTCTAACCCTTTAACTAAAGGACTAAGTAAGAAATTAGTCTATGAAACATCGAGGGGGATGGGACTTACTCCTTTTGTAGAGGATTCTTCATGACGGGAACCCAACCCACTATTAGTAGAGTTCCTAGAAACAAGGTTCAATGTGGTAAAAACAAGTCATGAAAGAGTTCTATGTTGCACTATCAAAGTGTTCCTCCCTAAGGTGTTGTTGATATTGCTCACTGTAAAGAATCAAGGGTGAGATTTCGAGAATCTCTTAATAGAAATTCATAGCCGTTTGGTGGTGTGAGCAGTTCACTTGATGAATTTCACCTATATAAGCTTGGAACTGGTGCCGCTTCCTGTGAGAGCCTGGAAAACTCTCTAGAGAGCTTATGAATCCCGAGATAGGTGCTTGGTCGATATCGCACCAAAACCGCAAACTTGAAGAAGTAGATAATGATATGTCTTGTTGTTGTTTATATAAACAATAGTCCAGTAAGATTCAAGAGAAGTTCATCTTGCTTCCGTTTATACAACTCAAGGTGTATTACCGACGATTCAAGACCACAAGTCATCGTATCCATTATGTATCATTATCTTTGGTTGATAGTTCAAAGGTTGGTTTATGTTCGTCCATTTGTGATTATACAAGCTTGGATCATGTGGGGGATTGTTGGAAAAGTACTTAAAAGTACTTTAAATCTTGTGATCCAACCTTATATAATGTTATATGATCTATTGATAGGAGATTGTATGAAGTTTGGAGTGTTTTATGGACATTGGAAAGAAGTGGAAGTGTCCCATACATATGAGACGCCTCATGTGCTGAAGAAAGTTTACAGAACACTTCGAACGCCTAGTTTAGGCGCCTAATGTAGGTTGAAGCGCCTAGAGTAGGTGTTCGAAGTGTTACAGAAAACTTCCAGAACACTTCGAACGCCTACATGAGGCGCCTGAAGTGTTCCAGAAATCTTCCAAAACACTTCGAACGCCTACATGAGACACATAAAGTGTCCGGAAAACATCCAAAACACTTCGAACGCCTACATTAGGCGCCTGAAGTGTTGCATCTGTTCATAAAAGATGCAATTTCTGCACCATATGACATCTCTCTTCAAAATGAACGTTCATGTCTGATCCAAGGGGAATGAGTCTACAGAAAAAGGGTCTTTTCCAACTGTTTTTGTTAAACTAAAAGCCTATAATTAGTAGGCTTTCATATCTTAAACATATACATGAAAATTTCTTGAAAACTAGAAAATTTATGCAGCACTTTCTTATTTCATTCTTCCTACTATCAATCTCTTCTACCATCAAATTCAAAATTTCTCTAGTAGAGCAAACTAAAGAAAGCAAGCCGTTACATCAAAACCAAATATTTTACAGTACATAGCAAAGCTGCATCAGTAACTATCCGTTACCACAGTCATTAGAGTTTACTGTAGATAAACAGTAACCACTAACCAAGTGGTTAAAGTAGCCGTTAGAAGTCAAAATACACCCCATATAAAAGGGAAAACAACTCTGTAAATGATTTAACTTGAATAGAAATTTAATTTCTTCAATCTCGACATGGTATCCGAGCCAATCTGATTTAAAAAACCTGCAAACTACAATATGTTCTCTGCATATTCTAAAATTTATTCAAAATGACTACTCCTTCCAGTCCTGCTGAATCTACTGAGCCCACCTCCACCTCTGACCAAGTATAAGGAGTGGTACATGTTCTTCAACTTACTGACGATTCCTCCATTTTCATCACCAGACACAAACTCAACGGGGATAACTATCTCTCATGGTCCCGAGGGGTAGAAATATTCA
This sequence comes from Eustoma russellianum, assembly GCA_036186865.1. Lineage (NCBI taxonomy): Eukaryota > Viridiplantae > Streptophyta > Magnoliopsida > Gentianales > Gentianaceae > Eustoma > Eustoma russellianum. Next base: position 26,915,366 of record AP025060.1, on the reverse strand, counting down.
TAATCGGAAAAGACAAGGAGGAATACCTATATGAGACAGTTCCAGTCCCATCTGCAACAGATGCAAACTTCCGACTGTGGAAGTCTGAAAACAGTATGATTATGTCCTGGCTGATATGTTCTCTATAGCTGGATATTTCTAAGGACTTCATGATTTATTTTACGACAGCAGAAATCTGGGCTGCAGTCATGGAGATGTTTTCTAAACAGGATAATATCTCAGAAATATACGAAATTGAAGCTCATCTTCATGAGCTTAAACAAGGTACCCTTGTCGTCCACAAATACTATACATTACTCACCTAGGCGTGGCAGTAGATCGATTCTTTTGAGGCGCATAAATAGTCCTACATCACTGATGATGTGCTGTACGAGGAGATTACTGAAATCAAACGGTTCTTTCGCTTCCTTACTAGACTGAACCTAGAATTTGTCACTGCACGAAGTCGGATTCTAAGAACCAAACCACTGCCGACCCTGAAGGCTGCCTTCGTAGAGATCAAACATGAAGAAAGCCGAAAGAAGATCACGATGGGTGGATTTTCAACCTTGGAGTCCTCTGCCCTGCATACTAAACAACCAGGAGAAGCTTCCGTGTTGGCTGTTAAATGACACTTTGCCTCTTCTGGAGGTAAAGTGTGCAAATACTGCAAGAAGGAAGGCTATACAGTCGATGACTGTTGTAAACTACAAGCAAAAATGGTCCGAGAAGGTAAACCATCATTGAAGACCAGCACTGCACCCTAGAGACTACTGCAAAGATCATTCCCTGCTGGACAGAGTGCTGCTCATTAGGTCAGCAGCACAACCCGACTTAGTGCAGCTCAGCTTGAGGCTCCTACCAAGGATCTGATTACTACTTTGATCGATCTACTAAGTAGACAAAGTGGCTGAGCTGATACCCATCAAGCTGCCATGGATGGTTTTGTACAACCGAGCTCCAACAGTTCATGGATCATTGACTCCGGGGCAACAGATCACATGACCAACAATGGTAATCTTCTGAATTCATATACTTTGTATACTATCCCAAAAAATGTAAAGATCACTCATGGAACCTCACTAGAAGTTATAGGCACTGGCTCAGCTGAGATATCAGATAAAATAATCCTGAAAGAGTCTTGCATGTTCCTAGCCTAAGTCTTAACTTGCTGTCAGTAGAAAAATTTGCTAGAAATAGTAATTGCATAGCGTGATTCTCATCCACAAAATGTTGTTTTCATGAAAACAAAATGAAGGGGATGATTGGCAGTGCTAGGAACGTAGTTGGCTTATATCTTTTAGAGTCAGACAATCAAGCCCTGATTAGCACCGCTGAGCTGCCGAAGAACCAGAATATCATGCCCCTTAGAATATCTTATATAGGGGATATCTTACTTTGGCATAATAGATTGGGACATCCCAATTTTGTATATCTAAAACGATTAATGCCAGAATTATTTTGCAACTGATCTTGCAAAATATTTCTTGCGAAACCTGTCATCTCGCTAAGTAAACAAAACAAAGTTACCCAGCTAAACCATAAAAGACCTCTGCACTATTTAACTTAGTTCATTCGGACATCTGGGGACCATCTAGAATTGCTAATCTAAATGGAGCTAAATGATTTATAACTTTTGTGGATGATCACTCTAGAGTAACTTGGGTCTACTTGTTAAAAAGTAAAAGTGAAGTAGGACAGATATTTAAGAGATATGTGGCACTGATTGAAACCCAGTTTAGCTGCACCATTAAGACACTAAGGACTGATAATGTGTTAGAATACTTAGATAGCAAAATTCAAAACTTCATAATCGAAATAGGATTCATCATCAAACCTTATGTACTTACACACCTCAACAAAATGATGTAGCTGAACGGAAAAATAGACACCTTCTTAAAGTCACCCTGAGCTATTATGTTTACTATGAATGTACCTAAACAATTTTGGGATGAAGCTTTGTTGGCCGCAACTCACCTAATAAATAGGATGCCATCTAGGACCTTATCTTTTAAGACCCCCAAAGAAATACTACTTAGGTATCATCCAAATACTCAGCTATTGTAAGAACTACCATTAAAACTTTTCGGATGTACAACCCATGTGCACATTCAGCCCGGCCTTAGGAGAAAATTGAATCCTAGAGCTGTCAAATGCATTTTCTTAGGATATTCTAACTCTCAGAAAGGATATAAGTGCTACTGCCCATCGAGTAGACAAATGTATGTAACTCTAGATGTTACGTTTAATGAAAAAGATGCATTTTATAGACATGTAGGAGAAATAGAAGAAGTAAGAACTAATGAATATGAACCCAGTTTCTCAGTACCAAATCTGCTGAGCTCAACTGCTCAGCCGAGCTACTCACAACAGCTTGGCTAGTTGAAACCTCAGGTTGGCATCATTGATTCCCCACCAAGTACCACTTCTCATATCATTCCCCATGCTCCGGACGATCCGAGATGCAATAACTGGCTTGCCGCACTTGAACAATTACCTGTGACTAACGTAGAGGAGAACTCAGAACATTCTGAGCATGATCATAGAACACAAACAAGTGACAGACCAATAGCTCTAAGAAAAGGAATAAGAGAATGTACTAAGAATCCCATATGTACCAAATATCCTATAGAAGATTATATAGCTGAATCTCAACTTTACAACATTCATACGCTCACTCAACAACAACTCCATACCTAGTATTATTGAAGAAGCACTCAGCCGACCAGAGGGAGAAAGGCAGTGTTGAGAAATATGTTTAGATAATTTTCAAAGTCATGATTTTAAGTGGTGAATACTTAAAAATGTCTCACATGGTGTTATAAGTGATTAAAAGTTGAAAAAGTTGAAAAAGCTGACATAGATCGCTCAGGTTGTTGCACATCGATCGATCTATGTAAGGCAGTGAAAGTTCAAGACCTTACGGTGAGACATCGATCTCTGAACCTGAGACACATCGATCGATCGATGTACATCAAACTCTCACTTCGATCGATTGATGTAGGTCAGAAACAAATTCTGAACGTTACGGTGAGACATCGATCTCTGAAGCTGAGGCACTTCGATCGATCGATGTCTAGGGTTTTTAGAAATAATTTTCTAAAAAGTGTTAAAATGATTGTTTTCATTTGTATATGATTTATAAATGTTCATTATGTGTATATTATGTGTTTTTGGTGATTTTAAATGTCTTGTGAATAACGTGCCTTGGAAGTTTCTACAACTTACCAAAAAGGGCAAAATTGGAATTTTGAATTTTGTAGGAACATCACATGATGAAAATATTTACAAGGATGCATTCTTATACTATTTATCATGACAAAGATGATATCATGATTATTTCTGACCATCCGGGTCATTTCTGGAGTTTTCACATACCAGGGGCATTTTGATCATTTCATCCCCAAGGGTATTTTTGGTATTTTCACTCAAGGAATCTCTTGAGCATATTATTATCTTCATTCTGGAGTAGATATTATTATCTTGAAGACTATATAGGGATTCTTTATCTTATTCTCTCATATGATGATGTTATTGACTATAGCTGGATATGTGACAATTTGAGATGTCACATTCTATTTCTTTCTTGAAGACCCTCTTATATATGTTATAAGAGCATATTTATCATCATTATCCAGAGATATCAAAGGTGGCAAATGTGTGGAAATGATCACGACATATAAGAAGAAATATTGGGAATTTCGGTGTTACACGTTGACATAATCTTGTCAATTATTATCTATTGATTTCTTCTTCAAAAATATGAGTTGCTACACATATATGTATGATTAAAATCGTGATTTATATGGTGAATATGATGTGGTATTCATTTTATGGCTTGATGACAAGTGGACCAACCAAAAAGGAGCTAGTTGGCAAAATTGCCAACTTGGAAATATTCAAATGTAGCCAACGGATACAAGGTGTTTTCATCAGATTTTTTGAAGTCAAATGAAGACTTCACATGTCCTATTCTTGTGCTTGAAGTTGAGGACATTTTGGTGGTATTATCCTTCCTTATTATCTCAAAGTTACAAAGGATAATTAAGGTTAACTTTTTGAAAAATGTGAATTAGTAGCCAACGGCTACTACTCCATTTTTGGAGCTGATTTTCATTTGAAATTGTCAAGTCTCACATGCCTATTATCTTGCCAAAAAGTTTAGAAGATGATGGAGTTGTTATGGCCATATTATCTTCACATTTTCAAGATAATTCCATGTCATTTTTGGAGACAAAAAAATCGGCCAAATGGAGTTGCAAGGTGGACCAATTATCTTGTCTTATTTTGCCAAGTGTACAAGGCTAACCAACGATGAGAAGACATTTGGACTTGATGATGAAGATGATGACACATGTGCATTCTTATCTCCAAGGCTCAAATCACACTATAAATAGGAGGCAATGGTGAAGAAGATGAAACACACTTGAAGCTCACTTGAAAAGCATTGTTGATTTGTCTAGCTATCATCTTCTTGTTGTTGTTCTTGTTCCATTCTTTGTAGCAAAGGTGTTCTTGTTGTTTTTGTTGAGCTACAAGCCTCTTGAGCTTGATTTGTAATATTGATTAGCCATTTCTATAAGGCTATATCAATAGGTTGTAGAGGTGTTGCAACTAAGTGTTGCATAGAAGGTGATTATCCAAGTCTTGAGTAGGGTTGGTGTATAACCCAAGGATCAAGCTTGGTTCTTGTTGTAAGGTGATTCATTTCATAGTAAAATCCAAGGAAAGGTGTTCCTTGGGACTGGAGTAGGTCACGTTGACCGAACCAGGATAAATTCTCGGTGTTCTTGTCTTGTTTCTTCATTTCTGTTTTCTGCCTGTTTTTTCTGCAGTTTTCACACAACTTCTCACTATTTGAAAAAAAATAGCTAAACACCTTTAGAATTCGTGATTGTTGGTGGAGTTATACTTCAGACGGTTATCTTTCATTTTCAATAAGAATCACTTGATTTGAGCAAGGGAAAGTTAGTCTTTCAGTCTTTGCAAGATAACTGCTCCAATCTGGCTGCAATCTGACCAGGTTTGCAAAAACTTAAATTCTGTATTTATGAATAATTATATAAGGTCAGGGACTTTTGGAAACATCATCTACACATCCTAAGGAGTGTTTTGATATAAATATCAACCTTTTTGGTTGAGTATTCAAAGAGAAACACGTTTTTCAAAATCAGCAACATTCTGTCCAATTCTGTCCAGATTGACAATCTGAATCTTTTTATTTGTTTGAAGGGTCAAACGATCTTATTTTTGTCTGAGTTTTGGATAGAGTCTTGTTAACACATTGAAGTTAAATTCTGGAAAGTTTCATAATTTTTGGAGTTGTGTACATTTATTTTGGATTTTTTTCAAAAACGGGTTCTGAATCTGAGGTGGTCTCAGATTCTGTTTTCAAAGGGGATTTTTACAAAGGGTTGTAGTGTAATTTCTGCTAACCACTATTCACCCTCCCCTCTAGTAGTGTTTATTGAAGGTGCACGGTGCAACAGGCAGTACATGAAGAAATGAATGCATTAGAAAATAACCAAAACATGGAGCTAACTCCTAGCTCAGCAACGAAAAAAGTAAATTGCAGGTGGATATTTACCATAAAATACAACAATGATGGAAGTGTGAATAAATATAAGGCAAGATTAGTCGCTAAAGATTTCACACAAACATGTGGAGTAGATTATTTAGAAACATTTGCTCCAGTATTTAAGTTAAACACCATTAGAGTCATTTTTATTATAGCAGTAAATCTAGACTGGGAGCTTTATTAACTTGAGGTAAAAAAATGCTTGTTTAAATGGAGATTTAGTAGAAGAAGTATATATGAGTATACCACCAGGATTTAGCAATGAAACAAATAAGGATAAGATCTGCAAATTAAGAAAGTCACTGTATGGCCTGAAACAATCACTTCTGGCATGGTTTAAAACCTTTACCAAAGTAGTGACCGACCTGAAGTTCATCCAAAGACATAGTGACCACACCCTGTTTACTAAAATTTCACCTAAGAGGGAGATGACTATACTAATAGTATATGTAGATGATACTATAATAACTGGGAATGATAATCACGACATTTGTAATATTAAGTCACACATATCTGAAAAGTTTGAAATGAAGGACTTCGGCAAGCTCAATACTTTCTAGAGCTCTTGCTTGTACTCAATGATCTTCATATCAAGGCAAGTCTACAAATCCAAATCTATTGCGATAGTGTCTCTACAGTAAGCATAGCAGAGAGTCCAGTTCAACACGACAAATCTATGCACGTAGAGATTGACAAACATTTTATTCGAGAGAAGATAGAAGGAAACCAAGTCAAGTTAGTACACATCTCCACCAAGGATCAAGTTGTTGATCTTCTTAGAAAACCAGTTTTAACAAGTATTTTCCAAAACTTAATGCCCAAGCTTGGTTGTATGAATATATACAACTAAACTAGAGGGAGAGTGTACAAATTAAGTCCCAGCCGTGCTGAGCTGAACTACCAAGCTGAGCTGACCTCAGGGCGGCAGACCTGATCTGGGCAACAAAGACTGAAGACAAGCTTAAGTATGACAGTGTTGAACTGAAGTGAAGCTGAGGTGAAGCAGAACAAAAGAAGAGCCATAGTTTACAAACGAAAGAAGTGCTGAGGTGAAAAGACGAAGTAAAACACTGGACATAGAAGGCCGACCTGTCATACCTAGAAATCTGTAACTTAGTAATTGTTTACTTTACATAGTAGAGCTGTATTGGTAACTAGCCGTTACCACAGTCGTTAGAGTTTACTGTAGATAAACAGTAACCACTGACCAAGTAGTTAAAGTAACCGGTAGAAGTCAAAAGTCACCCCTTATAAAAGGGAAAACAACTTTGTAAATGATTTAACTTGAATGGAAATTTAATTCCTTCATTCTCGACAATTCAGAACCCAAAACAACTGCATTCAGTGCTGCAATAAGTTTGTCTCACCTCAACAACTACAGAAGCATGACATTTATTAAAGGGAACAGAATTTGTAAGCAATAATTCTTTATGATCTAAAAATCTATGCCTTCATATACACAATCATTTCACAATAACTTAAAGATGATGTTTAGCGTAACCGTATCTTTCTCCATAGATCGGTGAGCGGAAGCATCTTTGATGAGCGAAAACTTCAACTTTGATGTAGACAACTCTTATTCTTGAATCAAGGTTTCTCTCCACTAATCTTTTCTTTAATGTCTACTTTGATGGATAAGTAAAGACGATAATCGGAGTGAAGAGAGGACTTTCATCCATATTTATAGGCAACCAAAAGATATGTCCATCATAACATTTGGATTCACACCCCTCTGATAAATGGGCATGTCCCTTTAATGAAGAATTATGTCTCTTAGACTTAAAAGACATAACCCTTCAAGATAACGCTTCATAGATAGACAATTAGGATAATTATAAATCATATAACCATTATATCACAAGAGACACAACCTTACATTCTCCCATTTGTTCCTTGTGACATCTTATATGATCTATAAAACCATAATTTGGACTTTAGAATATAATTAAAGCCGCTAACCATAATAATGGTCTCTTATAATGTTTCAAGTAAAGTCTAATGTGAGTCATAACGGTTGTAAATCATCCATTTTGATAAACTACCTTCCATTTACTACATCAATAAACTTGTCCTTACCATAATCTTTAATGAAGAGTAAGATACAACTGTAATAGATATTCATTCATGCAATATAATTCTGATATGCTTATGTATGCACCATAATCAGAAACAAGAAATATCAGAAACAAATAACTTTTATTGAGCTCAAAGTGTCAATACATTAATGCATATCATTCATGACGTCTAACAATAACCATATATTTAACATGCCACAAACTCAACCTCCATGGTAGAAGCAACAATGACAGACTGCTTCGCACTTTTTTACAAGATTGTCCCTCTGGCTAATTGGAACAAATAGCCTAATGTTAATTTTCTTGAAACAACACATCCTATATAATCTGAATCTGAATATCTAATTACTTTTAATTGATCCATTCTTCTATAAGTGACCATGTAATCCTTAGTTCCTTGCAAGTATATGAGAACTTTCTTTCAAGCCTTCCAATGATCCATCACAGGATTACTTTGACATCTGCCTAACATTCCGGTAGCAAAGCTAATATCTGGTCTGGTACAAGGCTGAGCATACATTAAGCTCCCAACGATTGATGCATAAGGAATACTTTTCATCTGTTCTCTTTTTAATTCACTTTGCGGACATTGTTTTAAATTAAACTTGTCTCCTTTCTGAATTGGATCTACTCCTGCTCAACATTTTTTCATATTAAATCAGTCAAGAACTTTATTGACATAGGCTTTTGAGACAACTTTAATACTCTTTGTGATCTATCACGGAAAATTTCAATCTCGATCATAAAAGTCACTTCTCTCATATCTTTCATTTCAAAGTTCTTAAAGAGAAATTGCTTAGTCTCGTATAATCGACCAAGATCATTAGCGGGCAAGCAAAATATCGTCAACATACAAGATTAGGAAAATAAACTTGATCCCACTGACCTTCATATATATACACCAATCAACTGTGTTCTCTATAAAACCAAACCAGGTCACAATGTCATTAAATTTGAGGTACCACTATCAGGAAGCTTGTTGTCCATATATTGACTTCTTTATTTTACACATCATATGTTCATTTCCTTTAATGGAAAAACCTTTTGGTTGATCCATATAAACTTCTTTATCTAAATTACCATTAAGAAAGGCAATTTTGGCATCCATTTATGTATCTAAGTCATAATGAGCTAATGCCCATAATAATTCTAAGTGAATCTTTCTTGGACACCAATGGAAATGTCGCTTTATAATCAATTCCTTCCTTCTAATTAACCTTTGGCAAAAAGTCTAGTTTTATATCTCTCGATATTATCATTAGAGTCTCGTTTTGTTTTGAAGACCCATTTGCAACCAACTCTTTTGCAACCTTAGGTAATTCGGCAAGATCATAGACTTGGTTTTGATCCATAGATTTTAACTCATCTTTCATGGAATCGAACCATTCACTAGAATGATCACATTCAATGGCCTGCTTACAACTGGATCATCATTAATGATCATGTCAATTTATGATTCGTATAAATATGCCACATACTCTCTCTATCCCTTGGGATAGAGGTATTGTCTACCCACCACTTACCCTCCCAAGACCCTGACGATAGCTTTGGCTGTCGTTGGGATATACTGGGTATGAGTGATGATGATGATGATAAATATGCCACATACTCATCGGAAATTGCATATCTTCTTTCCCTTTGAGATCTTCTTAATTGTGGTTCTTCTATTATATGATCATTGTTGACACTTTCATTATGAAATACTTGATCATCAACATGTTGTTCTTGACTGTTATCTTTTTCTATAATAGTTCTTGGGACAACTTCTTCAATGTTGAGGTTACGTAGTTCTTCACGTCCACTAGTTTCACTATTTGTGATGAATCTAGCATTTCAAGTCTCAATAATTCTCATACTATGGTTAGGACAATAAAACCTATATCCTTTGGACTTCTCCGGATATCCAATGAAAGAGCCACTGATCGTTCTGAAGTCCAATTTCGTTTAATATGGATAATTCATCCATATTTCTGATGGACAAACCCATGCATGTATATGCTTTAAATTAGGTTTCCTTTCAGTCCACAACTTATAAGGAGTTTTAGGAATTGCTTTACTAGGAACCCTGTTCAATAAATACATGACAGTTTTTAAGGCATACATCCATAAGGATAAAGACAAATTAGAATGACTTAACATACTCCTAACTATTTCCAAGAGGGTACGATTATGCCTTTTTGCAGCACCATTTTGTTCTGGTGTACGTAGCACTATATCCTGAGCACAAATACCATGCTTTTCAAGGAACTTAGCAAATGGACCAAAATTTGTCCCAATTCATTATACTTTCCATACTATTGACCAACTCTATCAGATATGATAATTTTCACCTTTCTATCTACTTATCTCTCAACCTCATGAATGTAGATTTCAAGTGCATCTACATATTGAGACTTTTCATGTAATTGATAGACATAGCCATAACATGAAAAAGCATTAATAAAGATGATAAAATACTATTCTTTCCCAAAAGGAAAGTACATCAAATGGTCTGCGTACATCGGTGTGCATTATTTCAAGTAGCTGTGTGCTTCTTGTGGAGCCTTCTTTGAAGTGTGCCTTATTTGTTTTCCTTTAATACAATCAATGCATACTCCAAGATTAGTAAAATCCAAGCCAGGAATAATACCTACTTTTACTAATCTTTCCATCATTTCCATGGGTATATGACCTAAACGTTTATGCCACAAGCAAGCAGAAAACTCTTCTATCAAACTACGTTTCATACATACTTTATGATGCACTGTCATTAAGGTCTTAGCAGAAGAAACTTTAAGATTAAATTTTGTAGAGACCATTACATACGATCCTTGAACCAATAATGTTGTTGTTCTTTAACAACCTAAAACATGCGAAACCAAACTCAACCTTAAATTCTATTTTATCTAGCTTCGGTAATGAAACTAGATTACTGGAAAAACTCAGTACATATAGAGTTTGATACAAATATATACAATGTCAAGTATTTAATATCAGACGGTAAGTCCCATTCCTTCCACTGGAGCTTTGTCTCTATTTCCCATGTATACAAACTCATTTGCTATGGTTTAGATTGAAAAGAACCTTCATCGAGTTGGAAATATGAGTAACAGAATCAGAGTCGATCCACCATGTATTAATAAGAACTACATTAAAGTGTGACTCAAGAAATACAAAGGCAATTGGATTGCCTTTATTTTCAAGCAACGCTTTACGTTACAGGCAGTCATTCTCGTATTGTCTGGGTTTATGACAGAAATGACAAATGCCTTCCTTACGCCCTGTTTGTGGATTTGAGAAGAATACTCATTCATATTATGCTAATCTCTTTTATTCTTCTTCTTTCCTTTCATGCTCTTTCCAGCTTCTTGATACTTTACGAGATGAACAGAATGAGTCATTTGATTCTTTAATCTTGTCTTTTCCTGAATGAGCATATTGGTCAATTCATTGACACTCTACTTGTCCTTAATAGTCTTGTAATTCATTTGGAATGGACCATACTCTTCAGAAGACAAAGAATTAAGGATGACTTGCACCAAAAAGTACTCATCTATGTTTATCCCCAGGCTCTTGAAGTTTTACCGTCAAATTTCTCCTTTCAAGAATGTGCTCTTGCATAGTACGTGAGCCGTCATGCTTCATAGTAGTCAGACTACTCATTAATGTACCAACAAGCGACTTGTTAGCACTTTGAGAACATTCTTTCACGTTCACCATAAATTCCTTAGCACTTTCAGTTATTAGAAGGGTAGACTTAATGTTGCTCGCAACCGCCATTCGCATAAGTATCTTGATATTGATGAAGTAGATTTTCCACTTGCTCCTTTCTCATCTAGCTTACTGATTGAAGTTGATAAAGTAGATCAGGCTAAACCTCGTTAGCTCTCTCTTTTCGACATATCTTGAAGTTGATTCATTCTCTTTTCCATTTGCTTCTTTCTCATCTAACTCACTGATTGAAGTGATGAAGTAGATTTTCCACTTGACATTGAACGCTTTATAATGGTACTTATCATCATCACTGCTCTCATCAGTGATGTCACCTGGTTTCTCCTCTTCTAGTGACATAGCCAGGTCCAATGCACCTAAGTGGAACCGGATTTGTTCACTCTATTTTGAGAAATTCAAATCGTTGAATAAAAGAATGAGCGCATCATGTGAAAGCAGCAAAGTAGAAGTAGGCAATGCAAGTAATTGATTACATATATTTAGATTCTACACTAATGGAGGCTGACATAAAATGCACATCAAAACTCTCCTTTAGGAGGTATTAAGATATGCAACTATAATAAACTTTAATTTGGTCAAAATATGCTCTTTAGATTTATATGTTATCTTTGGATATGCAAATAAACTAAATAACATATATACCAACCAATACATATATTGTAGACCATTTAATCAACCTTTAGGCAATTACATAATTGTTTTATAATAAATTAAACACATGTATGTAATGTCGTTCTTTAAAATTCTGTAACTTTAATTTTATTATATTATATAACTTGATCACTTTGGTGACTAACAAATTATATAATATGATAAAGTCCCCTATTTGACATCAACAAACGATGAAATCATAATGAAAGTGTCAAGTGAACAGATTTGACAATACACAAGAGAGGTCACAATCATTCACTAGACAGTATTACCATTCCACGTAAAATCTCAGGCTGCAAGGTGAGATCACAGACGGTCCCGCTCAAGTGCGGGTTTCTAGACAGAAATTACATGCATGATATATCTATTACAACTTTATTATATCAATAATTCACTTTGCATCTGCCACAAACTTTAAGTAGTCAAAACATAAAATTTACTCCATCATTATTTCCTTCACATCATAAGTTTTGCCCTTATCTACCATTAAAGTCCTTTTCTTACAGGGAAAGCAAAAAAAAAATTCAGACATATATCTTTTCAATGTACATGAAAATCTGTTAATATAATAGAAAACCGATGCCTCACCAAATGACATGCCCAGATAATAACTATACTTTAACTTTTAACCTCTGAAATAAATTTTTCCAACAAAAAGTGCTCTATATAATACCTTTCAAATCACATATGAAAAATACAACAATAAACTGAGCAGGCTGAATTCAGTTAACCAAAAGTCTCTAAATAAAAACAAGGAAGAAAACGCCTACTCGAAACATTTTCTCAAAAACATGTTTCAACATTAGTCATGAATATGCTGTAAACCATGACATCCATCACCTTTTTGCATCAAACACATGTAAGCAATAATTCTTTAGGATCTAGAAATCTGTGCCTTCACATACACAATTATTTCACAATAACTAAAAGATGATATCCAGCAGCAGTGTACCTTTCTCTATGGTTCGGTGAGCGAAAACGTCTTTGATGAGTGGAAACTTCAACTTTGATGTAGATAACTCTTATTCTTAAATGGAGGTTTCTCTCCATTAACCCTTTCTTTAATGTCTGCTCCGATGAATAAGTAAACACGATAATCAGGGTGAAGAGAGGACCTTCATCCATATATATAGGCAATCAAAAGGTACGTCCATCATAACATATGGATTCACACTCCTTCGACAAATTGACATGTCCCTTTAGTGAAGAATTGTGTATCTTAGACTTGAAAGACATAACACTTCAAGATAACTCTTCATAGATAACCAATTAAAATTTAATTATAAATCATATAACCATTAAATCACAACGGATCACAAACTTACAGAATTTTCAGCGAAATTGTACTATTATTTTAAGCATACCAAGGAGCAATTACTGCTATCTATTATTGAATATTTAGTATTCCGAGATGATCCGTCTCCCTTACCATAAAAACAATAACATTAGCCTGCATCGTTTTTCCTATTATATAAAATCGGATATATGGATCAATCATTTTGTTTTGCACTTTAGTTGACTTTATTTATTTTTTGTTTCTGTTTTGTTGAGCTTCTTTTTTTAGAGTCGTAGACTAAATCTTATCCTCCTTTAGTGTCTCTTAGCACCTGATCCATAATGTGCACATTTAGAATAAGTCTCTTGCAAAAATATCATATCATCTCAACCGTGATTGTTGCCTAAATATCTAAAATTCTCACTTAAATCTTATATCGTCTACATGACATCAGCTACATTAATCAACTGTCTCCACTGTTTCTTATCACTAATCATATGATCCTCAATTGTCATATAAGTCATATCCTTTCTTATTGTCCCTGTCCATGTCTTCTTTAGTCTCTCTCCACCGCATTTAACATATACCTCATTATTCTCTCATTCCACCTAACAGAAGCATCTTAAGGACATCTTTGAACATGAAAATACTATCTTAACCTTCACTCCTTTATTTTCTCTTCAACATGATCCACCCCAACCTTTCTTCTTATATGTTCATTTTATATTTTATCTTTTGTTGTATGTTCACATATCCATCTTAACATTCTCATTTCAGCCACTCACATCATCTGTTAATGCTCCTAACTGACTATCCAATATTCAGAATCATACAGCAATGCGAGTCTTATTGTTGTCCTATAAAACTTCCGTTAAGTTTTAAAGGTATTTTCTATCAAAAAGAAGACCTAACACTTATCTATTTTAACCACTTTGCCCGTAACCTGTGATTCACATCCTTGTCAATTCCTCCATTTTCTATACCATGGATCTTTAATGTCTAACACTCTCACTCAGGTGAATGTCTTGGTCTTTCGGTCTCACACAAGATTCCAAGGTCAGTGTTTTGTTGTTAAAATTAAATTTTATATATTTTGTCCTCTTTCAATTAAATTTGACCTTTTCCTATGGTGTTGTCTGCGAATATTCTAGCTCAATGTGGATTCGTTTAGTACTCTCATTCACTAGTATAATGTTATATTCAAATAACATGCTCCACGGAATCTGTCTTGAATGTGTCAGTGAACTTTTCTATAAGCAAAGAAAATAAGTATGGACCTAATGCTAACCCTTGGTGTAGACCCACTACTGCATTCTTATACATGTCTGTAATAATTTCTATGTATGTTACTTTAACGGCTTCTTTTCAAACACTCTCCAAAAGATCTCTCATGGGACTTTATCGCGCCTTTTTCAAGCCATCAAAAACCATATGCATATCTAGCTTCTTCTCTCGATGTCGCTATGAATCTTCTCAAGAGATGAACAGTCTTCATTGTTGACCTTCTAGGCATAAATTCAAATTAATTTTCAAATACACTAGTCTTTTTGCGAATTCTTTCTCAATCATTCACTTTCAGAGCTTCAGTGTAGCTCATTAACTTAATTCTTCTATAATTTGCATGATCTTGTGTATGTTTTTTTTGTTTTTATATAAAGGTACTAAAGTATTTTTCATCCATTGGTTAGACATGTTACTGGTATTCATCATCTTGTTAAAAAGATCTGTGACTCACATAACATCTTCTTTCCTAAGATATTTCTAAATATCAATTAGAATATTGGCGTGTCTAATCGTTTTACCATTTTATCGGTCTCCTTTTCTCCATTGAAAATAAAAAAGAAGTTTTCATCCTATGCTGTAATACATGCCAGAAACAAAGAATCATGTACAGGCTCCTAAAAGCTGTCAGTTAAAACACAAAACGTAAGTAGCTATTCTTTCCGTCATACAACATTGTTATAGTGATTATTGTTTTTACATAATTAAATATGAACTGTAAAGAAAAACCAACTATGATAATATTTTTTGGGACATATTGAAGTACCGTGTTTCTTTTTTTTCCCCTTTATGTTCATGAAAACTTTAACAAATATCTGGGAAGAAAGAACACAAAAAAAAGGAACTTGCTTTCAGGCACAGCTTCGCCTTTTAACAACTGTGCTCTCAGGCTTGCCAGAAAGTCCTGGAATGGATTGAGAAACTACTAATCCAGGTGGGAGTTTGGCACGGACAGAAAATATGTTAAAAGATAATATCAGCAACAACGGAAAATCTTATGTGAGAGAGAACACTAAATATTTGTCCCTATGATTCTAATTTTGAATAAGAATAACAAGTTAAACGAATTGTAAAGAGCCCAAACTTAAAGTCAATCGGCATCGTGCAATGAATGAACTACAAAATTAGGGCTAAAGCAAGTTGTTTTCTTGATGCAGGATAAGCCATATCAAAACAACTAATTATTGGAAATATAGGCTCGGAGTACTTAAAAGATGATAAACAAACAACAAAAAGTATATGTCTTAAAAAATAGAAGAAAACATCAAATGTGTAATTCTCAAAAGATGAGTTTCTTTTGTAAAAATACAAGATTGTGGAAAATATATGAAAGACATGGTAACCAAATGAAAAAGTAATGATAACAGTAAAAAGAGAAAACAGCCGACACATAACTTAATCTTAATGTCTTTAAAGCAATTTTACTTCCATTGATAAGCATGGTGAACTACTAGCAAATGTTTTATAAGATATAACGGCTTACTTTTGTTCGCTTGTTTTGTGAGAAGGAGTTTGAACTTATGTGTTGGAGGTGTTTGACATCAGAGGAAGAAGAAGAGGAGAAAAGAGAAATTGGACATGGTTTTTAAAGTTTTCGAAAAGTATTTCAAATGTATCTTTCAAAACATATGATCCTTGTATTTATAAACATTTGTTTCACAAACAAGGTGTTAAATTAACACCTCTCTATAAAATTTAAATTACCAAGTTGGTTTATGACTGTTCTATATTGAAAGAAGATGTCCCAAGATACAAAAGTTGCATCAACTCATGAAAAGACACCACTGTTGATATTAGAAATGTTGTTACTGAACGTTTGGTGACTTGTGCCGAATGTTTAACATTTCATTATCAAAACACACCACATAACATTTGATGTCACCGAACGTCCGATGACTTTAGTTTTAGAGGTTCGGTCAATTCTTTCTAATTCGTGTATCACTCAAATCTCTGATCAATCTTGTTGCATGTATTTATATAAAGTTGGAGCATATTCTGACATACTTTTATGTACTTTTTCTAATATTAATATACCTTTCTTTTGATGAATGAAACACGTCCAGCAACCGCACTCTGTCAAAATTACTATCAATCAAACAAACTACTAGAAGAGATGCGCATGGAATTGGATTGGAGCAAACAGAAACTTGAGAGAAAAACGGTTTATTATGGCCAGAGAAAAACTGCCTCATTTGCTCCTCTGTTGGTACCGTATATATACAGCAGAAAAGAGGAAGAAGAATGTACATGGGAATTTACAACAACACCCCTACTAACTACCACCACTCCTTTTATTTAAAAAGGGTACAATGGTAAAATCTCTGCATTCAAAAGATCTCGCCACTAGCTTTCTCCTCTAACCGAATACAACCACTACATCCATTTCACCTGTGATGCTGCACTGCAATTCAGTCTCATCCTTGCCCACTTTCTTGATCTGTGATTATTCTCTGAGCTGATGATTTCATCTCCAATTGCACCTAGCACACGTATTGTGCTTCTTCTTCTCTTTTATTTGATTGGCTCATCACATAACTTCTCTTCCTCCTCACTGCTCCTTCCCTCTTCATTACTTCTTCTCTCTTCTGAACCGCAAACTTCAACACCCCCCCTCAATCCTGACTGACTGTAAATGTTGTACATACCTAATGCACCAGACAGGATGCCAACCTCTTGGAATCCAGGGCCTTTGTGAAAATGTCATCCAATTGCAAATCGGTTCTAATAGGCATAGGCCTTATTATTGCTTCCTGGAACTTGTCTCTCACAATGTGACAATCAATCTCAATATGCTTTATTCTTTCATGAAACACCAGATTCTCCACAATGTAAATAGCACTAAGATTATCACAAAACAGCTCTACTGGCTCCTTGAAATCCACCTGCAAGTCCCTAAGCAGATATAGTATCCATTGTACATCACAGGTGGCTGAGGCAAGAGCTCTGTACTCTACTTCTGAGGACGATTTAGACATTGTCATCTGCTTCTTTGCCTTCCAAGAGATCAACGCATCTCCCAACATCATGCAATACCCAGTTATTGATCTCCTACTCTCAATGCATCCGCCCCAATCTGAGTCAGAAAATGCTTTCAACTGAAGTGTCCCTTTACCTGGAAACAATAAGCCTTGGCCTGGACACCCCTTGAGATACCTCAGCACTCTTTGTGCCGCAGTCATATGACTTTCATTGGGAGCACTCAAGAATTGACTGAGTTGTTGCACCGCATATGTAATATCTGGCCTTGTCATAGTTAGGTACAACAGCTTGCCTATTAGTCTTCTGTACACAGACAAATCCTGTATCAATTTTGAATCATTGTGAGCCAATTTTAGGTTCCGCTCTATTAGGCGTTTGGCTGGCTTGGATGCCAAATATCCTGACTCTTCCAGCAACTCTAATGTGTATTTTCTCTGACATATGAACACCCCCCGTTGGGACCTAGCTACCTCCAATTCCAGAAAATACTTCAGCTCACCCAGGTCTTTAATTTTAAAGGCATGATCCAAACTAAGCTTAAGATCAGTAATCAAGACTTGAGAGCTACTAGCCACTATGATATCATCGACATACACTAGAAGCGCCAGAAATGAGCCTTGCTGCTGTTTTGTGAATAATGTGTAATCATGTTTGGACTATTTATAACCCAGAAAAGTGGTAAGCTTCTCATTCCACTGTCTACTAGCCTGTTTTAGACCATATAGAGACTTATTGAGCATACAAACGGCTCTAGGAACTGATGTCAAAACACCTTCTGGCAACGACATGTAGATATCTTCATTTAAGTCCCCATGCAAAAAGTGCATTATTGACATCAAGTTGATGCAAATGCCAACCTTTAAGAGAGGCTAAGGCTAGGAGAACCCTGATTGTTGTTATCTTTGCCACTGGAGAGAATGTATCTCCATAGTCCACACCTGTCTGTTGTGTGTATTCCTTCGCAACGAGCCTGGCCTTATAGCGTTCAATGCTACCATCTGCTCTTCTCTTTATCTTATATACCTATTTACACCCAATGGGTTTCTTACCTAGAGGTAAAAGTACTAGGTCCCAAGTATGATTGGCATCCAATGCAGCCAGCTCTGTGTCCATGGCCTTCCTCCAGTCTGCTGAGTGAACTGCTTGTTGATAAGACGTAGGCTCTAGCTGTTAACTAACATTAAGTACATAGTTTTTGTATCTAGGAGCCAGATGATCAAGGGTATGAACGTGGGAGTACAGAAGACGGTGGGACTGACTGAGATTGATGGCAATAATAATCTTTGAGATATTTGGGTGGACATTTCTTTTTGGAGGGTCTGGTATTGAACTGGCTAGGTGAGGAGATATTTGGTGATACGATAGCATCTATAGCTGGTAGTTCTTCTAGAAGCACTGTGTCAGCTGGATCAATGATCAGTGGATTTCTAAAGCTATATTTGGCGCGGATGAGTCTCTAGTGGCAGTTGAAGTACTGTTACTGTTGTGTGCAGAAGCAGGTGGATTTGGGTCCTGACTCAATGAAGGAGGTGCATAATTTGATGTTGGCAGGGGTGACAGTGGTGGCAAATCAGGTGTGAGGATATCACGGTGGCTCAGGTGATGGAGAAGAGAAATCAGTTTCTTGTGAGGGTGAGTTTGGCAGGAGCTGGCTTGTGGCGTAAGAAAAATGGGATTCATAGAATTGAATGTCTCTTGAAATTATAATCCTTTTGTTGTTCAAGGACTGAAGAATGAAGCCTTTCTTGGTACTTGAGATCCCAAGGAATAGGCATGGCATACCCCTAGGGGAGAACTTGTGTATAGTTGGATCTTTGTTATGAGCGTATGCCAAACATCCAAAAATTTTCAAGTGTTGATATGGGGGAATTTTCTAAAATAAGACTTGATATGGAGAATGTTGATCAAGTATAGGAGTGGGCATAAGGTTGATTAAGAAAACAACATGAGAGACTGAGAACCCCCAGTAGGACAGAGGTAATTTTGATTGGAACAATAGAGATCTTGCAACAGCTAAGATGTGCTGATGCTTTCTTTCTACAAGTGCATTTTGCTGAGGTGTGTATACACAACTGGTTTGATGTATAATGCCATACTGTGAATAGAAATTGGGCATAGCAAACTCAGGATCATTATCTGTTCTCAACACCTTAACTTGTTTTTAAAACTGATTGTGTACAAAATGACAGAAATTTTGGACAAGCTGTCTAGTCTCACTTTTGGATTTTATCAAGTACACCCAAGTATATCTACTACAGTCATCAACAATGGTAAGAAAAAAATCTCTGAGCATACATGGTGGGATGCTTATTTGGCCTCCAAATATCTATATGTATTAGGTCAAAAGGAAATCTTGGAACAGAACTAGAAATAGGAAAAGGAAGTCTTTGGAATTTTGCCAAGGGGCAGATTGAGCAAGGAACGGGAAGGGGTCCTCCCACTACAGATGGATCCTGTTTTTGAACCTCTTGAATTCTTGGGCTTGAGGCATGCCAAGCCTACAATGCCACAGCAGAGAAGGAGAAAGATGAGCTGAAGAAGTCAGACACATGGAAGCTTGATCAGGTACTGCGCTTCCATGCAAATAGTAAAGTCCTTAAGACAGGCTAGCTGAACCAATCATCCTCTTGGATAATTGATCCTGAATCAATCAAAAAAAGCCATGGAATTGAATAATCAGATTGGAATCTGTGACAAGTTTACTAAGGGACAGCAGATTATAACCAAAAGAGGGAACGTACAAGACATCATTTACTTTGAGCAAAGAATTAACGGCTACAGTTCCAATATGCGTTGCAGGTACAGAGTGGTTGTTTGGGAGTTTGATCATAATGTGATTGACAGGTTTATAAGAGATGAGTAAGGACATGTGTGAGACAATATGATCAGTGGCACCAGAATCAAGAATCCATGTATTTAAAATGTTAGTCACAGGATTACCTGACCCCTTGTCAACTTTAGCAGACAACACAACATTCTGAGAAGAAGCAGTATGTTCAGCATCCTGGGCGTCATCCTGCCTGTTTAACCAGTTCAACAACTTCTAGTTTTTTTGGGGTGTAAGCATCAAGGACTGGCAGTTTCTGACTGGCTGACCTGTTAGAGGCTTTTCACACTGATAATCCACAGCCTCACTCATGTTTACTTGTCCCTTTGGCTTAAAACCAGGGGGAAAACCATGCAATTTATAGCATCTCTCTATGTTGTGTCCAGTCATTCCACAGTGTGTGCATACGAACTTTCTGTTACCCTCCATATGAGGCTTACTATTCCCTTTCTTATCCACCATATTGCTGCTTATTTACATAAGCATTTGCCACCATGTTCTCACTCAATTGACTATCAGCCATCAAAGATGCAACTCCAGTATCAACTCCTCCTAATCCATTTTCTGCCATTACTTTCCTCTCAAACTTCAACGCCATTGAGAAAGTAGTGTTTATGTCAGGAAGTGGAGTCATTACAAAAACTTGTGATTTTACGGGATCAAAATTATCATTCAGTCCTTTTATGAACTTAATCACATAGTCACTTTCAATAAATTTTTGCATCTTAGCGGTTACATCACAGGGTTAATTGCACCTGGTATCCATTATTTTCCACCAAGTTTTAAGTAGCATCCAATCTTTTATGAAACACACTTGCCATCCAGACTTATAGGGTAAATAGACACCTGGCATCCGGATGACCTGCTGGTCGACCGTTGACCGCTGAAATCGACCTTTGACCGGACTTAACCATACTTTTAACCCGACTTTAACCAAAGTTGACTATTTTACCTTCAAAATTAAAGAAAAAACAAAATCAAAAACTATTTTTTAAAAGTTTATAGAAAATATAATTCAAAAATAAAAAGAAAGCCCCACCCCCTACAGTCCTTCTCCCTCCCCCATCGTCTTGTAATTCTTGCAGCCGGATACTCCATTCCTCTTTCACGCACAATGGCTTAACGTCAATGACCTTCTTCGTTCCAATTTCTTTACTGATCTTCCCGTCTCGTGCAATTCCAGGGCTGGAATTGCTCAAATTGTTCTTTTTCTTCTTCTTTGCCTTCTCTGCTGTAGCTCTACTTAACGCCGACAACACATCAGCACCACTCAGCTGTTGCTGTTGCACCTCTTTTATATTAGATTTTGGGGTCGGAGGCTCGAACTTCGGATTGGAGGACGATGTGAGGACGGCACGGCCAATGGAGCCGACGTTTTGCCTTTGATTGAATTCATCGTCGTCTTTAACAGTCGTCCCCAATCGAGCTACAACGGCAGAGTGCGGTCGTTTAGTGGTGGCTGGGACTGGAAGCAACGGGACTGTGTCTATAGTTGAATGGCGGATCAAGAGGAAGAGGATTTGAAGATGGCTTTGAAGAAAAGCTGGTATATTTGGTCGTTTATTGTTCTACCACACTATTTGGCAACACAAGAATACAGAAACTTCAACATGATCAAACGAACAGAAAACAACAGGTGAAGAGAGGGACCCGGGGGGGATGTTAAGGGTGACTGAAGAACATGAGTTGTTTCACTTCTAAGCAGCTTTGGCTTTAGCCAAGATCATCTTAGCAAACTCGGTGAGCTTATCAGTCTCAGGGATAACATCTTTAACAGAGGGATCAGAAGCAAATTTCTCAGCCCATTTGTACAAATTAGGCGTTTTGACTTTATCAAGTAATTGTATGTTCAACAGCTTCTCAGTCACCTTTAGCCAAACAAGATTGGACCCAAAGGCAATGTCTACGAACCCAATTTTTTGTCCTCCAAAGAAATCCTTCCCTTCGCTGAGCTTCACCAAGGCTTCCTCCAATAACACTAAACCTTCCTTCACAGTCTCTGTTGCTGCCTTTTTGGCCTCCTTTGCTTGAGCCATTCGAGTGGGGAGAGTTTGACGAAGGCTCGAGAGAGTGGCGAGAGGATTTGAAGATGGCCCAATGTTGTATGAGCCACCGGAGCCCAAAAGGAGCAGGCCAGAGGAAAATGTTGGTTTGGAAGAGATGGAGGAGGAATCATCTGAGATGAGGAATAGAAGGGTTCAGAGAGAATTGAAGGCTGATGCGGCTGAGAAGAGGATGTTGGCTGGTAGGAGTTCGCCAGCAAAAGCGGTGGTGCCGTCTGGAGGAGTAAAAATTGAAGTGGGGGATGAGAGAAGCAGAGAGGAATGGAGGGAAGATGAAATTAACCAGGGTTGGGAAAAGTTTGGCGCCACTTGGGGAAAAAGTGAAAAAAAAAGGAAATTTCATAAAAACCGCCTACAGCAGGTCATTTCCCGGTTGCCAGATGCCAGGTGTCTATTTCTCCTATAACACTTGATGGCAAGTTGTGTTTCATGAAACATTGGATGCTACTTAAAACTTGGTGGAAAAGAATGGATACCAGGTGCAATTAACTTTTACATCACACCTACAGCCCCTACAAACACAACAAGGTATTGGTCTGACCGCCATCAGTTCCTCCCAAACTCCCTTCAGTTTTGTAGAGTACTCATTTACACTCATTCCTTCTTGTTTGATGCAATAAAAATTCTCAAGCAAATCAGATAATCTAAAAGGATCAGTGCTGCCATAACTCAATTTCAAGTCATTCCACACATCGAATGCACTATCCAACCACATGATGCTTTGAGAAATAGGACGAGAAACTAAATTCATAATCCATGACTACACCATCGTGTTCACTTGTCTCCAGATTGGAAATTGAGGATCAATGTTCATCGGTCTTGGAATGGATCCATCAATGAATCCTATCTTGTTTTTCACAACTAACGCCATCTCGAAGGTGCGACTCTATGTTTTTGTCTTGCTATTCTCTTTCCTTTTAACATTGGTGGCCGCCCGCTTTGTCACTCTTTCCTCTCTTGAAAATTATCTTCTAAGTCCTTTGAAGAGTGTACTGCATCATTGTGACATGTCCTTGCTTACTTGGCATCTCCTCATTGGATGATCATTAAGCTCTTGCTTACTTGGCACTCATTGATTGGATGGATGTTGTCATCACTTGATGACTAGATAAATCTGAAATTAAACCTCAAAAAGCATGTGTCAATTAGCCATAAACTAATTACCATAAGTCACAAGATCATCCCACAAAATTAGCTATGCAAATAACTCCAAGATTCCTTAAGAAAATCGGCCATTACACCCTTTTGCACATGCTGAAATTTCAGCATGTGTAACATTTGCATTTCATTCAAAATATTGCCAAGTTTACTTTGATTTAATCTAAGAAATCAATCACTATTTAGTAACATTTGCATTTCATTCAAAAATTGGTCACCAATAAGGCCTAGAAATCGGCCACAATACATTACACACATGCTGAAAATTTCAGCATGTGTGATATTCAAAGATATCACCATTTAATTTCATAATATATTCAAAATACTTCCATACTATCTCCCAATTATCCACTTAATTCCAGACAACAAAATATGGCTCATTAAGGGATAAAAATCGGCCAGCCTTTAACACACATGCTGAAATTTTCAGCATGTGTCACAAATGTGACAAGATTTGAAATGTTACCTTTTGTAGCTCCTTTCTTTATGTCACCAACATTGTATGCTTCATTCTTAACCAATAAAGATGCCAACAAAGCTCCACATATGCTCCAACATAGCTGGTTTAGGCGTGTGACATGAAGATACATGTGCTGAATTTTATTTTTGCAAACTTTGTAAAATAGTGCACATTTAATTATACACACATAGTATATTCCAATCAGCCCTTAATTGAATTTTCTAGAACACTTTGAGATGTATCAAATATGTAAAAGTGTCTAGATACATGTTATATGTCATGCCAAAAATGTTCCATGTGTCGTGTACGTAGAAAACCGAATTTCGACGTTTGTCGATTACCCGATTTTTCCCTAATTAGATTCCTACTTTTTGCACATGTTATATATATTATGTTACACATAATATACATAAATTAAACTTTAATATTCAGCACTTAGGCTGATCTTAAAGCGGCGCCCAAAACATGTGTCAAAATTGAAATTCGAATTTCCACAATTTGGCCTTAATTGAGGGTGATTTGTGTGTGTCAACATGGAATGATTTTATGGCTGCACATACCATGTAAGCCACGAAATTTGTGGCAATTTTTGAAGTGTAGGGGCTGGCCATGTATTTATGGCAAGTACGTGACACGTTGGCGAAGTTTCGGTATTCACCCGATACGACAAATTTCGGTTTAGAACCTTTTAACGTGTCGTAATAAATTTGTTTATCACCATGACTTATATCATATGATATAAGACCTGAATATACTCATAAATATGAGTTAAATATAGTGGTGTGACGTTAACGTACGTACGTAAAATATATAACGTGTCGGTAGTACGTTGGAATATATGTGTATGTGCCTTTTAAAAAATCTGAATATATATAAATATATATGTATAAAAACGTGTAGGAGGGAGTGGAGAACTTTCCATTCTTCAACTTGTTGCCTTTGTGCCTTTTCCAAAAATAGCTTCCTTTAATGAACTACTTAGTTTATTTAACTAAGTACTTCACTTAATGAACTAGTTTAGTTCATTAATGATGGCACCTGAAAATAGTTCAAACACAACAAATGCTTGCCATTTGATGTAAGCTTTAAAGCTTCATGGCTCGTTAGTACGGCAGCAATATATATGAACTATATAAGGCAAGTTTTATGCAAAAACGTGTCATGTCATAAAATATGTTATGCATTTCTTTTATACATGTGATTTAAATCATGCATTTTGAAATCACTCAAACCCCTTTTTCTTAACATAAACAAAGCCAGGTATTGTTCTCCTGTTATCAATCATTTGAGGCTAAGTTGTCTGCATGGTCGACCAAATTGCTCTCCATGGCAGGTAGAATTATACTCATCAAATACGTGCTCAACACGATACCCACGCATCTAATGGCCAACTCCAGGCTTCCAAAAGGTGTGATTAATACTTTAAATTGTAAAATGGCATCTTTTCTTTGGAAAGGTAGACATCATTGGCAGTCCTGGCCTACAATCTGTCGAGCGGTTGAAGAAGGCGGGCTAGGTATTCGCAACCTTTCACATGTTCAAAAAGCTTATGACTGTCAACTGTGGTGGAAATAATTCCACTCCAACACTCTATGATCTGAATTTTGCAGAGCCAAATATGGACAACGATCTTCTATATATTCTCATATTTATGACTCATCAACGTGGAAGCGATTATGTAGCATACATGACTATATGGATATGCACACTTATTGAACGCAGGACATGCTCCATTGGGCACCAGATGAAAATGGACAGTTTTCCATACGACCGGCCTACTCTCTAATTGCAGCTCATGGCCCCTCCATGGTTGAGACACGCAATATTTTGTGGAAAACTTCCCACCCAGGACAACAAATATTTCTATGGCGGCTTTGGACTCACTCTCTACCAATGGTCAATAATCTTCGTTGCTTTCTGATATCATACCAATCACAATGTGTTTTTTGCTGTCAAAATAATGATCACCAAGATCATGTATTTCTACATTGTTCAAAAATCCGGCCGCTTTGGGTGGAAATGACAATTACATTCTCTGGGCCAATGCCACTATCTAGCACAATTAAAGCTCACTTATTCCACTGGTGGCAAACATCCTCCCAACAATCAATGTTGGGCCCACTTAAGGCGATCGTGCCATCTATGGTAGCTTGGAAAATATGGAAATCATATGCAGCCTACAGATTTGGGGAAGAACAATTCCATTATGATTTTTTATATACAAAGATAAAGGGTGCAATTTACACATGGTGTTCCGCTATGAATGGGAAAAAATTCGCCACAACTATCCCTCATCTGGTTGATCTTCAATTCTCGCCAACACTATGAAATGGTTGACAATAGTCCGTTGGCAGTTTCCACCATCGGGCAAACTGAAATTAAATGTTGATGCAACTCTAAGACAAAAACTTGCGGCAGGGGGGCAGTGCTGAGAACGGATCAAGGCCATTTCCGTTCGGCAATTTGTTTTTCATTGCCTTTGGTTGGGCCTCTAAGGGCAGAGATACAAGCCATGACATTTGCGTTGATTCACTATGCACAACAATATGACAACATTGTAGTGGAAACGGATTGCCAATTGATGGTCACCTTATTGGCCGAAACTCGACAATTAACAGGCTCCCTGGCGTCGGATATTACACGTGCAAGACGGTTCCTCAGTCTAAACCTTTCAGCACTACAGTATTGTCCCTGGGAAGCTAATACTGTAGCACACTGGCTGGCAAGATACGTCTACAGAGCAGCCAGAATGCAGGCCTACAATTCTATCCATGAACTGCCGTGTGAAGTTCGCGAAGCTTTACTCACGGATCTTCATCTGCCTGCTTTCCGAGTTTGATATATGTCTCACATTATATTGGCGTTACATCCTTATCATAGTGTGTGTTCTCAAACACAGGCAACACTGGTGCGTTTACTGTTCATATATTCTTATTTTATGCATGCGATAACTCATAATACTACTTCATATGCATATCTTTGTCTGACAATTGTGATTGCTCTGACATGGTGGACACTATTGCAAACATCATTTACGAGGGAATACACAAGCTCAAGGACTACAATCCAGCACATTACAACTCTAATCCTCAGTGGCAAGCAACAGATGTCGTCGTCTTGGTTTGCGCTGAGCCAAGGCGACTTGGGTATGGCTTTGGTTCGTTTGAATACATTATCTTATATTATTATTGTCTGCCTCATAATTGCTTCGTTGAACTCTCCCGAGACAATCAGGGAGCGGTTTCAAGCAACATTCGGCTCTCTTCATGACGAAAGGCCCAGTAGCGATATTTCTCATAGAGGATTCCCACAAATGTATTCATTTTTATTTAACTTTGGCATCAATACCAGCCGTATAAATATGTACGCTTTTTCCTTCGCCAAGGGTTTATCCACAAGGGTGGTTTTACTTGGCAAGGTTTTAATGCGGCATATCATATACGACTGGAGATTAGCCATCATTAGATCGCTATTTCATTTTATTTTCATACAACGATGATTGTAATATGGTTTTCCTCCGCCACAAGTGAGGTTTTTCAATAAAATTTATCCTTCTTTGTCTTTATTTGTATGTCTCTTGTTGTTATGTTTCTGGTGATTATGGTGAATAATTGGTATAAGAGCCATGGATAATAGTTAGATATATAGTAAAGTTCAACACACTTTTCTTAAATGAATATCATTAAGAATGAAGATACTGTTAAAAACAGTATTGAAGAAGAATATAATATTCCTCATAATATAGATTTACTTAATAAATGGACAATTCCTAAGGTAGATTATAAAATAGTTTATCAATTAGGAACTTTTGAAAAGTTAGGGTTGAAATAGGTAGTTAAAACTACTGAATCAACTATATCTATTAATAAAGATGATATGATAATAAAATTACTTAATGACAAAGAATTATGCAAATATAAATCTAATTATAAATTTATTCATATTGGCTTAGTTCAAGTAGTTTTTAAACCTTTAACATTAGAAGGTTTGCCAGAAAGCTTTTTAGCAGCTTTAAGAGATGCAAGAAATAATAATTGGAAAAAATCATTGATTGGTATAATACAATCATCACTGGCTCATGGTCCAGTATATTTTAATATATATCCAAATTTAAGATTATCTTTATCAGATGTTAATGTTTGTGATGCATTAACTTTAAATATAAAAACTCATGGTTATGATTACAAACCAGGATCAGAGATGATATGTGTTTGTTATAGAATATATTATAAACCATTGGTTACTTTAAATCCTAAATGTAGGATTATGGATAAACCAATAAATGAAACAATAATAATAGAAACAAATTTTGGTAAATCTAATATAAGTACTAGGAGAAAGATTAAATGGGAAGAAATTGATTTCCCAGAAAATTGGGTAATGGAAGCATCGATTCCTCCAAAATCATATGTGGATAATAATCCAATTAATATTATACAGTCTGATGAAGGAACTGTACAAATAAAATTTGATAATAAAAATCTAATAGATTATGGCACAAGATCTAGTATTTCAGGAAGTAGATCTTCACATCATTATATATCACCACTGGATTACAAGGTAATAAGTCCTTCAAGAGCTTCAACTTCTCAAATAAGAGAAGAATATCCTGCATCAATAGATGAAATAAGAATTAATGAAACTAATATAGTTAAAGGAATTCATAAAAATCAAGAACCGGAAATAACCGAATCTGAAATGAATTTTTCAATATGAATATAAACCAGAAAATAGATTTTAGTCCAGGATCTCTGGCAAGGAAACAAATTAATGAAGAATTTAATTTACCTAAATGGAAACCATTTAGAAATTGGTTTTTTAGTAATTTTAGTACAGAAGATAAATTATATTTTCAAGAACAATATTATAAGGATCTCTCTGAAAAAAATCAAGTAGTACCTTTTGTACCTTGGTTTTTAAACAATTATATTCATAGTTTTATTTCTGTCATAGAAAGAGATTATACTATAAATGGAAAGATATTACATACAGTTTTTCCTCCACAACAGTCTTTTCAAATAGGAAAAGATAATGAAGTAAGATATTTTACTGCTTTTCAAAAACTTATGGAGAATAATACTCTTCAAACGATAGTTGCTCATATAAATATGATTTTTACACAATAAAATTATATTAATTTATATTTAATAATATTAGGAGAACAATTAAAGTCAATAGATAATAAAATGGATATGATCCTATCAGATATCAAAGAAATAAAAACAAAAGTACAAGTCACTCAAATGGCTAGTACTAGTAGGGATATTATAGCAATTCCTACAATTCAACCTCCACCAGAGGTAAAAGATTTTAAACTAAAATCTACTACTGATTTAGAAAAGATGTTAGACGTTAAGTTTAAAAATATTAAATTAAGTACTCTTGATGAAGAATTTGAAGAATTAATGAGTGATAAAGAAAACCATCATAAATTAATAGATGATGAAATAAATAAATTAAAATATAAATTTGCAGATAAGCCAATACAAAGGATGTACTATTATCCTAGACCTACTCCTCAAGATGTATTAATAGAGGAACAAGAGTATATATTTAATAATTCATATCATGGAAAATCTATCTATGAATGGAATATAGATGGATATACAGAACGACAAATTTATAATGTGGTTCACAGAATGTTAATGTATAGCACTATTTGTAAGAATAATGGTAATACTGACAAAGGTGTAGCAAATATGTTTATATCTGGATTTACAGGCCAATTAAAAGGATGGTGGGATAATTATCTAACAGCCCAAAATAGGGCAGAAATATTAAGCAATGTAAAAATAGAAGATGGAGTACAAACTGAGAATATAGTTTATACTTTAATACTCAACATAATAGAACATTTTAGAGGAAGATGGTCTGATAATTCTGAAAATATCAGAACATTATTACAAAATCTTAGATGTAGAACACTTACCTCATTTAGGTGGTATAAAGATACGTTTTTAAGTAGAGTAATGGAACTTCCAGAGTCTAATAGTACTCATTGAAAATCAAAATTTATTGATGGTTTACCTTCCTTATTTGCGGAAAGAGTTTGTAAGAATCTTCGTAAAGGGGAAATAAGTATAAATTATGAAAATTATACTTATGGCAAGTTAATAGGAACTTGCATACAAGAAGGTTTAGCTTTATGCAATGAAATAAAGTTAAATCAACAAATTAAAAGACATTCTCTAAATGAAAAAAGACAATTAGGTCAGTTCTGTGCCCAATTTGGCATGGAAGATAATTTAGAGAAAATGATAAAAAACATAAGAAAATTAGATCTTCTCATAAATTTCAAAAAAGAAAAAGGAAAAGAGAAGATAGAAAAAGGAAAAGAATTAAAGAAAAGGTTGATAATGCCAAGAAAACTTATGACAAAGATACTAAGTCTTTTAAACCTTACATAATATGTAGAAAATGTGGACGCCCAGGTCATAAGGCAAAAACATGCTGGGTAAAGAAAAAGATTAATAATCTAGAAGATAATAGATTAAAAGATATTCTATCAAATATTTTATTAAATTCAGATTCTGAAATATAGTCAGATCAATCTTCTGAATATCCAGAAGAAGTAATGAGAATTGAAAATGATAGTATATATTCTTCAGAAGAAGAATGTAATCCTTGTAAAAAAGGAGAAAAATGTTGTGAAAAATCTTCTGATATAGAAGAAGATCAATTATACCAAATTATTTCACAATTTCAGGATTTAGAATTAAACGTCTTAACAAATGATATTTTAGATTTGTTAAAATTAATTGATGATTCTGAAATTAAACAAAAAATTATATCTTATATCAGTAATAAAGGAGAAGCTGAGTCTTCTACAAGAATAACTCAAAATACAGAGCCTTATACGTTAGCAGAAGTTAAAAGACAAATGTCTCAAAGATTTAAAAATGAAAAATCTGTGAGTATTTCAGAATTAATAATTGAGATTAATAATCTTAAGCAAGAAATTAAGGAAATAAAACAGAATAATATAACATTAGAGGAGAGAGTCTATAAATTAGAAAAAAAAATAAAGAGATTCTCTCAGTACCTTCTGAAAATATTTTAGAAGAATTAAATGATCAGAAATATTTATCTATATTAGAAATTGTTACTTCACAAAAATGGTATGTGAAGATTGATTTATTAATTGATGATAAATTTTGCAAAGAATTAGAAGCACTAATTGATAGTGGTGCAGACCTGAATTGTATTCAAGAAGGATTAATACCTACTAGGTATTTTCAAAAAACTACTCATTCATTAAGATCTGCGAATGGGCAGAAATTGCAAATAAATTATAAGCTTCCACAGGCTTACATTTGTAAAGATCATATATGTATTCCTGTTAGTTTTTTATTGGTAAAGAATATTACTAACCAGGTGATACTTGGTACACCATTCTTACAAAAATTATTTCCTATTAAAAACATTGATAAAAAAGGGTTTATAGGAAATTTTAAAGGAAAAGAAATTACTTTTCAATTCATAACAGAACCTTTAACTAGGTTTATAAATAATTTTACAGAATCTGTAAGAGCAAAAGAAAATCAAATTAATTTCTTAAAGCAAGAAATTACAATATTAACTATAGAAGAAAAATTACAAAATCCTAAACTGCAAGATAAGATTAAAATAATACAGAATGAATTTTCATTACAAATATGTAATGACCATCCTAATGCTTTCTGGGATAGCAAGAAACATATAGTTTCTCTTCCATATGAAGAGGATTTTGATGAAAGAAGAATTCCGACAAAGGCTAGACCTTGTCAAATGAATTCTGAATATTTAGAGTTATGTAAAAAAGAAATATCTTCTTTAATAGAAAAGAAATTGATTAAACCATCTAAATCTCCATGGTCATGTACTGCATTTTATGTTAATAAACATTCTGAACAGGAACGGGGAGTTCCTAGATTAGTAATAAATTATAAACCTTTGAATAAGGTAATAAAATGGATTAGGTATCCTATACATAATAAAAAAGATGTATTGGATAGGTTAAATGAAGCATTAATATTTTCTAAATTCGATTTAAAATCAGGATATTGGCAGATTCAAATAAATGAATCTGATAGATATAAAACTGCATTTACAGTACCAATAGGACATTATGAATGGAATGTAATGCCTTTTGGATTAAAAAAATGCCCCTTCTGAATTCCAGAATATTATGAATGATATTTTCATTCCATATAGTGATTTTATTATTGTATATATAGATGATATTCTTGTATTTTCAAAAAATAATGAATGTTAAACACTTGAATATTTTCAAGAAAATAATTATTCAAAATGGTTTAGTTATTTCTTGACCAAAAATGTTATTATTTCAAACAAAAATCAGATTTTTAGATCATAATATAGAAAAAGGGAAAATTATTCCTATTAATAGAAGTATTGAATTTGCTTCTAAATTTCCAGATACTATTCTAGATAAAACCCAATTACAGAGATTTTTAGGAAGTTTAAATTATATTTCTCCTTATTATAAAAATTTGGCAGAAGATACTGTAATATTATATGACAGGTTGAAGAAAAATGTTAAACCATGGACTGAAGATCGTACTAAAACGGTCCAGGTAATTAAGCAAAAGGTAACTCATTTGCCTTGTTTGATGTTAGCAAATCCAAATTGGGAAAAAATTATAGAAACAGATGCCTCAGATATAGGATATGGAGGTATACTAAAACAAGTTTCACCAATAGATAATCAAGAATATTTGATTAGGTTTCACTCAGGAAAATGGACTAACAGTCAAAAGAATTATGCTACTATAGCAAAAGAAATTCTTGCTATTGTCAAATGTGTTCTTAAATTTCAAGATGATCTATATAATCAGAAGTTTATTATAAGAACTGATTGCCAAGCTGCAAAATATATATTTAATAAACATTTCAAACATGATGTATCCAAGCAGATGTTTGCAAGATGGCAAGCTCATATGACGCCATTTGACTATGAAATTCAATACAAAAAAGGATCAGATAATAGTCTTCCTGATTTTCTTACTAGAGAATATATTAATGAATGATCTTTTTGCAGGAATGTCCCAATGGGGCAGAGGAAGTCCCTCTAATAGGAGAGGACCATATAAGAGTTTATATGCTCAATGGATTGAAGTTTCGCCAGCTCTTATAGAAGCTCAGAACAATAGAAGCTTAATAACAGGCATGAATACTTTGCATTTCTTTATGGAATTTGGAATTCCATGGATTTGGAAATGGGAAGTCAAAGTGGGTTATACTCCATAGAATATTCCAGCATTGAAAAGAATCTTTTATACCAAATTTTGGAAGAAAATGACTCAGAAAAATGAAGAAGGAGTTGTGGAAGGAAAACAGACACTTGATCATATCCAAGAAGTTTTGATTAAATATAATGTTCAAATGGAGGAACACAAAGATCATACGAGCCCTTTTCAGCAAATAATGCAAAAAATGAAGATGGTTAAAGGAGTCTTATCAAAAGAAGAAATGATATCTTCACATTTTGAAGAAATTAAAAAAGATCTTATAAGAAATCTTCACAAAGATGAAATGAATGATTCCAGTTCATATATATCCATGACTGGAAAGGACATATTAGCCGGAAAATCTCAAGATCTAGATGATCTGGATGAGGAACAAGTTCAGAGAATGATTGATAACATCCATCAACAAATTAACAGAGAAATCGGCTAGATCTGAATTGAAGAGACAACATGGCAGACATATTGGTCCACCATGAAGACTTATGCAAAAGGAAGATTCGTGGAGTTTTGGCATTATACTGGCCCTTATTGTAAACTTAAATTTCATGTGCATTTTATGTAATTTTCATTTGAATTTCATTTGTAATTTAGTTTAGACTAGAGTTCCAAATCCGGGATGCTGCCTATAAAAGGAGGCCATTCCTCAATCGAGAAAGCAAGCTTTGGAAGAATCTCTCTCTATATTGTAAACACTTTCGCTATAAAAATCTCCAAGTTTGCTCGGATATAGTTTGTAGATTGCAGTCTTTCAGTTTTTCATTTTGAGGTACTCTTTCTTTCTTATTACTTTTATTTATCTTATTGTCAATTTCCTTAGCCTAATGGAAGGCTAAGCATCTCTGTGTTGAACTATGCTGTATATCTAAATTATTTGATATAGTAAGGTATAACGATCATAAACATCATGAGTATGCCAGGGGGTTTATACCCTTAATCCCTTCCGGGATGTTTGGATTTGTCAGCTTTGTGATGGATGATTGATCGGTAAAAAAACAAAAAAGTCTTTAGCATACTGAGGAAATTCGTTCTGTTTGGGTAAGGTTACGATTATGTCAGGCTGAGTTTATTATAATCTCTCAAAATTGCGGGAGCCCGTTTTAGCCATATGAATAAAGACGTGTTAAGGGCGAGACTGCGTATTGAGAATTATAATAAGATTCATAGCCAGATTTAATCTGTGTAAAAATTTACCTAGGACCCTAAATGAATTTTCCAGTATGATGAAGATATGTCTTTGTCTTTATTTGTATGTCTCTTGTTGTTATGTTTCTTGTGATTATGGTGAATAATATATATATATATATAGATATATATATAAGAATAATATATATATATATATATATATATATTATTCTATATATTATTCTTATATATATATATTATTCTTATATATATATATAAGAATAATATATATATATATATATATATATATATATATATATATATATGGCGCCATTTAGAGTAGAAAAAGAGAAAAAAATTGCGGTAAGAAAAAATTCCCAACAAAATACCAAGTGGACAAATTGGGAAGAAATCAAATGATGACATTTTGTCCTATTCTATCCACCCAAATCCCCACATGGCCGCCCCTGCCTTGCAAGAGGAAGAAAACTTTTCTTCCATTTGTTTTTCACCATAAAACAAAACAGTACATACTTTTACCCCAATTATCACATTTTCTCCCACTTTATCCTGCATGGCAAATAAAACAAAACCGGGTTTTCCTCTTTTCCTCCCTCTAGGCTGGCCCCTATCCAAGAAGTCAATAATTTCTTTTTCTTTTCTTACACATTTTCTTCCACACATCACATCCCACGATCATAGCCTACATCTAATACAACCAAAACCCATCAACCTTTTCGTCTTTTCCCCCTCACTCCCATCGGCTGGAAACCCAAGAAAAGAGGGAAACCTTTTCTTATTTCACCTATTACCCACTTCACCTTCTTATACAATTCCAGATCACAATCATTTCTTCCACTATCTCCCAACACACTCTACTCATTCTTCTCTTCCCTCCCATCCATATTCTCGGCTGAAGACCCCAACAAAGGGGGAAACCCTCTTCTCATTCCTTTCACTACACACTCTAATATTTTACACTCCAACAAATCTTCTTCCACGACTAATTCTCTTCTCTCTCTTCCATGGAAACCAAACCTCCTCCTCTTCTCCTTCCATGGCCGAGATATTCAAGAAGGCAAAGGAGAGAATCTCTTCTCTTCCATTCCACATCTTCAAAAACCAAGTGAAGAACACCACCTTAAAGTATAATAAAAGTGGAAAAGGCAAGTATTCTTCCTAGATCCTATATGGATTTTCTAGGATTAAGCATACATGTTAAAGTTGGACCATTCATGTATTATGTTCAAGATTTGACAACAAGGATATGGAAAATACATGATTTCAAGTGATGTATATATGTTGTATAGCGAAATATATGTGTGTAGATAAATATATACACACAGTTAATCATAAGGTGATAGGGATGAAATAAAGTAGCTACAAGTTATGAACATATTTATGTATAATGTACAAAAATATCATTATATATATATAATACGGTCCAAGATACATTATAAATAAAAATGACTTTATTAAATGATATGGATACATGTATGAATAATGTAAAAGAATAGGGTTATATATATATATATATATATATATATATATATATATATATATATATATATATATAAATCGGCCAAAAAGACTTTTTATAAGAAAAATGGTTTATGTTGGAATACGGATACATAATTGTATAATGTATGAGAACATACACACATATATATATATGTGTGTGTGTATATATATATATACACATATATGTAGATATACACATATGGGAATTTCGGCCATATGCCCTTTAAATGTTAAAAATGGTGTCAATATATTTTTGGGCTCCTAAATGTATAATATAGTGTTAAGATATGAAAATGAATAAGTTATGTATTTTATATAACATACCATAAGAATGTGTGTGTGTGTGTATATATAAGTATAGACACTACATATCTCGGCCACAAGGGCCTTTAATGTTAAAATGGCTTTAAAATGCTTTATGCACACATATATGTATGATGAATATGACAAGGAATAAAAAAGACTAATTTATGTAGTCTATAACATGTCCTAAAATGATTATATATATGTATGCACAGTTACATACATTCGGCCATTAGGCTCTTCTATGATAAAATGACTTTATTATATTTTATACACATGTATATATGTATGATGGATATGTTAAGATATGAAAAGAATGACTTTGTTATATTTTATGTGTATAATTATGAAGCATCATCACGTATATATATTTTATTGTACATTTATACATATACGGTGACACGGATCATATTTTTGGATATGAGGGGTTTATCACATGTTAGGTATATTTAAATGTATTATAAACACTAAGATATGAAATATGAATAAATTATCTACTATACGTAATAAGTATGAAAATATATGTCCTAGTATAAATATATATAATAAACGGCCATAAAGGCCTTTTCATGAGGAAAATAACTTTAGTATGTATAATGAACACTCATATGTATGAAAGTATATATACGTACATACATGAATACATATACACGGCCAAACAAGATTTGTATGACATAAATGATTTTATTTCATGTTATATATATTCATATGTGTAACAGATGATAAGATGTACATTATGATAAAGTTATGAAATTTCTAGATGATATGTTAATGTAATTAGGAATTATATGTTCTAGGAACCTAAGATATCAATTATGAATTACATGTGTGGAGTAGATGCTAAGGAAGTATGGTTGATGAGAAATGACCAAAATGGGTTGTTTTATGATGTTGGCCAATTGAAACCCTCTTAGGGGTAAAAAATGGTATTCTCTTTAAGTTAGGATATGTAGAATGTAAATAAGTAAGTGATGTTTGATTATAAGTTGTAGTAT
Source organism: Eustoma russellianum (assembly GCA_036186865.1). Classification (NCBI taxonomy): domain Eukaryota; kingdom Viridiplantae; phylum Streptophyta; class Magnoliopsida; order Gentianales; family Gentianaceae; genus Eustoma; species Eustoma russellianum. Next base: position 26,878,139 of record AP025060.1, on the reverse strand, counting down.
GACCAAGATACCCTCATTTGACCGAGTCTTATACTTCATGAAATAAAAGGTTGAAAAGTGATTTTATCACATTACATGTTTAAAATTTCATATGCATGTGAATATTAAACGCGAGACGATTGATTCCATCGACACATGATATGTTATGTTATGTTCATGATTATGATATGTTTCGCCAGCGTGACATCGGTACTGGGGTGGTAGGTGTCAGGGGCATATGATTACATTTATGACTGAGTGTAACACCGGATCTGGGACATAGGATCTCCGTCATAGCGCGTCACCGTTATCACATGTACATATGTTTATGATGTTTTATGTCGTACATGTACTATATGGGAAATCAATCGGTTCGTCATGCGTTATTATTCCTAGGAAGTGCTATAACCATCATGAAATGTTATGTTTTTGGATTATGAAATACAAAGTCATGTTATGATTTATGAAACGCCAAGTTATGTATGTTTATGGAAGAAAGTCATGAGATGTTTACGAAAAGTCATGTTTTATGTCTCATGTCAAGATATGTTCATGAGAAGTCATGTTTTATGCATCATGTCATAATCATGTTACCTTAGGGTTACGATTAAGAATTCCTTAAGTCTATGATATCATTACAATGGTCAATGTAGTGATTATGCATGAAGAACAGTACATGTAAGATATATGAGAGTAGTATAAGTTACTGACTGGAGCTGAGTATGAACCTGGTATGATGTTATGGGCTAGGTAGAATAAGTTGTTGCTATGCCATGATGTTAATACCTCCTTGGCTAGGTAGAATAAGTTGTTGCTAGGTCATCAGCGTAGGATAAATGGGAGATAAACATCGGCATGCGACCTAAGGAGAAAGACATAATATGAGACTGTTCCACTAGCTTTTTTAGGCCTCTACTAAATTGCTCGGCAGCTAAAATAAATAGAAGAGGAGATAATGGATCTCCCTGCTTGACCCAACGTGTTGGAAGAAAGAAACCATGAGAAACTCCATTAATCAAAATAGATATATATGTACCTTCCAAATGATTGACGACGAGGGTGATGAAAAAGGCAGAGAATCCGAATCTATGCAAAATGGCTTTAAGGAATTGCCAGCTAACTCGATCAAATGCTTTCGCCATGTCCAACTTAATTATTGCATTATGTGGCCACGTTCCTTTATCAAACCAGTCATTGGCCAGCAAAACCTGCTCCGATATACCTCTACCTTTTTGAAAACTTGCTTGTTCCATAGATATAATCCTGGGGAGAATAGTATTCAAACGATTAGCAAGAATACGTGTTTGAATCTTACTCATGAAAGTGGATAAAGCAATCGGGTGAAAATCACTGAAAGTGCGTTAAGACTCTCCTTTTGGCAATAAAATAAGCATCGAATGCGCCATTGCACGTGGTACCGGGAATCCAAGGAAGAATTCTTGGACCTCCTTATATACATCTAAATAAATAACATCCCAGCAACCATGAAAGAACCAGCCATTATACCCATCATGGCCTGCTGCACTGTGTGGATCTAAACTTCATACCGCTTGCTTGACTTCTTCTATTGTAGGCATATGCGTTAACATTGAGTTATCCTCTGCCAATATAAGCTACGGTATAGTAACCAGAAATTCCGTCGGGTCCTCTACAGATTGCGCTGTGAACATGCGAGTAAAATGATCAACAGCTACTACACCCACATTTTCTTGAGTGTCGCATAATTCCCCTGTATTCGTGTATATGCGATGTATTTGTTGACGGCGATGTTTATCTTTAACTATAGAATGATAATATTGTGAATTACATTCGCCCTCCCGAAGCCATTTAACACGGGCCTTCTGCTTCCAATGCTCCATCTCTTGGTTTGAAGAATGCTACAACTCGACCTGTGTCTCGCGATTCTCTTCAGTGGGGTTAATATCATATGCTATCTCCATTGTTCTGGCTCGCTGCTCCTTATATTCTAGTCGATGAAAAATATTGCAAAAAACCTCTTTGTTCCACCATGATACATCCTTTTTGAAGCAGCGCAGTTTTGCATATAATCCCCGCATGCCCCCTATGGTAGGATAGGATGTCTATGTGACCCTCATAAAATTATGAAAATCAGGGTGTGAAGTCCAAGCTGTGATGAATCGAAACTGCTTAGGCCCATTAAATGGATTTTGTAAACATTGAATCAAAAAAGGACAGTGGTCCGATGTAGCTCAGCTGAGATGCGTCAATCGAGCCTCAGGAAATAAATCATAAAATCCATCATTACAGAAAACCCATTCAAGACTTCGCCATACACAGTCTAATCCCCGCCCCCCTTTATGGTCAGAGAGAGGAAAAAAGGTATTAAAATCACCCGATATAATCCAAGGATCCTAGTGCGCATCCACATGATGCCGAAGGGAGAGCCAAAGAGCATGCCGATCAACCACCTGTATGTTGTCCATAAACACACAAAATCCAAAAATTATGTTGGGTTTGACTTAGACGAAAATGGAAATGAGCTACATGATCAGAAAAATGGACATCCAGAAATTCAATAACTGATGACTGCCAAAAACACTAAGATCTACCATCACATACACTCTGCGACGAAATAAATCCAAGTTATACTTTTGCCTGTTGAATACGCAATTTTGATTATTGAGGTTCAAAATGTGTGATATTCACTACATACGCAATATGTGTGATATTCACTACATATTCAAAACATTGCCATGTTGGTATTAGATTTATCCCTTGAAAATGAAGAATCAAATATGTTGAACTTTAAGACTAATTTTCAGCCACATTCATTCAACACATGCTGAAATTTTCAGCATGTGTGATATTTCAGATATCATCAAAATATTTCCATAACATCATCAAATCAATCCATTAATATTGAAGAGGAAAATAAATCATCATTTAGTATAAGAATTTCGGCCAGCTCAAGTGTACACATGCTGAAATTTTCAGCATGTATCACAAATGTGACATAGTTTGAAACATTACCTTGTGTAGCTCCTTCCTTTATGTCACCAACCTTATATACTTTATTCTTGGCCAATAAAGATGAAAACTAGGCTCCACGTATGCTCCATCAAGGCTGTAGTAGGCGTGTGACAATTGTTGCACATGTGCTAAATTTTATTTTTGCAAACTTTATAAAATAGTGCACAATAATTATACACATATGGTAAATTCCAATCAGCCCCTAAATTCATTTTTCTAGAACACTTTAGAATGTATTGAATATGTAAAAAGTGTCTAGATACAAGTTATATGTCATGCCAAAACGTTCCATGTGTCGTGTTCGTAGAAAATCGAATTTCCAACTTTTGTCGATTTCGCGATTTTTCTCCGATTGAATTCAAACCTTTTGCACATGTTATACATATTATGTCACACATAATATACATAGAATAACTTGAATATTCATCTCTAATGGCTGAAGTAAAGTGGCGCCCCATGTGCTTAAAAGTTGAATTTGAGATCTCCACAATTTGGCCTTAATTGAGGGTGATTTGTGTGTACCAAAATGGAATGATTTCATGGCTGAATATACCATGTAAGCCACGAAATTTGTGGCCATTTTTGAAGTGTAGGGGCTTGCCATCTATATATGGAAAGTACGTGACACGTTGGCAAAGTTTCGGTTGTCACACGATACGACAATTTTTGGTTTAGAACCTTGTAATATGTCGTAATAATTTTGTCATCACCATGAATTATATCATATGATATAAGACCTGAATATAATCATAAATATGCGGTAAATATGGTGGTGTGACGTTAACGTACGTTCGTAAAATATATAACGTGTCGGTAGCATGTTGAAATATATGTGTATAGTGCCTTTTTAAAAAAAATCTGAATATATATAAATATATATGTATAAAAAGTGTAGAAAGAGGAGTGGGAGACTTTCCATTCTTCAGTTTGTTGCCTTTGTGCCTTTTCCAAATATGGCTTCATTTAATGAACTACTTAGTTCATTTAACTAAGTACTTCACTTAATGAACTAGTTTAGTTCATTGATGGTGGCACCTGAAAATAGTTCAAACACAACAAATGTTCTCCATTTGATGTAAGCTTTAAAGCTTCATGGCTCGTTAGTATGGCAACATTATATATAAACTATATAAGGGAGGTTTCATGCAAAAACGTGTCAAGTCATATGTGATGTTAGAAGCATACAATGTGTCATTTCATGTTATGCAGCACTCAACGTATTGGCCTGCACCTCCATTTAGGTTTGAGGTGAATCCCGTTTGTTGAAAGCGTGGTCGAGTCAGACTATAATCAACTCGAATTCATGGTGAGATAAACTGCCGCAACCACAATCCAAAGTGTGTGTATGTAAACAATCAAGCCACTATCATAACACTAGTCCTGTTTCACAGCAATTTTGGAATAATGTTTAGTTTTTTTGTAATCTATGTTTATATTGAAAAAAAAGTTTGTTTGTACTAGGTGGTATGCGTTTTCAGTTTTCATTGAATAAATTGGTGTGTTATTCTTTCTTACACAGTTTTAATTTCAATTTAATAAATTCATGTATAATATTTCACATACATTTCTCAAACTATGGTTAGGGCTAAAGTTAGACTCAGGGTAAGGCTTAGAATTAAGATTAAAGTTAGAGTTAGAGTTAGGGCTAGAGCTAGAATTAAGCTTGGTGTTAGAGTAGTGCTAGAGTTAAGGTTAGGGCTAGAGTTAGGGCTAGGGTTGGTGTTAGAGTTAGTGCTGGAGTTAGGGTCAGGGATGATGTTAGGGTTAAGGTTGCAGTTAGAGATATGATTAGGACTAGGGTTAGGATTAGAGTTGGTGTTATTGTTCGGATTAGAGCCGGGGTTAGAGCGATGCTAAGGTTCATTCAATGTTATGTTGGTTGGAACTTTTTGGACCATAGGGTCAGACTCCTCCCCAAACATACTGAACCATACATCCATTCTCTTGTTAAATGAGAAATGAATAACAGTAAACTATTAAAGTGAACTGGATTGTTGCAAAGAGGACTAAAGTACAGAATACATTTATAGATCGGCCAAAATTTAGGATTGTTTTCTCAAACTCGTCTAAATTTAGGATGGTGTTCTCAAACCTGCCTTAAATTTAGGATGCTTTTGTCAAAACTATCCTACAGCACGAGAGTAATAAGTCAAACAATTAATACATAAACACTTAAACTTTAAGTGCAAATTAAAATAAAATATATATGCATATAACTTTAAACAATTAGGTACATATTAAAAATGGCATAAACAATACAACAAATATATCTAGAATATAAAAATACATATGAAAAATTAATAGATACTAGCTGTGACTGCGCAGAATGAGATGGCCTTGTGTCTACATAGGTATGATTTTCCTGTCTCCTCTACTTGATGATGTGGTGGAGTCAAAATCAATATGGGCTCAAGTAATCTGCACACAGGTGTATCACTTATACTCTTAGGATGAATATCATCATCACTCATAAGAGCATCTATGCTACACATGAAACTGTAATTTTCAGCAAGTAATAGTAAGTCATATTAACAATAATTATACTTATAGAATTGACACAATAATGTTACAAACTTGTCAGAGTCATCCTCGTCGAACACATGTCTCTAATCTATAACTGGTGTGAGAAAACGGTCCCATGTGATGGTCCTGTAGATGTATGGGTCATGGTCTATGCATGAGTAAACTCATACTGAAACATAATCATCGACGCTCTGCTTCATGGCTACATAAGTTGGTGGACGGTCTAAAAGTTCTCCAACACCTTTAGATGGAAGATTATCAGCACCAAGATACATGGTAATAGATGTGTCTCCTGTCTGACATGCAAAAGACATCCTCGCTATGTTATCCACCTGCACAATTTAACACTTTCAAATGGCCTTGTTTAATATCTCAAACAACAATATTTTATATGTGAAAATAAGATAAATGTACTATGCGACATAAATCAGATGAAAAACTACGATATCCGTCATCACCAATGCACTGAATCATCCACCATAAAGCTCGTGAAAACCATGCAGCCTCTGAAATGCTCTCTGCTAGACTAGCACGTCGCCTAGTCCACTACTCTATATACTATTGGATCCAAGTCGATTAGTCAATTTTCGTAATCTATCTCTCAAACTGGTACAACGCAATATCAGTATCAACAAGATCAGGCAGATGCGTCTTCTAGTAAAGGGTTTGCCTTTATCCAATCAACTAGCCTCTTACAGTATATATGATTTTCCTTGAAATCCTGAAGTCTAACCCAACTGGAACGTGCAAATATCTTGCTACCTTAGCAGAGTGTACCTAGGCTCCATCCTTGTAAGACACTCACCATAAATGCATAATCAAACAGATTCTCTATGTCATGTAGCGTAACACTCACTTCACTTATAGGTATATGAAACGTGTGGGTCCATGTCTCCACCTCTTTGCAAACACCATTATCAATCCATGAACAACCTTAATCCTACTACTACTGATCAAGCCCCATAAGCCAACTGCCTCAATACGTTTGTATGCACCCAGGTGAGATATCCAAATCCTCCTTATACATGTCTATTCTGCGAGCATGATCCGAAGTATTGTAAGTCAGACTACTAAGAAAAGTGTCTCATTCTCTCCATGAAGAGTCAACAAATCATCAATCTATGGTCTCAACTCCTCTTACGCTCCTGTACCATTACCACTAGCTCTAGCATGTGATGCCATAAGTAAATATATGTTTGGAATCATGTAACACAATTATAGAACAAAAAACTCGCATTAATGTAATACAATCACACCGTAACATTTTTTTTAATAAACGGAAGAAAACCTTCTGGTCTTTATTTATTCAATAAATATCCCACGTTAAATGGCCGAGGGCAGTCGTTTACTACTAACTAGAAAAAGATAAAACGAAATCAAATGATTCTTCACGGTACATGAGGCATGCTAATCACACTATAGTTCAAAAGAACGATGACTTCCTCGTCTAGTAACCATTGATGACGGTGGAGGTGGTGGAAGGTTCTTCCGAGCTCTGTGCTTTTTCCGAGATAGTCCGCTAATAAGAGCCCGCCACCAGTCGATGTCATTGAACAATCCATATCATCTGTCGCAATGAGCAAACTCTCACGTATATAGTCATTCCCTTTGCGCCGATTAGATGAGCGAGATGCTTCATTGTCCGAACCTACTGCAAGATCACCATCATCTTCCTCCTCCCAAAAGTGGTCTTGGTAAAATTTTTCAATTAGAGGATCATAATCGGGGAAGGAGGGTCACTTACTGGCAGTATCTGTAGCGCCCCGCCCGAAACCAGGGTTCCGGCTCAGTGCACCCGCCGTACTCTACTCCATAGAGTACAAAGCGTCCATACTATACATGTACATGTCGACATGAATAATGAATCGATAAGCGGAAGCAACATAACATAAACAAATCTTCATCGACATGCACTGTACTACATCATAAACTGTAAAATCATCATATACAGAGTACTGAAATAATATATCATACATCATAATCCGAAACTTAATGCCTTCGAAATAATCTCTCAGTATACTCTTCGTTGTCAATGGTCTATCTAGCATGTCTTCAACGAGCCTGTATATTGATACCTGTTATCTGGAAGTTATAAATGAGGCAAGTATGAGCGATAGCCACCGACTTTTAATCGCTCAGCAAGTAGTCTTACCAGATACGACATGTGGATCATACATGGGGAGACGGGGTAACAAATCATAATACCATACATTTTGAGTATAATAAGCACGTCTCCTTTTTAACAAGTACAATATCATATCATATCAATAAACTGCTGTAAACTGGAAGCAGGTAAATAAAGAAGATTTCAAAGCATACATAGCATGATAGCATCTCATTCTGCTTAATCCATAATATCATACTACATACATACTTAACTTCTAATCCATAACTTATACCATCTTCGCATATCTTACATGTATTACATTCTCATACCTAACACTACATTGTCCACTGTAGTGCTATCATATACTTAAAGAATTCTTAATCATAACCCTAAGGTGACATGGACATGACGTGATGCATAAAACATGACTTTTCATAAAATGACTTTTCGTAAACATGACTTTTCATAATCATGACATGATTTTCATAACTTGCATAACATGACATAGTCATAACTTGCATAACATGAATTTTTCATAACATGAAAACATAACATTTTCATCATTGGCTATAGCACTTTTCATAAGAATAATAACGCACGACATACCGAATGATTCTCCATATAGTACATGTGCGACATAACATCATGAATCATATGCACATGTGCTAACGGTGACGCATTACGACTGAGATCCCGTGTCCCAGACCCGGTGTTACACTCAGCCATAACATAAACATGGGCCCCTGACACCTACCACTCCGGTCCCGATGTCAGGACAGCGCTTCAACATAACATAACATAATCATGATCATGACATAACATAACATATCGTGTCTCATCGGAATCATTCGTCTCGTGTTTATTATTCTTATGCATACGAACTTTTTAAAACATGAGGTGTGACAACATAACTTTGCAAATCTTGTTTTCATGCAACGTGAGACTCGGTCAAATACGGGTATCTTGTCATACTATCACTAGTAACATCACTTACTTAATTTCCTTCTACATATCACAACTTAAACAAAATACCATTTTCACCTACAAATAAGTACCATTCGGCCTTCACACTAAAACAGCCCCCTTTTTCTATGATCATCACACAATAATTTGGTAACATCTATTCCATACATGCATATCATAATTCATAGCTTAAATGCCTACATCATGAAATTTCTAATTACCTTAACATTTCATCTTAGATTTCATAACTTACATCTTATCATAACCTACCTATATTAATATACATAACCTGTACCATATCATATACATACATTGCAAAAGTTGGTAGTCTCATACTTACACATACATAAATATGGACTATTTATGTTTCATACATTTCATAACATAATACATAAATTACATATTTAGCCTACTATCATAACTTAACATATTCATCATATATACATATATACTTGTATAAAAGTATTATGAAATCATTTCAGTCATTAAGGCCTGTTGGCCGATTATATATATATACATAGTATATATATACATCATTTTATGATATATTGTATAATATCCAAAACTTATTCATTTTCATATCTTAACAAATTCATCATATATACATATATATATTTGTATAAAATTATATTGAAATCACTTTTTGTCATTAAGGCCTATTGGCCGAATATATATATATATATATAGGGTATATATATATATAATTCATTTTATGATATATTATGTAAGATCCAAAACTTATTCATTTTCATGTCTTAACATATTTATCATATATATATACTTGTACAAAAATATAATGAAATCATTTTGTCATTCAAGGCCTAAGAGCCGAATATATATACTCTATATATATACATTTATAAAATCTTTTTACTATATAATATGTAATACACAAATACTTATTCATTTCTTCTCTTTAAAATATATATTACACATATATATATATACATATAGGTCCATATATGTACATATATAGATCTATACATATATATATATATATAAAACCGTTTGTATATATATATATATATACACACATTTATACATAAAAAAACGAATGTACAAATGTATACCTTTATACTCAAAACCGTATGTATATATACATTTATACATCTTTGCATACATATATATATATAAGAAACGTATATATATATATATTGATACAAACCTATGTATCTACTCCTCTATACATACATGTATGTAGATCTATACAATAATGCATATATATATATATATATATATATATATACATATATCAACATACATACTTAATAATATACATATATATATATATGCGTGTTATATATAATATATATATATGTACATATTGTGCGTGTGTATATAGTGTATATATGTATATACTTTACACTCAAATATAGATCTATACTTTCTTGACAAGAGAATCTTGAACATACTACATGATGATCCAACTTTGATATAAACATAAATACTTAAAATTTGTAAAACCATGTAGGATCTAGAAAGAATACTTGCCTTTATCACTTAACCTTAGTATAAAAATGAAATTTCTTCACTTGGCTTGAAGCAACCTTCTCCTTCTTGGTTTGTCATCCCCACGGTTTACACATCAAAGATAGAGGTTAATGTACAACTTATGAAATTAAGTACATGTAAGAAGATTAACTTTCATTACCTTGTTCTTCCTTGTAACTCATGGCCCTAATATCCAAGAAGTAGATTTGGAATGCTTGTTTTCTTGCTTGGAAAATAATGTAAAATGTGGAGGCTTGGCTTTTAGTGAGAGTTGTAAGGAAGTGAAGTGTTGGAGGTAGAAGTTGAAGATGATGTAAAAGAGAGGATACGTTTAGAGTGGTGAGGGGAAGAATAGAAAAGAAAATGAATATGGAGGAAAGAGAATAAAAGATGTAGGAGTGGGGGAGTGTGGGGCGAAAATGAGGGGGGAAAAAAGAGTTTTCAGCCGAAAGTGGGTGGAAAGGGAAAGAGAAAATGATTAATTTAATATAGGAGAAAGCATGGTTATGATAATTGGAGTGTGTAAGGAATATTGTAAGAAACGAAAAGAGGAATAGTGGCTTGTGGGGGAGGGTAGGCCGGCTAAAGTTTTGGGGGTAAGGGAAATGTTTGTCTTTTATGACATATATGGTAAATTGAAATATAATGTGATAACTGGAGCAAAAGTGTGTATTGTAGTTATCGTATCAGGTATTTTTATTTGGTTTGATTTATATTTATCAAATTATGTTGCTACCGACTAATTTATTTGAATACCTTGTATGTCCGATACAGTCATTGTCTAGTCCATCCAGTCTCGTTATATCCGTTAACTTACCTTAAGGTTATTTTTATGTGTATTTCTAACCCAGATATTTAATGTCGATGTCTCTATTAATTCTAAATAGAAATTTAATTTCCATTGTAATTTCATCAACATCGCATTTGTGTTCTCTTCTCAACATTTCCACTAGCCCGGATTCTCGGGTCGTAATAGTATCGCCAGTGGCGCTGGCAATGCATAGATTGAATTTGAACATCCGGAGCCACTTCAGAGGTTGAGTTCACCTCTTGAACATGCTGTACATTTGCGTTCGAAATCTCCAAGGGTGGAGGAGATATGCATACTGCTCCCTCTCCTATATTAGATTCCTCGGTTTGGTTAGATAGTGTAGCAGAGCAGGATGTATACATCTGCTGCTCATCCTGCTGCTCCTGAACATCCAATGTTGGGGGCACTAATAATACGGGACTTAAATCTGCAGTCAACCGAGAAAAAATCTGCAATGTAGATGTTTCCGCAGTAGTCGCAAGATTCTGTGATTCCTTGGCAAGAATGGGTTGAGCTGTTGCCTCCTGTAGTGCTTCCCTGCCATCACCATCCCCTGCCCCAACATCAACCAATTCCTGCTGTAGAGTCTCCTCAGAATGTGCATGTAATTCTGGAGTCTGGACCAGATGCTGATTAGGATTAGAATCTCCAACAGATTGTTCTCCAGCCTCTTTCTGAATATTTCCTTTAGGAATCCAAACTCACTCTTTCCTGCATTCTTCGTCGGATGTGCTGGGGCCTTCCCTTCTCCACAGGAACCCACTGAATGGCCAAAACGACGGCATTTGCTGCAGTACCTAGGGAGATCTTCATACACAACTACTTGAAAGAAAGAATGCTCTCCACAATCTATAAATATCTTAGATGGTAAATCCATGGTGACATCCACTTCAACACAAAACCGCGCCACATAGGGACGACAAAAACTTAAGGTAGCCGAGTCCATCTTTAACGGGGTACCAATCAACTTTGCAATCTCATATAACGTACGATAATCGTGGAGATGAATTGGAAGACCCTCAAGTGCCACGCACACCGGGACAATTGGGGTATCCAGACATGGATCAAAAGAAGGGGTCCATTTCGTGACCTTCATATCATATCTCTGGAAACGCCAATGACAGCGATAAAAGAATCGCGTATAATCATCTTCGTTAACAAAGTTTAGCAGTACATGTCCCTCATCAAGGAGACCAATATTAACTGAACCTTTGAACCCAATTATGTCAATCGAGGCGCGCAAGCCTGCCATAGATGGCCTGCCACGCCAAAAGGCTCCAACCAGGGCATACTTGAAGCGATTTGCAACAATAGCAATTTCATCTTGCGTAAATGAAACAGCAAGGTATCCTTTATAGCGTCCCATCTCACGCGATGGGAATCTGCCTGCAACAGCAGACGATACCATAGCCGCAAATGATTTGGAGAGTGGCGGCGGTTTCATCTCAGACCAAATATGAATTCAAGACCAGCAGTAAATGATAATGCATCATTACGATTGAAAATGTTAAAACTTTTGCAAAATATAAGGCCGAAACCCGTAGAACTTGTCGCAAAGAACCAAAAATGAAGAAATAATTACCAGTGGAATTGCAGAAACCGAACAGCGTTACGAATCGCGCGATATTCCGGGTCACAAATAAAAAGAAATATGTGAAAAATCGAATTGAAGCAGAAGTGATCGCCGGCATCAGTGCCGACGATCGCCTTTGAGCGCCGCCGCTGCCATGTTTGTATCCTTGTATATATAATCACACCGTAACATAATAAAAAATAAATAGTCACAAAGTTTACATCGTCAACTAATATAAATTCTAACTGATAAATAGACACATTTATTTAGAATTAATATTACATAAAATAAATAAGAACAAATCATACAATTTACAAGAAATCGTAATAAAATCATGCAATTCACCAGAAACGACACTAACCAATAAATATCAAATTAGAAACTAATTGAATTATTCACTAGTTTGTTAAGTCATAGATCACTTGTCTGTCAAACTTGCTTGCTCTTAAAACCCACTACTGCATAAAGAAAGAGCTTCGCCTTTTTATAAATACATCCAACACCTGGGACATCTTTCCTAGTTGCGTCCCAGACACCCATGACGACTTTACCATTTGTGTCCCAAACAGCTGGAATGTCTTGGTTAGTTGCATCCCTGTCAACGCGGGATAGGAACCTCTCACCGCATCCCCCTCACCGCGTGCGTGACCGCATGACACGTGGCAGCAAGGGGGAGTGGTGAGGCTGGATGAGGGTAACCTGCATCCAGCCTCACCACCCCCTACTGCTGCCACGTGTCGCGTCCTCAGCCGCGCGGTGACTCACCGCGCGGTGAGGAGATCTCATCCCCTGTCAACGCATCCCACCTGGAACGTCATTAGTAATTCCGTCCTGAATGCATATTCTGTGACGTCATTGGCATTGACGTCTCAGGATTATTTGGACGTTTTTGTGAAATGCATTCTTATTACATTGATAATATTTTCAATTCATACTATAACTGTAGTTTAATTTATTAAAAAGCAATATTTTTGACTTTTTTCCACATATTTTTAGTTGGAACTCAGATAAAATATCACTAAAGACACCTAATTTGATTGAGAAATGAGATGCCAGCACGTACCTCTGCTATAATTGTTTTCTTTTAATTCTTTTTTGAAACAACTAAAGTCTAAAAGGTGGAAATTTCATTTTTTGCAACATGAAAGTTGGAAACTTCCGCAGGCTGAGTTGTAACGGGAATGCGATGTGGTCTGTCTTGCTATGTAGAACTAGATAATTTATCAAACCAAACTGATTCAACCCAAAATAAACTGAACTGTAAAGCTATAGTCGGTTTAAAAATGATTAAACATCGAACTAGTTTAAATACTTTGGTTAAGATTTTGAAAATTGACAATAATGAAAGTAGACCTGAAGGATGATATGAGCTCCCGATAATAGTTGTGTGTGAGACCGGGCTGGTATGTATTGGTATCGTAATGATCAGCGGCCAAGGTGGTTCATCCACATTGTATCGCAGTGATTAATGAGTCAAGATGGCCTACCTATATTCGTATCGCACTGAATAAAAGGCCAAGCTGGTACTGATGATTCTTATACAAGGATGTCGCAGCCCCAAATACATCTGGATAGACCTCTTCTAATATGTGAGAAGACTGCTTCAAATTAGATGAGATCATAAACGACCTGTATTGTTAATAGATTGAGGCAGAGCTTCGTTAAAGTAAGCTCAACCTTGGTCTAAGTATAATCAAGTTGTCAATTTCATGTGCACAGTTTCTAAGTAAAGTTTAAAGGGCATGTGTTTTGAACAAGTTACTTGCGCATGTAGTATTATGTGAAGATGTGTGTTAATTGGGTTTAAGAGGAGTTCTTAATGAGCACTTCGAATGCTCACTTTTTTTCATTTTCAGTGTGCAAGGAAAGCAATGGTTGACTACATGTTTATATAGAGAAAAATAACTTCACAATATCACAATTGACACACAAAGAAGCAGAAAAACACTCTGTATTTAACAGTGCTGTAGGGATCAACATATATACACATGAGTAGCCAACGGCTAGTTAGCTTTGACGGGGACAACTAACTACTAGTTTCATTCATGCAAAAACTATCGGATAAAGCTAAATTAAATCATCACAACGATGATATATCTAATGACCTATGGTTAATCTATGATTATACACAATAACATGATGGATTGAAGTAAAATACAGTAAGATTTTTTGCAGTAAGAAAGGTGTTCGATGCTTAAACCAATCTGCTTGATGAAATGCCTCAATGAGTTTCTTAAACTGTGATCAAACTAAAGTTCACCTTGTGCTCCTGTTCTGAGTCTTCGTTTGATTTACCTTGCATTCCAACAGTTCCCCTCAAGCTAGAGTTGTAGATATTGATACAACCTAGCTTGTCCAAGAATGCCTTGAAGAATTGGATACTGGTTTAGTAAGTATGTCTGCAACCTGGTCTTTGGACCTAATGAAGTGGAGTTTTAATACCTTGTCCTCGATCTTTTCCCGTAGGAAGTGTATATCTATCTCAACATGTTTGGACTTGTCATGTTGCATAGGATTCTCAGTCATATGTATTGAAGATATATTATCACAACATACTTGAATTGGGAACTAGATATCTAGCTTTAGATCTTTCATAACCCTACCGATCCACAAACCTTCACACACGCCAAGGGACAAGGCCCTTAGTTCAGCTTCAGCACTGCTTCTAAACACCACATGCTGCTTCTTGCTTCTCCATGTGACTATGTTTCCGCGCAAATAAGATGTATAGCCGCATGTGGATCTCATATCAGTCTTAGACTCAGCCTAATTAGCATTAGTGGATATATTAATATCCTTGTCTTGAGTTCGTTTGAAAAACAACCCCTGGCCAGGTGAAGATTTTAAATAACTTAAAATTCTCAATGCATAGGTATAGTGTCTAGCAGTGGGATTATGCATGTATTGACTAATAAAACTTACTTTGTAGCATATGTCTAGCCTAGTATGGGAAAGATATATGAGCTTACTTGTCAACCTCTAGTACCTTTGTTTGTCCGTATATTCGAAATTCCATACCTTTGTTGGTTTTTACCCAGTCTCAAATGGAGTATTGGCTGGTTTGCAATTTGTCATACCAGTGTCCTGCAGCAAGTCTAAGATATACTTCCTTTGAGAAATGCAAATGCCATTAGAAGACCTTGAGACTTCTATTCCTAGAAAGTATCTAATCTGTCCTAAATCCTTCACTTCAAAAGCCTTAGAAATAAGTTCTTGGTTTCTAATATGCCATTATAGTGGTTCCCAGTCAAAATTATATCATCAACGTTATTAGTACAATAATGTAACACATGATGTTGATGGATTTTATGAATAATGTATTGTCACTCAAGCACTGTGAGAAGCCAAAAGAGGATACAGTTGAATTGAACCTTCTAAACTATGATCATGGAGACTATTTTAACCCATACAAGTACTTCTTTAATCTGCACACCATATTCTTATTGGATTCACACTTGAATCCAGGAGGAATTTGCATGTGAACTTTCTCTTCCAAGTCCCTATTAAGAAAGGCATTCTTAATGTCAAGTTGGAAGAGTGACCAGTCAAGATTAACAGCTAGAGAGAAAAGGATCCTTATAATGTTTAACTTTGCTACAAGTGCAAATATTTCTTCATAGTCAATTCCAAAGGTTTCAGTAAAACCTTCGAAAACCAACCTAGCATTGTACATGTTAATGGATCCATCAGAGTTATACTTAATAGAAAAGATTCACTTGCACCCTACTGGCCTGATTTCATTCAATGCAGGTATGACTTCCCAGGTTCTATTTTTGATCAAGCCATTCATTTCCTCTGCTACAGTTTTTTTCCACTTAGGTTGAGCCAGAGCCTCCTGAATGTTCCTAGGGACCTGCTCATTATCAAGAGAGGAAACAAAAACTTTAGAGTTTTCCTTCAGATAATCATATGAAATATAGTTGCCAATGGGGTACATCCTTTTCACACATTTTCTTATCCCTTTTATGATGTCAATAGGTCTATCATCAATTGGGACAATCTCCCTGAATTGAGATGATTCACCCTCAAATTCTACCTTACTTCTGGAAGAACTTTCCTGAGGATCAGCACCATATTGTTCCTTCTGAGGTGAGATTTGATTCTCCCCCTCCCTTGAATCACCTCCTTCTTTTCCAGGTTCCTGGTTAGGAAGGTCAATAATGCTTCAAGTGTTGCATTCTCTTTCCTGTTCAGACTCAGACATACCTTTGCCATAAAATGCATTAGACTCAGCAAGCATAACATCCAGTGACACATACATTTTCCTTGAAGTTGGAGAGTAGCATTCGTATCCTTTTTGAGTATGAGAATACCCAAGAAAGATGCATTTCTCAGCTTTCATGTCTAGTTTACTCCTAAACTGTTCTGGATATGCTTATACGCAGTGCATCCAAACATCTTCGTAGCTAGTTCAGAGAACAGGTTAGAATTGGGAAAACAGTTATACAAGGAGTTCTTTAGGGTGACATAGCTTAGTACTTTGGAAGGCATTATGTTAATGAGGGGTGTGGCTGTGAGTACACCTTCACCTCCAATAATGTTTAGGAACCTTCATAGACATCATAATTGCCTTGTTACTTCAAAGAGATGTGTATTCTTCCTTTCTGGCACTCCATTTTGTTGTGGTGTGTATGTACATGAGGTTTGGTGATGAATTCCCTTAGTATTCAGGTATTCATTCAAGGATGACTCAAGATATTCTAGTCAATTGTCAGTTCTTAACGTTTTAATTGTAGTATTAAACTGGTTTTGAATCATGCAAATGAACCTTTTAATAATATCCCCAAATTCATGTTTGTGTGTCATTAAGTACAACCAGGTAAGCCTGGTGTGGTCATCCACAAACGTGATGAACCACTTAGCACCATTGATGTTGGCTACCTTTGAAGGTCCCCAAACATCAGAGTGGATCAGGTGGAATGGAGCACTATTGTTATGATTCTTCTTTGGATAATTAGTTCTGCAACTTTTGGCAAATAAACAATATTCACAAAATTGATCAGATAGATTGACATTGATAAACAAAGCTGGCATAAGTCTTTTTAGGTACAAGAAGTTAGGATGTCTTAATCTCCTATGCCATAGCAACATACTCTCAGTATTCTTACTAGTAATCATACATGATCTTATACTAGTTTGATTACTGAGAGGACTTGTCTCTTTAGCTTGAAGTAGGAAAAGACCATTGGCTTTGTTAGCATTGACAATCATCCTCTTCGAAAATATCTCCTGAAAATAACATTTAGATGGTGAGAATATTACCTTACATAGATTATCTTCAGCAAGCTTACTCACAGAAATCAAATTAAAACTTAATTCAGGAAGAAACAGGACATTCTTTAAGTTTAAGTTTTAATCAGCTTTATTCTACCATACCCAACAATATTAATCCTAGCCCCATCTACCACTTTAACCTTTGCAGGATTGTGATAGGGTACATGGTCAGTTAGTATTTTTTATTCCATGTCATATAATGAGTAGCACCAGAATCAACAATCCAGGTAGAGTGTAGTTTAGAATTGCCATCATAACTGGCTATAGTGGCATGAACTGCTTTTTGTATAGTGTCAAGAGATTGCTGGTTAGAGTGGTGTTGCCTCATGAACTGGCAATTTGCATCTAGTTGGCTTTGGATAGGAACAACAGAAGGTCCAATAGTACAGTTGATAGCCATGTTTGCATTAGCTCCTCTCCAATTACCATTATTGGAGGCTTGAGACCTCCAAGGTTCAAGATTCCTCCCTGCTCATTAAATCTGATTGATGGCCTGCCACATTTGGCATAACAGCTTTCTTCCGCGTGCCCTGATTTCTTGTAGACTTTGCAAAAGAGTTTTGAGTCTCTTCTATTGTCATGTTGTGATGGAGGCACATACCTTCTGACTGCTATATTTGCAGCGGTTTGAACACAGTGAGTGCTTTCAGGTGCAGAGGCAACCATTGTTGTTCCTTCAGTTGTGGACATAGAGCTCATCACCAGTTTGATTCTACTCTCTTCCTGCTTTATATCAGAAAATACAGCGTAAATAGAGGGAAGGGGTTTAGTCCTAAGAATTCTTTCCCTAAAAGCATCGAATTCTTTATTCAGTCCAGTAAAGAATCTGAAGATCCTTCTGGTCTCACTAATATTTCTGCACATTATATCAGCTTCTGGATTTGGCCACTTATGAGTGTCATAGACATCAATTTGTTGCCAAATCCTCTTTAGTTGACCAAAGTATATGTTGACATGCGAATTTCCTTGCTTGATATCTTGTAGCATGACATCAAGTTCATAGAATTCTAACACATTATCAAGTTTAGAATACATTTCCTGAGCAACTTTCCAGATTTCAGAGGTAGAGTTATACAGAATGATAATTGTCACTTACTTCAATGATCGTTGAACCAAGTAGCCACGACATAATCATAGAATTCTCAGTATTCCATGTTTTGAATCGTGGATCATTATCATCAGGAGTTTCACTATCTTCTTTAAGGTAATCTTCCTTTTCCTTGCCCGTGATGAACATTTTTACAGGTCTAGACCATGCCAGGTAGTTGTTTCCATTGAGCTTATGATTGGTGATTATGACAGTGGATGTATCAATGGTATTAGGTGTTGAATTAACTCCAGATGAGTTAGTAGGAACAACTGTAGGTCTAGGGACGGATGGAACCTCACTTCCAACAGACTCCATGCTTCACATAACGAAAGAAAATTTTCTAAACAAGAGGAAGATGATGACGAACAGTAGTATTTGAGCAAGATCAGGCTATGTTACCAACGGCCTGATACTATATAGAGAAAAATAACTTCACAATATCACAATTGACACACAAAGAAGCAGAAAAGCACTCTGTATTTTATAGTGCTGCATGGATCAACATATATACACATGAGTAGCCAATGGCTAGTTAGCTTTGATGGAGACAGCTAACGGCTAGTTTCATCCGGACAAAATCTATCAGATAAAGCTAAATTAAATCATCACAACGATGATATATCAATGACCCATGGTTAATCTGTGATTATATACAATAACATGATGGATTGAAATAAAATACAGTAAGATTTTTGCAGTAAGAAAGGTCTTCGACGCTTAAAAAAATCTGCTCGATGAAATACCTCAGTAAGTTTCTTAAACTGTAATCAAACCGAAGTTCCCCCTGTGCTCCTGTTATGAGTCTTCGCTTGATTTACCTTGCATTCCAGCAGTTCATATAAATATGACGATTGCATGGCATGGAATCATTTGTTGTGTTGATGTACTAGTAATAAAATTGTATTGTTAAGGCATACTGATATAATTGATTTATGTATCAAACTAGTGTTTTTATGAAATTCTAGATGTTTTCTTTGCAATGTGCATTCATTGATTGCGGATTGGTAATATGGTGGCCGTCCATCGCCCAAGTTCAATACGTAGAAGAATACAAATTTTTAAGATAGGCTAGAAAAACACAGTCGCTTCACGGATTCGGGTCGAGTCAGAATCTAAGTCGTGACACCAACAGTTAAATCATTCAAATAGTGTATAATTCATAAAGATTATCATATCTTACTATTATACCACTGACTAAATGTGATAACATTTTGGGTATTGAATGCTTATAGTAAAATTGTTAGGCCTTTGATTCAACTAAGCCCATGTAGCATAAAATAATACAGCAATCAACATGTTGCATTTGAATAAGTTTGATATCTATTCCAAAGGTTTGTTTGGGCATTTGGATTTTATCTTTTTAAATACACAATGGCATAGTCGACGTTGGCTTGCGACTCAAAAACCAACACAAATAACCACATATCTTTTCATCATAATGGTAGGGAATGGAACCGCATGATTATTTTAATTGAGTATAAAGTTTCCTTACAGAATTAATAGTAAAATATAACTAAAAGCATTAAATACTTTGGTTACAGAAAAATCGCTTGCCTTTTGACTTAGGTGAATCCGCCTACCTACATGGACACTTTTTTTACCAATACAAGGTAGATCGGGAGATATATATTAATGACCAAAAGAAACAGAGTAATCATATAATATTATGTTTAACTGTCTACGTTTAAATATATATCAAGATTTTTTTGAAAAACATATACACAAACATGCATGTACATACATATATATATGTGTGTGTGTGTGTATATATGTATGTATGTATATACTTTCAAATGAGATACTAATTTACAAATTATTCCTGAATTATTTATGGTGGCCAAACCATTTGAACACGGACATTCCGATGGTCTATTAAGATCCTGATGGGAGAGTTTTTGCTGGAAGATTCCCAGATAATATCCATGTTTATACCCGATCTTGGTTATACTTTTAAACATCTTTTCCACTAGTAGTTTAGATAGTCAAGTAATTTGTTTCGGTGATAACGAAGATTATACATAAGCAAGCTTTTATATTATTGAGGGATGCAATGCGAGTTAAAATTTTGCATAGCGGGACCAGCCCTCGAACTTCTTCGCATGCAACAAGGGGGGCAGAACAACCTCCGCCACTTTGAGTTTCCGATTTGAATCATAGTACGTGTTAAAATGATTATACTATCTCCTTAGAGTATAATGCTCTTTTTGTCTAGTAATTAAGTATTTAGGTTGCTTTTGAAGTGTTAAATCGCGTGTAAAAATTTTAGGAGTCGCACTTTTCGATTTTGAAAATAAGGGCTTCTAAAATAATCTCATCAGGATGATCTTTGGATGATTATTTGCTAATATCTCTCTCATCTGAGACCGTATTGAGATGATTCAAAATGATATGGATATCTTATATCCTTATCTACAACTCTCTAGGAGACGTCATTGGCAAATTTGGCTTCTAAAAGAGCATAATCAGAATCCAAAATCAGATAGCTTCCAAGAATCCTAGTTTCAGCAGGAGTCTTATGTACAGTTTGACCAATTGACAGTTATTCAACCATATCTCGGGCTACAGGCCTCGGATTACCATGATTCAAATTGGATTAGAAATCTTACATCCGTGGTTACAATTGTCAAGCGGATCACGCCATCGGAATCAACTCCCAGAAGGGTGACAAAAGCGTCACAAATTATATGTAAATTGCATAGTCAAGTAGGACTTTTGTAGTTTCCTAGCTAGTTTAGGGTCTTCCAGGTTTTATCTTCTATATAAGCATTGTAACAAACTTTTTTTTGACAGAAAGAGTTGAATAATTAAGGGAGAATTTTCGGCCTAAGGATGTTTTGCAAGGTTTTCCTTGTGTTTTTTGATCTCTAATCAAAATTAGATTCTATGTCAACGTCTTGAGCATACATTGTGGGAGAATCAAATCCTTCAAACACCACAAAAAGAATTCAGTTTTCCGACGAAAAAGTCACCGACGTACCACGTGTCGTCGGTATTTCGTCGGTATTTTGCGACGATGTAGCGATAAACGGAATTTCGTCATTAATTGCGACGAAACTACGATGAAATACATTGTCGCTAACAAAAAAGTAGTCAGATTAATCATTTCGTTACAATTTTGTCGGTGTTTTGTCGGTGGTTCGTCGCTACTCTGTGTCTTTTGTTTGTCGCTATTTAGTTTGTAACGTTTTGTCGCTATATCGTCGGTAATGCGTCGTAAAAATTCCAGAAACATAAACACTATGAAGCGGTGATTGGGAAAAAAATTTATTCATTTAGTAATAAAAATTTATATTATGAAGACGAAAAATTAAAAAAAGAAATCTAAAAGAGAGGCGGAGAGGGGTCGTTCACTCTTCGTCATCAGAAGAAAGAGTGGCTGCCACATTCTCTGCGAACTCTTTGAGGAGGCGCTTCAGCTTGTAATATCTGGATTTCAACTTGCGCAGCCTTCTGTTCACGCTGTGCAGTTGCCTCGACTGCTGCTGCATGTTTGCTATAAGCATACGGTAGTCGATATCCGGTTCCGGCATTTCTTCTTGAGGATCCTCTGGCGGCATTGGGCCATGCACAGATATTTAACCCTCCCGCTCAACCGATGGTTGTGGTTGAGGAGGAGGCCGTTGTGGAGATGCACTGTTTGCCCCTCCACGCCTTGGGGTTCTTCTATAACGACGCGGCATACTTTGAAGTTTTATAACTTTGTATATGTGTAATGTACGGATGTGGGGTTATAAATAGGTAAATTTAGCGACGACATAGCGACGAACATGCGACGAATTTTTCGACCGTTAATCAAGATGAGAATATGTGCGGGTGTGACGCTTCGTTCGAATTAGCGACGAATTAGCGACGACTTAGCGACGTAATATGTGCGGGTGTGACGCTTCGTTCGAATTAGCGACGAATTAGCGACGTAAATTCATCGTACGTTATAACCATCGGGCACTGTGCGGACGCATTAGCGACGCCGTAGCGACGAAGCGCATCGAATGGTGTGAAGAGACGTCGTGGGTCGCTAGTTCGTCGGTAAAGCGTCGCTAAATTCAAACGCCATATTCAGCGGGTTACCAGGTTCTCGTCGTTGTATTAAGTTTCGTCGGTATATAGTCACTGTTTAGTCGGTGAATTAGTTGTCCCAAATTTTTTTGAACCACATTTCGTCTGTATTTTAGCGTCGTCGAGATTCGTAAGGGATTAAACACGTGTTTAAATTAAGAAAACGAAAGCGATGATTGGAAAAAAAACTTCATTAACATAGAATTATAAATTACAAAATACATAAGGAAAAAAATCTAAAAGAATAGCGGAGAGGAGCCGTTCACTGTTCGTCATCCGAACAGAGAGTAGCAACACTCTCCGCGCACGCCTTCAGGAGGCGTCTCAGCTTCGCAGCTTTGGCTTTGATGCGCATCTGCCTTGTGTGCAGGTACTGGAGACGCTCATCCTGGTCGTTAAGCACCTCCCCCATATTCTCCACTGTTTTCCACAGCTCCTGTATTTCTGCACGAGGATCGCCAATTTGGCGATCCTCTTGCCGCCTTGGCCCCTGCACAGTGGGTTCGGAGGAGACAGCCGGCGGGGGTGCTTGTGGTTGTGGAGGAACCGGTGCAGGTGCCGGTGGTTGAAGACCCCGTCTTGTGTATGTACGACCACTACCACATCGTGCCTGAGCCTTAGTACGAACCATATTTGTCTTTTTTGTTTTTTATACAATGAGAGTCACGGCTGACTGTTTATATAGAGGAATTCAACGACGACATAGCGACGCCGTAGCGACGTAAATGCATCGTAAGCTGTAACAATCGGGCACTAAACGGACACTAAATAACGACGCTTTAGAGACGCAAACAGCGACGAAATGCGTACGGACACTAAATAGCGACGCCGTAGCGACGCAAACAGCGACGAAATGCGTACGGACACTAAATGCGTCGATTGGTGTTAAGAGACGTTTTGCGTCGCTATTTCGTCGGTAAAGCGTCGGTAAGCAATGAATGCAGACATTAATACACGCACACCATACGATGAAATTCGTCGCTATTTGCATCGCTAAGTCGTCAGTATTTGTGTTTGTTTCCTTTTAATTGTCGGTTTTTGTGTTTCTTGGTCGTCGCTATAGCGTCGCTAAAACGTCGGTAATATTGCAAGCTGAGAACCATAAAACGCAGCTTTCTTCTTCCACTCTTCTCCCATTCTTCTCCCATTTCAAACACATAAATCATCACTTTTCAACGAAAATATAGAAGGAAGATATCTTGTTGTGTGGTATTTTGAGGTTTTCCACACTGAAAAAAGATAGCTGCTGTTATTTTGAAGGTATAGCGAGAAAATAGATCCGAAGAGGAGCGATAGAAAGTGGATGTACGAGAGATTAAACAACGGGGAATGGAGTTTTAGATTTGTTGAAGGTCTTGAAGAATTTGTGGATTTTGCGACGAGTAATGAAAGTGGAACGCAGATTAGATGTCCGTGTAAGAAATGCAAGAACCGTAAATATATGCATCCGGGTGACGTGAGGGTTCACTTATTGAAACAAGGTTTCGTGCACAATTACCATACATGGTACTGCCACGGCGAATATGAGGGGGCGTCTACATCTGCAACTGTTCACGTCGAAGTGGGACCCGGTCAGGTCGATGTCGAAGAAATATGCGAGGAATCTCACAACCCATACGTGCAAATGGTGCAAGACGCAGCCGCCGGCGCATTTACGGGAGAGCAGTACTTACAGTCTCATGTCGGGTACAAACGTGCACAGGATCCAGACGAACAGCCGCGTATATTCGTGGAGGAAGATCCGAACCCTCAGGCGAGACAGTTTTTTTAGATGCTGAACGCCGCCAACACGCCGCTGTATCCCGGTTGCGGTAGTCACACACAGATGTCCATGATCAGTCAGATGACGAGCATGAAGACGGAGCACCGCATGACGGATAGATTGTACGATGAGATGTGTCAGCTGATGAGGGAATCTCTTCCCGAAGGGAACACGATGGTCGACAGTTTTTATTCGACGAAGAAACAGCTGCAGGCGTTGGGACTGCCGGTTCAGAAGATCGATTGTTGTTCGGAGGGGTGCATCATATACTGGGGCATCAACGAGGATAAAGACAAGTGCAGGGTCTGTGGGACACGCAGGTGGAGAACGAACAAAAGAAACCGGAACGTGACAAGAAAGCAATTCTACTATTTACCTCTTGCCCCTATACTGCAGAGGCTCTACGCATCCGGCGGCACAGCTAGCCAGATGAGGTGGCACGCGGAGCACTACACGAAAGACGCAGGGAAATACACTTGCCCTTACTGCATGAAGCAAGCGAAGACGATGTCCTTGAAACATGGACGTAAGATTTGCTGGTTCGACAGCCATAGGAAGTTCCTGCCCAAACGTCATTTGTACAGAAAGAACGTGACGGCGTTCATGCCTGGCATCGTCGAGAAGGACACGAAGCCCGATCTTCTCACGGGTGCGGAGGTGTTGGAGGAGATAGACAGTTGTGGATTCGTGGGGGTTGCGGATGATCCGGACGTCAGCCACAACGCAGACCTGGCCCGTGACTGTATCGGGTGGAAGAAGAGAAGCATATTCTGGGAGCTTCCGTACTGGAAGAGCAATATGATCCGACACAACCTGGATGCCATGCACATTGTGAAGAACGTGTTTGACAACATCTTCAATACAGTGCTGAATGTGCCTGGAAAAGCAAAAGACAATTTGAAGGCACGACTTGATATGCGCGACCTCAAAATGCGACCGGAGCTGCATCCCGTTGGTACATCCTACATGCCGAAGTCCTCGTACACGCTGACTGCGGAGCAGGTCAGTGCGTTGTTATCGTGGCTGTGGACGGCTAGATTTCCTGACGGCCATGTTTCGAACCTGTCGAAGAACATCGACGTGAATAAACGCGGTTTGCACGGGATGAAGAGCCACGACTGTCACGTGTTCATGCAACGGTTGATGCCCATTGCATTCCGCGAGCTGCTTCCAACCAATGTATGGGAAGCACTTACCGAGATGAGTCTGTTCTTCAGATGTCTTACATCCACGAGACTCAGGGCGGATGATATGTCAAGACTGGAGGGCGAAATCCCAGTGATCCTATGCAAGCTGGAAACTGTATTCCCTCCGGCCTTCTTTGATTCAATGGAACACCTGCCAGTTCATCTACCATACGAGGCACGCGTTGGTGGTCCTGTTCAGTACAGGTGGATGTATCCGTTCGAGAGGTACTCTTATTTATCACATGACGTTCTTATGTGTCTAACCGCGTGCATGCTTACCAATTTGTTTCATCATGTGACGTTGGAGTATTCACTATATGAACAGATATCTCGGGCATTTGAAGCTGAACATCAGGAACAAGGCCAAAGTCGAGGCCTCGATGTGCAATGCCTACCTGACGGAGGAAGCCTCGACCTTCGTGTCTCATTACTTCCAGCCAGATGTCCCGTCGAGGTGCAGAGATGTTCCCCGGAACGAAGACGGCATTTCCAGATCCGGTGTCCTCCCGATATTCACACATCCGATCAGGTTTCACAGACAGGGAAAGAAAATGATATTGGGGGACAGCGATCTGAAGATTGCTCATTCTTATGTTCTGCGCAACTGCAGTCAAGTTGACCGTTTCCAGAGGTATAAACGATATCCAATTTTAATCTGTAGATACCTTGTGCTACTATATCCATTATATTACAAAGGTACTCATTCATAATTTTCTTCAGCTTGTTCGTTGATTTATTGCAAGAACGTTCACCGGGTATATCGAGCGATGCAATAAGCAATGAGTTAGATACCAAGTTTGCTGATTGGTTCAGGTGGCATGTAAGTTTACATATTTGCTGGTTACGTGTACGTAATGTGATACGCATTTATTGCCCCGCTGATGTATACTTACTTGTCGTTTTACAGGCGAGCAAAGGTCATCTGGCTGACGAAGAGTACGGTTACATTCTGACACCAGTAGCCGAGGGTCCATTGAGCAGAGTCACGCGCTACGACATGTGTTTTGTGAATGGTTATAGATTCCACACAGTCTCCCATGCCAGCCGAAAATCGTCGGAGAACAGCGGAGTGTGTGTCAAGCGGTATGACAATAGCACGGACGAGGATGACCTCTACGGCTACCTTACTGACATCGTTGAACTCGAATATCCCGCATTGCCTATAAAGCGGGTGGTGCTATTCAAATGCGAATGGTACGATCCAACTCGAGAAGGTTATCGCGCTGGCACAAAGGTTCACGACCGATATAAGTTGGTAGACATACACCAAGGGCGACGGTACACAAAGTACGATCCATTCGTTTTGGCTAGTCAAGCGTCCCAGTTGTACTATCTATCGTATCCGACGACGAGGATGAATGCAAGCTCAAAAGACTGGCGAGCCGTGTGCAAAGTGAAATCGAGCAAGTTTGATGTCAGTATCCAGCCAGGTTCAGATGGCATGGATGCCGCATTTCAAGAAGAAAACCCGCGCGTTGTGGATACGACACATGTTGAACTGCACAATCTCCCTCTAAATGACCCGAACGGCGGTTTCATCGAAATTCATCTCAACATACAACCGGCTAACAATATTGAAGATGTAGGCGAAGACGAATACGAGGATGAAGAGGACGACGAGCATGTAGATGAAGATGAGAATGAAGATGAAAATGAAGATGCGTATGAGGATGCGGATGACAATGAAGATTGACGTTAGTCAAAATTTTTATGTACCTCTTTATGTGAAAGTGGCTGACAATATTGATGTACTTATACACATGTATATACATAATATGTGTCTGTAAGTACTTTATATTTTGTATTATTTTTTTTTCAAAAACACCGACGATTTACCGACGACAAGTTTTGTCGCAAATTTGAAATAACGACGACACAAGGAATAGCGACGACACAGTAAACAGCGACGAACTTCCGTCGCTATGTCGTCACAAAATTTCGTACTTAAAACTAAAATCCTCCTTCTTCTTCCCCATTTCCCTCCCCTGCATATTCTCCCCCCCACACCGGCAACAACTCCCTCCCTCCCCCGGCAAAATCTCCCTCCCTCCCCCGCGAAATTCTGTGCAGCTGCCGTCAAGTTCTCCGGTGACCTCCTTTCTCTGGTTAGTTTTTCTTCCTATTTCGTTTTTAATGATTTTAATTAGTTATAGATTGAATTGTTTGTTGTGGGTGTTGGTGATGGGTTGTGGACGGGAGTGGCTGTGGGCGGGGGTTGTTGGCGGGGGGGGGGGGGGGGGCTGTGGTGGGGGTCGTTGGCGGGGGTGGCTGCGGACGGGGGTTGGCTGTGGGCAGGGGTGGTTGTTGGCTGTGGCGGGGGTTGTTGGTGGGGGTGGCTGTGGGCGGAGCCGCCTGGCTGTGGGTGGGGCTGGGTGGCTGTGGGTGGGCTGGGTGGGGCAGGGTTCGGCTGGATGGTGCAGGTTGGGGCGGAGTGGGGCGGTTGGGGTGGTGAATGGCCGCGGGGTGGGCTGTGGGCGAGGGTGGGCTGTGGGCGGGAGTGGTTGTTGGCGGGGCGGGTGGTGGTTGTTGCCGGGGCAGGGGGTGGCTGTTGGCGGGGTGGGATGTGGGCGGGGGTGGGCTGTGGGCGGGAGTGGTTGTTGGCGAGGCAGGGGGTGGCTGTGGCGGGGGTGGCTGAAACCTGTATTTTTTTAGCTAGTTTATGGTTGAAACCTGTTTGTTGTTAAACTTAATTGTGTTTACTTTGGGCAGCCCATAATTCTCTTTAATTTACTATTTTTATGCATAATTCATGTTACAAGTTATGTATCATAAGGATGTAGAGGTGATGTATATTTTGAAGTGTAATTTGTTTAGAGGTGATGCATATTTATGCTTTAAGTATCAAGTTCAAGCGATGTATACTTTGAAGTGTAATAATTTGATGATGAAGTTTGATTATATAGTTTGGTTAATCATGTCATGTTGTTGGACTTGGATTTGTCTTTGGAGAGGCCATTAAGGCCGGGAAACCTCCGATAAACGAATAGGTTATGCCGAAATTTTCAAAATTATTAATATCTTGCATTAAATGTATGTAAACACTTGTCATTTTTTTGGACATCTTATTTGTCTGGCCAACCAACCCTAAACTTGTTGAATGTGCCTTTTAAATTTTTCACCCTTGCAGATCTGATGGCTAGTGACGGTTTACCGACTCGATCCACCTACCCACCAGCTACACAGGCCATCTCAGGAGAGTTTAATATGTTCCTTTCTCAGCATGAGCTGCTTGGGTCGGTTTTGACCGCCGCTCTGGCTGCGGACGCAGACCTTTTAGGGTCTGCCGATAGGTCCGCACCCCCAGATCTACGCCGCCACCCACACCCACTGGTTCAGCACCTCATCCGGCGTCTGATGCGGCATCGGACGAGGGTGTCATACCAGGGCGTCGTGCCCTCCCTTGGTCACATGATACCCATACGTAAGTAATGATTTATTTTTTTAACACGTTTTCAAATATATTTCACGCATTATTTTTTTCTAACAACTTCACCTCTTTCAGGTTTGCAACGGACACGGGCTAGATTTCCGGTTGCATCACTCGATCCTTCCACCTGAGGCAGGACCCAGCTGGATATGCCTGGTCCCCTGTCACCCCGCAGACACGTAGGTTCTACTGGGATGAGTTTCAGGTATTCAAATTTGATGAATTTCATTTTTTGATGCGTAATTGATCATTACTTTTCTAACCACATTTTTATTTTTCCTCCGTATAATAAATGCAGAAGGCGTACAGCTGGACAGCTGACATCGCCCACGACGTGGAGCAGGCCTGGCGGCAGAGGGCCGCAAAACGCTACAGGGACTTCGTCAACTCGCACAAAACCAAGTGGGAGCGTGACCCCATTTCTGCCAAGCCTGCCTACGTATCCGAGGCCACCTGGGCGGGGTGGATAGAAGGCTGGACGGACCCTGCTACCCAAGCCCACAGCGCCCGGAACGCGGCGAATCAGCGCAGCTGCAATCTACAGGGCCCAGCACCTGCCACACACTCAGGTGGTTCGGTTTCCCACGCCACCACGATGCGTTCTATGGTAAGTATTTTAATATTGGATTATTTAGATTCATTGATTTCATTGGATTATTTAGATTCATTGACTTAAGTGGATTATTTACATTCATTGACTTAAGTGGATTATTTATATTCATTGATTTCTTATGTTGCGCTGTTGTTTTTTTGGTATTCGTATATGGTTAATTTAAGTAGTATATGTGTTAATTTGCCTTTTTCTTGTTATTTTTGATTTGACTTGGGAGAGGCCTTTAAGGCCGGGATACCTCCGATAAACGAATAGGTCATGCCGAAATTTTTAAAATTATGGATTTCACTAACATATTTTATTTCATTCTTTCAGCACGAGGAGACGAGGTAGTGGCCAGCCTCCTACGATCTCTTCTACAAGACACACCCGAAGAAAGCCTCCGACGGGACGGAGGACTGAATCACGGCGAAGGCCCGCGACATCAGTGTAAGTAGACTACAATATCCTTTGTTTTTTCCTTAGTTTGTTTTATTTCTAAACCCTAAACCCTAACAATTCTTATTCTCATTTCAGGACGAGTACAACAGATTACTCGCACATAGGGGAGAAGAGGCCGACAAGAACCGCGCTTATTGGGATGCGGTTCGGACCGTCGGCCCTCAGAATAAGAAGAGGGAGGTGTACAGGGTTGGATCAGCAGCGCCGCGATTCTTTCCCGAAGTTCTGCATCCAGGTGCTTCCTCTGAGGCCAGCACCTCCGCGCCTTCTGCGGCCCCAGAGGATATTTCGCGCTTGGAATCAGAGCATGCGGCGCTGCAGCATGAGGTGAAGACCATCACGGCGCAGCATGAGGAGAGTGTACAGGCACTGCGGTCGCAGCTGACTCAGACCCAGCAGGCGCTGCAGCAGTCGGTTCAGCAGACGGTTCAGCAGGCGCTTCAGCAGGCGCAGCAGCAGACGATGCAGGTGCAGCAGGCGACGAACCAGCAAATCTCGCAGCTATCGCATCTCATCATCTCTTTCATTTCCAGCTCCTCGCAGCCTCAGCCTCGCCCTCATGATGGTCACTCTTCTCCGCATGATCCCCCTCCATCTTCCTCTGCATAGTATTTCATTTTCTGATTTTTTTGTACAGACTATTTCATTTATTGTATTGACATATTCTTTGTTCTTTTATATTTTATCAAACATTTATACGAATTCCATTTCTTTTGTGTTGTTTAATTATACGAACTTGAATACGCAAATACTGTATTTCTGTATAATATTCGTACAAATGATTTAATATACAAAATAAAATATATTATAAAAATTAAATAATAATAAAAACTATTTAATTAATAATATATTCATATTATTAATAAATTATAAATATTTAATATTTAATATTAAATTA
The DNA here is from genome assembly GCA_036186865.1 of Eustoma russellianum. Lineage (NCBI taxonomy): Eukaryota > Viridiplantae > Streptophyta > Magnoliopsida > Gentianales > Gentianaceae > Eustoma > Eustoma russellianum. The sequence goes on along the minus strand of AP025060.1, from coordinate 26,846,953 downwards.
ATATTTAACATTAATTTAAATGATAGCGACGAACCTGCGACGAAACAAAAATGTCGCAGACCTAAAATAAAAAAAATGAAAAATTTCAAAATAGCGACGACAAAAGATATACCGACGAAAATCTGCGACGAAACATAAATGTCACAGGCCGGAAATAAAAAAATCAAAAATTTAAAAATAGCGACGACAAAAGATATACCGACGAAACGACGACGGAAATAACAGGTCGCAGACCTGACAGAGTTTCGTCGCAATTGTGCGACGAACCACCGAGGAGCCTTTTCTCGTCGCAATATAGCGACGCTTCACCGAGGAAAATCACTTTGCGACAAGCCGTATAACGACCTGCATATTTCGTCGCAATGTCGTCGCTATATGCCTTTAGCGACGAAATGGCGACGGATTATGTCTGTCGCTATGTCTCTTTTTTTTGTGGTGAAACTTGAAGACATGTCCCAAGGATGAAAAATTTTTCTTGGATTACGAACAAGCTGCAAGCCGGAAGATCTTGCTCGGTCCAAAATAAAAGGCACATGGTCAAAGATGGTGTAAACCTTTTTGTCAACCAAACATGACACCTTGTGGAGGACTATGTTCGAACAAAGAAAGATCGCATCTTTTACGTGGTCAAACACACATAAGCATTTGATGCACTATTTTTGATAATGTCTGTTTCTGCTCCGTGTTAGGTCAGTGGTAGCTCTAATTCTTCCCAGCTATGGAAGTGGAAGAAATCCATGGGGCCATTTCAAACTAGACTACTTGGAAAAGGTAACATCTTTGGTCATTTACCAAACCTTTGCAATTTGTCGCGGTGACTTTTTCCTGTTATTTTTTGTCGTGCCGAGATGGTGAAGTGATTGTGCACAGTGAGACAATAAATAGTCCTAGCGACAGTGTTGAGCAGATGTGCCAAACAGAACACACTCACTTACACATACAAAATACACATATACATAGAATATACTAGCTAAATACACTAGAATATCCTATTGTTTCATTTGCATATGTAGCGCCCCACCCGAACCTTATGGTCTGGGCACGGTTTATCTGCCGTACTCTGCTGCGAGAAGTATAAGGCGTTGATGCCATACATATGCATGTCGACATAAAACATTGATCGATATAGCGGAAGCAACATAAAGATAAATATGTACAAACAACATGCGTACTAATACAACTAGTCGTAAATTCTTACAAACAAAAGAGCCCCAAAGTCATCAAACGGTCTTAAGTACATCATAATCAAAATGTCTAATACATATAAAATATATCTCCTGGGCATACTTCTTCGATCACGGGTAAACTATCCGGGGCTCGTTCCCCAAAATCCTGTGTCGTACTCCATGTTCTCTGCAATGGTTGTAAAAAAAGGTTTGAGCGGTAATGAATCGTCCAGTAAATAATCCGTCCGGATATGTCATGTGGATCATATATGGAGAGACGAGGTGATAAACTAATAGTGCGTAAATAAATAAACAACATATCGCGTCTTCATTTTTCACAAGTAAAGTGGCGCCATAAGTGAAATCATATATCATGTAACACATACATAATTAAATTCACATCACAAGGCTAACATTCTTTCTCTATCTAGATCCCTGAAACACTACCTTGTACATGTCCATCCTTATTGTCTCAAGTCAAATTTTAATGCAACATCATACTTATTCTTTTTTCTTTTAATTATTCTTTTATATGCCTTATGTCAATCCATAATCAATTTACATACTATTGTCCTTATGATGCGATGTCTTTAAAAACGATGACATAAAAATTCCATAACATAAAAGATCCATCATGATGTCTATATCCGCTTTTCATAAACATTTTAAAACATTACCTGTTTCCATATGATGACTATGGTACTTTACTTTGCATATGAATTATATCGTCGTAGTAGCGGAATGATCCCTCATATAGTCACATTACAAATATGAATCCTAATGTTCCAAACATAGTGTTACATCATATGTGCATGTTTCCAATGGTGACTGGATATGTCGGAGATCCCTTGTCCCGAACAAGGTGTTGCACTCAGGCCAATAACAATACGATAAAATCTGCAAATAACAGCAACCTCCTCAGGTTCCAGTGCCATGACGGCCTCAACATCGATAACATACAATATGCCCATGACACCAATCACTCCGATCATAGTGTCATGATAGCCTCCAATAATGAATAACATATGATAAGCATGTCATGGGATCATCATCTAAACGATATGATTCAGCATGCAAAGGTGAACTTTTAAAACATGTCATGCAATGCAAAATATGTTCAATGCTCTCGGTTCTTAGGCACAATCCACCTTCTATATGTCCACAAATATCTCCATACCATCATGTTATTAAAACTCCATACATATGCACATAATCTATGTCATAAATCATGAAACCTACTTTTTTACATTCTCTTCCTAGGCTCGGCCAACAGCCCCAAAACTGCCCACTTTATATGCTAATTCATCCATCACAATTTCTTAACTTATACATTCTACACACAATCCAACGGCAAGACAATAAGACACTTAGTACACATATTTCATAAGTTTCTTAACATACTATAATGGAATACATAAGATAGCCATAATTTATATCATACTACATTTCATATATATATATATATATATCTATAAACATGTAATAAAGTTAGTTGTTCCATAAATCGGCCTTTGGGCCATGGGGTATACTCACCCACACAAATGTAGAGAAAAAGGGGTTTGAGTGATTTCAAAATGCATGATTTAAATAACGTGTTACAAAGAAATGCATGACACATTTTATGACATAACACGTTGTTGCATAAAACTTGCCTTATTTAGTCCATATATAATGTTGCCGTACTAACGAGCCATGAAGCTTTAAAGCTTACATCAAATGGCAAACATTTGTTGTGTTTGAACTATTTTGAGGTGCCACCATTAATGAACTAAACTAGTTCATTAAGTGAAGTACTTAGTTAATTAAACTAAGTAGTTCGTTAAAGGAAGCAACATTTGGACAAGGCACAAAGGCAACAAGATTATGAAAGGAAAGTCTCCTTCTCCTCCTCTTATCAAATATACACGCCATATATACACTTATATATATATATTTTGAAAAAGGCACGTACACATTTATTCCAACGTACTACTGACACGTTATATATTTTACGTACGTACGTTAACGTCACACCATCATACTTAACTCATATTTATGAGTATATTCAGGTCTTATATTATTGATATAAGTCATGGTGATGACAAATTAAATACGACACGTTAAAAGGTTCTAAACCAAAAATTGTCGTATCGGGCGAATACCGAAATTTTGCCAACGTGTCACGTACTTGCCATAAATAGATGGCCAGCCCCTACACTTCAAAAATACTCAAAAATTTCGTGAGTATGATGTTATGTGTAGCCATAAAATCATTCCATATTGGCACACACAAATCACCCCACATTAAGGCCAAATTGTGGAGATTCCAATTTTAATTTTGTCACATGCATATGGCGCCCCTTTAAGACCAGCCAAGTGCTGAATATTAAAGTTTATATTATGTATATTATGTGTAACATAATATATATAACATGTGCAAAAAGTTGGAATTTAATTAGAGAAAAATCGGGTAATCGATAAACATCGAAAATTCGGTTTTCTACGTACGCAACACATGGAACGTTTTTGGCACATCATACGACATGTATCTAGACACTTTTTACATATGTCATACATCTTAAAGTGTTCTAGAAAATTAAATTAAGGGCTGATTGGAATATATCATGTGTGTATTATTAACTGTGCACTATTTTACAAAGTTTGCAAAAAAATAAAATTCAGCACATGCACACATACATTGCAACGCCTATTCCAGCTGAAATGGAGCATATGTGGAGCCTTGTTGACATATTGATTGGTCAAGAATGAAGCATACAATGTTGATGACATAAAGGAAGAAGCTACACAAGGTAACAATTCAAATTTTGTCACAATTGTGACACATGCTGAAAAATCAGCATATGTGCTAATGGTTGGCGTTTTTAATATTATTATGAAGCAATATTTTGTGTCTTGATTATGGTGGATTAATTAGAAGACAATTTGGAAGTGTTTTAAATATTTTATGGAATAAAGAAAGTGATATTCTTGAGTATCACACATGCTGAAAATTTCAGCATGTGTGTAATGCATCTAGGCCGATTTTGAGGCCTTGTTAGTGTCCAATTTTTATTCCATAAAGGATAAGAATATTGTATACTAAATTGTGATTGAATTATTCTTTGATTTCAAGAAATAAACCAAAGCAAACATGGCAACATTTTGAAAAAAAATACCCATGTATCACATGCTGAAATTTCAGCATGGTATGGCCGATTTTCTTACCCTCTTCTTGGAGAAATATTATCTTGCTTAATTTATGTGATGATCTTGGAAGTTATGGTAATTTTTTTATGGTGATTTTGACACATGTTTTTAGTGGAATTCTCAGATTTTCCTAGTCATCAAGTGATGACAATATTCAACCAATCAATAAGTGCCAAGTAAGCAAGATTTAAATGATCATCCAACGAGGAGGTGCCAAGTAAGCAAGATCATGTCACAATAATGCCACATATTCTCCCAAGGACTTAGAAGATAATTTTCAAGAGGAGAAGAACTGAATAGGGGGCGGCCAAACCAATTAAAAGGAAAGGAAGAAGAGCAAAACAAAGACAAGAAAAAGCATTGCAATCTTGAAGCAAAAAGTCGCCTAGCTCTCTTCTTCTACACTCTCTTTCTTTCTTCTTCCTAAAAGCCTATTGTACTTACATTCATATACTTGAATAGGCTAATCTTAGACCACCACACATTCTTTATCTTTGTAAAAGATTGATCAAGGTGTGATCAATCTTTAATCTTGCAATGTGGTAGTGTTCGTGTGCATTGTATTCATCATATAAGGTTTGTAAAGGGTTGGAGTTGGTGTGTAACTCCATCAACCCTGTGGTAAGGTGTATTTGTGTTGTGTGATTAGTGTGAACCGAGGAAGGTGTTCCTCGAAGACTGGAGTAGGTTGTTTATAACCGAACCAGTATAAAATTCTTGATGTCATTTACTTTCAGCACTTATATTCTGTTTCAGCACTGCTTATCCTTTTTGATTACGTTCGTAAAAATAGTAAAAGTTTTTGAAAAATCACAAAACTTTCCAGAATCATAGTCACACGTCTTAAGGTTAATTTGGCACAAGTTTCAACCCTTTTGGACAATTATAAGTCAATCAAACGTCCAAAGTTCTGAGACTAGTGCAGTCTAATTTTCAGGCTTGCAAAGGTTGAGACTTTGATAACATTTGACTAATTTCCCAAAAGAATTTTTCAAAAATGTTTCAACCCATTTAAATATAACATATAAGGGGTTAGTGGTTAAAATTTCAGAGCATTTGGATTACGTACAAATAGGAATAAATTTTTCAAATCCGTCTACAGTTTCTGGCAGATTCGTGCAATCCGACCACCAACGATTTTTGAAGGGGTTAAAGGTTGAATTTAAATCTGAAATTTTTAGGAGACACTCAAAACATCTGAGGCTAAGTTATCTCAAAATTTCAGAATTTTTGAAGACCTACAACCTGGTTTTAAAAACGTTTTAAAACTGGTCCTGAAAACAGAAACTGTTTTCAAAAGTTGAGTTCTTGAGTCAAAACAATTTTAAAAACCACACTTTCCGCACCAACTATTCAACCCCCCTTCTAGTGGTGCCTTGCAGATCCTACAAGTGGTATCAGAGAGCAGGAACACTCACAACAAGAAGATCCAACGATCTGTGTGAGATGGCAACCACTAGCCACGAAACCGAGGAAAAAGATATGTCAAGCCAAATGCCTCCACTATTTGAAAACGAGGTAAATTCTGATTCTGACTCGGATTCTGAACTATCTTATGATAATTTATATGTTGAATATCTTGAATTACATAAGTTTGCTAGAACTCTTGCAAATCAAAAGAAACGGTTAATTGAAGATAAGAAATTGTTAGAATCTTCTAACGAGAATCTTGTCGCTCAATTAAACGAGTCAAAAGAAGAGTCGTCATGCATTATAAATTCATTAAAGTCTAAAATTTCATCATTGACATCGGAGAACACTAAATTGAAATCCGAGATTTCAAACTTGAGTTCAAGAAATGCGGATGTAGAGAAAATGGTGAAACAATTTGACACGGGAACAAACATGCTAGATCACATCATTTCTTCACAAAAGGATGATAGTGACAAAACCGAACTAGGATACGTTGAGAAAAGTAAGTCACTAAATAAACCAACCAAATTCATTCCATCTAAGAAAATAGATGCATCAAAGACATATGTGGCATCTAAGAAGACGCTTAGACCTTTTCCTATGACATCTCATCGTGCTTCTTCTTCACATCATGCAAAATATAATTATGTGCCACATAGATATGAGAAGAAACAAGTGATGCATACGCGACACTCATATCACAAAAATGCATCTAGATCACGTCCCGTGCATGCAAACCGAAATGCTATCAAAAACAGAAACTATACTATATGCATGATGGGATTCTTGGCCAAAGGCCAAACGCATTTGCCCCTAACATATATTATGTTGCGTTCTCATCACCTTTATCACCTTTTGGAAGACCTAGAAAGGTCACCCAAATTTGGGTACCAAAAGGGACATTTTCAAAGGGTTGAATAAATAACCCTTACGAACGCACGTTTGATATTATAAAATGTATGATTTTTTTTTCGTCTTTACATGCGCTTTTGATTGTCTTTCCAAAATAAAGGGGGAGAGAATGCATGATTTAAGAGAGAGAGAGAAAGATTAATTGCATAAATTAAGGGGGAGCGGTTTGAAATTTTGAAATTCAAAATTTGAATTTATGCATAATTGGAGTGGGAGCGACAAGATTTAAATCATGTATGTAGGTTATTTTGAAAATCATCAAAAGGGGGAGATTGTAGAGAGAAAGGGGTTTGAGTGATTTCAAAATGCATGATTTAAATAACGTGTTACAAAGAAATGCATGACACATTTTATGACATAGCACGTTGTTGCGTAAAACTTGCCTTATTTAGTCCATATATAATGTTGCCCGTACTAACGAGCCATGAAGCTTTAAAGCTTACATCAAATGGCAAACATTTGTTGTGTTTGAACTATTTTCAGGTGCCACCATTAATGAACTAAACTAGTTCATTAAGTGAAGTACTTAGTTAATTAAACTAAGTAGTTCATTAAAGGAAGCAACATTTGGACAAGGCACAAAGGCAACAAGATTAAGAAATGAAGTCTCCTTCTCCTCCTCTTATCAAATATACACGCCATATATACACTTATATATATATATTTTGAAAAGGCACGTACACATTTATTCTAACGTACTACTGACACGTTATATATTTTACGTACGTACGTTAACATCACACCACCATACTTAACTCATATTTATGAGTATATTCAGGTCTTATATCATATGATATAAGTCATGGTGATGAAAAATTAAATACGACACGTTAAAAGGTTCTAAACCGAAAATTGTCGTATCGGACGAATACCAAAATTTTGCCAACGTGTCACGTACTTGCCATAAATAGATGGCCAGCCCCTACACTTCAAAAATACTCAAAACTTTCATGGGTGTGATGTTATATGCAGCCATAAAATCATTCCATGTTGGCACACACAAATCACCCCACATTAAGGCCAAATTGTGGAGATTCCAATTTCAATTTTGTCACATGCATATGGCGCCACTTTAAGACCAAACAAGTGCTGAATATTAAAGTTTATATTATGTATATTATGTGTAACATAATATATATAACATGTGCAAAAAAGTTGGAATTTAATTTGTTACAGCCGGAAAATTCGTTATGTAGTATCAACCTTTAATACCGTAAACATAATCTCATAGGTGTACGATTCATTTGCAAATATATTATAAATGTTTGAATCCACACGATAAAAGCTCAAATTAACTTAGTTAGTAACAACTTAAACTATTAGTAAAAAAAATTAAATCAAAAAGAAATACATGACACAACAATATTATGCTACCTTAAATAAAAAGAAAATAAAATACATACATAAAAGAAAAAGAAAAAGAAAAATGAAAAAGAAGGTGAAGACAACTTGTCTCACACTTTAAATATTTAACATAAAAAAATAGCATGCTTACGAATCTTGTCATAATACCCATTCATTACACCCATACTTGTCTAAAGGTTGTCTCCCACCCCATTCTTCACCATCATGGCCGGCCACCCTTAGAAGAAAGTAGGGAAGATTGTTTTTTTTCTTTTAACCCTCAAATAATGCATCTTCAATCTACAAATTCCATACTATCTCCAAGAAAACCCAACAAACATTCCAACTCCCTCCTTACACCCCTCTTGGCCGAAAGTTAGAGCTTCAACAAGGAGAAGATTTTCTTCTCCTTTCTTCACACTAACATCACTCAAATCAAGTACTACAAACACTCCATCAACTAAGAAAGATTCAAGAAGGGTGTAGCATCTAGGATCAAAGACAATCAAGGTAAGAACTTTATGAAGTTTAAGTTTGATTCTTCCATATATAGTTAGTTTCATAAGTTGCTCACTAACCCTTCATTTAAACCTTAAAAACCATGTATACAAGGAAGCAAAGGAAGAAGAACTCTCTTCCAAACAAAGTGAAGGAACCATCATCTAAGTGTAAGAAAAGTGAACCAAGGCAAGTACTCTTCCTAGATCCTTCATGGCTTTACAATTCATGAGTATGTATGTTTATATCAAAGTTGGATCATCATGTATTATGTATAAGATTCTCTTTTCAATAAAGTATAGATCTATATTTGAGTGTTAAGTATATATAGATATATACACTATATATACACGCACATTAAATATATATATATACTATATATATAAGCACATAACATATATCCCATATTGTAAGTATTGATGTTGATGTATATATATATGTATGTATAAGTGTATAGATCTACATATAAGTAAGTATAGATGTAGAAATGTATATATACATACACTACATATACACGCACGCAAAATACATATATATACACTATATATAGCACGCATACATGTATCCATATTATAAATAAGTATGTTGATATATATATATATGTATGTATAAGTGTATAGATCAACATATAAGTATGTATAGATTATAAATGTATATTAATATACTCATTTCGTTTTAAGTATTAATGTGTATATATATACACATTCGGTGTGTGATGTATATATATATATATACATACGGTTTTATATATATATATGCATAGGTGTATAGATCTATGTATGTGCATATACGGATCTATATGTATATATGTATATGTGAAATATAAATTTTAAAGGGAGAAATGAATAAGTAATTATGTATTACATACTATATAGTGAAAAGTTTTATAAATGTATGTATAAGTATATGTATACATATTCGGCCTCTTAAGTCTTGATGACAAAATGATTTCATTATAATTTGTACAAGTATATATATGTATATATGATGAATATGTTGAACTATGAAAATGAATAAGTTTTAGATATTATACAATATATCATAAAATGATTTATATATATATATACCATATATATACATTTCGGCCCTTAGGCCTTAGTAACAAAGATAATTTCATCATATTTTTATTAGTATATATATGAATATATGATGAATATGTTAAGATATGAAAATGAATAAGTTTTGGACATTACATAATATATCACAAAATGACTCTATATATGTATTAGTATGTACATATATGTTCGGCCCCTTAGACCTTAGTAACAAAGATGATGTCATCATATTTTATAAGTAGTATATGTATATATGATGGAATATGCTAAGATATGAAAATGAATAAGTGTTTGGATATTATATAATATAGCATAAAATGATTTATAATATATATATATACACAATGTATATATGTTCGGCCTTTAGGCTTAGTGACAAATGATTTTATTATGTGTTTACACCAATACTATATGATGAATATGTTAAGTTATGAAAGTAGGCTAAGTAGGTAGTTTATGTATTATGTTTATGAAAAGTATGAAATTTAATGTATGAGTATGATATGTACATGTTATGTATAATAACTATAGGTAGGTTATGATAAGATATAGGTTATGAAATCTAAGATGAAATGTTAAAGTAATAAGAAATTTCATGATATAGGCATGTAAGTATGAATTATGATAAGCATGTATGGAATAGATGATACCAAATTATTGTATGATGATAATGGAGAAAAAGGGCTGTTTTGTGATGACCGAATGGTAGGCAAAAATGGTATTTTTTTAAGTTGTGATATGTAGAAGAAAATTAAGTAAGTGATGTTACTAGTGGTAGCATGACAAGATACCCGTATTTGATGGAGTCTCACTTGCATGAAAACAAGATTTGCAAAGTATGTTGTCACATTTCATGTTTTAAAAAGTTCATATGCATAGGAATAATGAACACGAGACGATGATTCCAATGACCCATGTTATGTTATGATCATGTTATGTTATGTTATGTTGTAGCGCTGTCCTGACATCGGGACCGGAGTGGTAGATGTCAGGGGCCCATGTTTACGTTATGGCTGAGTGTAACACCGGGTCTGGGACACGGGATCTCAGTCATAATGCAGTCACCGTTAGTCACATGTACCTATGTTCATATTTATGTTGTACATGTACTATATGGAGAATCATTCGGTATGTCGTGCATTATTATTCTTATGAAAGTGCTATAGCCAACGATGAAAATGTTAGGTCTTCAATGTCATGAAAATGTCATGTTTATGCAAGTTATGAAAATCATGTCATGTTTATGAAAAGTCCCTGTTATGAAAAGTCATTTTATGAAAAGCCATGTTTTATGCATCACGTCATGATCATGTCCCTTATGTGAGGATTAGAATATTTGTACGAACATTATGCCTTAAGACGATTAAGAAAGATCAGCACTCTTAGATGTGATGAATGCAAGTTATGACCTTAGGTATAAGATGATTAGTAATCAAGTACGGAAGGTCTACTAAGGATATGTGAGGAAGAATGATATGAACATCTCAGGTATGAAGTAAAATCTTATGTTCTGTTTTATCCTTATTATAATGCTGTCATTTGTAATTGGAGATGTATTTATATATATGTGTTACTTTATTCACTATTTGTCAAACCCATGTATGATCACATGAAGTATCTATAAAGAATACTTGCTGAGCAGATTAAAAGACGGTGAGTTATCGCTCATACGTGCCTCTTAACATTTCAGAGAACAGGGACCCTGATGCCGTGTTCATTGAGGAGGAACCCCAAGATAGAGTATCCGTAAGTGAAGATATAGGCTGAAGAGCCATGTACCTGTTGTGTGAGCTTTATTTTATGTTGATGTAATAAGTTCTTGTGAGAAACTGTATTTGAGGTTGTGTGGATTGAATGGTTTTGTAATAACATATGTGATGTTGTGGGTTTGTTTTAAAGATGCTTCCGCTATATCGATTACAATTCATGTTGACATGCACATGTATGGTATCGACGCCTGTACTTATGGAGTAGAGTATGGCGGGTGCACTGAACCGGAACTCTGGTTTTCGGGCGGGGCGCTACAGTTGGTATCAGAGCATGGCTCTAGATCCACGGCCGGGAACAGTAAGTAAGCATTAGAAGTTAAGTGATGATCCTAGATTTAAGTTGTGATCTTGGACCAAGAGTGATATCTCTAGATTAGAATCCTTAGAATAGTTAGGGATAGTTAAATAACATTTTAAAAGTTTTGCTCGGATTATTAAGTTCCCAAATAAAAAAATAATTAAAATTACAATTCTGAATTAGTCAGGAAGACAAATTAATTTCAATTGTAAATTATTACTAATGATGTTGTATTCAATAGGATGTATTCCACGACCTAGAGGAAGACCGCGTGATGACAGACCTTGCACAGTTACCTCCTCCACCATCACAGATACCCCCCGCAGACAGGATCTGTTCCATTTTACACTGAACAGGTGCCTCCACCCCCACAGCAACAGGGTCAGGGAGATTTTCAGCAGGCTGTTCTGCAAGCTTTGGTACAGATAGGACAGCGGTAGGTAACAACGGCCACCAGAACATGCGACACCCGCCAACGCCACCGCCACCACCTCCCTACCACAGCATGGTACCTCGTTTCTTTTACGGGGAAGTTGAAGAAGGCCCGCTATTCCTAACTTTGAAGGTGGATCTGACCCTGACATAGCCGAGAAATGGCTAAAGAAGTACAGAATAATTTTGAAGCCTGATTCAAATACCAGAGGAGATAAAAGCCTCAGGTTATCAAGCCTTTTCTGACTGGTGAAGCCGATGAATGGTGGACCACTAATTTGCAGCATTTGCCAGCTCCAGTTACTTGGGAACGATTTCTGAGGAGAGTTTCGCAAATTCTATATTCCACCATCAGTTACCTTGAAGAAAATAGGGATGTTTGAGTCTCTAATGCAGACGTCAGGAATGACAGTGGCAGGACTATTCCACTCGATTTACCCGCATTGGGAAGATATGTTCCAGCAATTATGGGAGATGAACAACTGAAAATGATTAAGTTTGAAAGAGGACTGAACCCACGCATTCGCACCTGGATTGTGAATGTCAACCCGAAGAATTTGGTGAATTGCTGGATGCCTGATATCCGAGTAGAAAGGGACATCATCAGGACGTGATTCTGACAGCCGAGGGCAAAAGGACCCAAGAGTTTGGAGAGATGGTCCAATCCAAGTAAGTGGACTAAGAACTGCTAAAAGAGATGGTGGACGTGCACCACAACCAAATTTTCAGCCCACCGAAGCCATACAACCTCTCCACAGGCTAGCTGCGATACCTAAGTGTGCCACTTGTCAGCGACAAGCATAGGGGAGACTGTTTATTGAAGACTGGAGCATGTTTCAAATTGTGGAAAGACTAGACACATGATCAGAGATTGTTCTGAACCCAGGAAGGGACCCTCAAGAGGGCCCGCACCTCAGCAGAGAGATGGCCCAAAGGGCCAATGTCCAGAGTACATGTGATGACAGATGAGGAAGGTTCTGGAAAGCCCCAGACGTTGGTGACAGGTATTATTCATTTTGAAAAGTTTATGATATTATCTGCTTGATTCTGGAATTGATATTTGAATTATGAATTGCCTCAGGTGTTATATTACTAAAAAACATACCTGCCAACGTATTATTTGATTAGTGTGCAAGCCATTCCTTTGTATCGAAAAGGTTTGCTAAGAACCTTGATAGTTGTCCGACTAGGACTGGATACGCCTTATCGCATTTCAAGCAGCTGTGATAAGTGAATCATTTCACATCATATATATAAGAATTACGAGATAGAAATGGGAGGACTAGAAGTTCGAAGTTACCCTAATTCCTATACAGATTGGGGATTTCGACCTTATTCTAGGCATGGATTGGTTATTCAAACACCATGCCTAGCATTGATTGTCGTGGGTAAGCGTGTGATGATTAAGGATCCAATGCGAGAAGAAGTGATTTATCAAGGGAACTCCAAGATGAAAAAGATACCACAGAATATTTATCTGACAGCAGCAAAAGCATTTTCAGTCACTGAAGAAGGGTAGCGAAGGGATTCCTTGTGTATGCTCTTGGACAAGATTCCGAGACCCCATCAATTGACAGTATTCCTAGTAGTCAAGGAGTTCACAGATGTATTTCCAGATGATCTACCAGGTTTCCTCCGGACAGGGAGATTGAATTTGAGATTAATGTCGTTCCAGGAGCTGAACCAATCTCAAAGGCACCGTATAGAATGGCCCCAGCCGAATTAAAGGAATTGAAATCACAGTTGCAAGAATTGATAGATAAGAAGTTTATACGGCCAAGTGTATCACCATGGGGAGCTCCAGTGTTGTTCGTTAAGAAGAAAGATGGCAGCATGCGACTCTGCATCGATTATCGAGAGCTGAATAAGATCACTATCAAAAATAGATATCCACTGCCTGCTCGAATCGACGATTTGTTCGATCAATTAAGGGTAAGTAATTTGAATAATTACATAACAAGTATATAACTATTATAAATATCAATACAATTTTTCGTACAGGGAGCTAAAGTGTTCAGCAAGATTGACCTTCGCTCTGGTTACCATCAATTAAGATCAAGTCGGAAGATATCGCTAAGACTGCTTTTCGTACAAGATATGGACATTATGAGTTCTTAGTGATGCCATTTGGATTGACCAACGCGCCCGCAGCATTCATGGATTTGATGAACACAGTATTTCGGGATCAGTTGGATAAGTTCGTGGTGTATTTATTGATGATATTCTAATATACTCACCGGATGAAAGACCCATGCAGAACATCTAAGAATAACCTGAATGTATTAAAAAGAAGCAGTTATATGCTAAACTCAGCAAGTGCGAATTTTGGCTCCATAGTGTTGCATTTTTGGGTCATGTTGTGTCTAAGGATGGTATCTCAGTAGACCCAAAAAGATTGAGGCTATTACGGAATGGCCGAGGCCGACAAATGTGACTGAGGTCAGGAGTTTCTTAGGACTGGCAGGTTATTATCGGAAGTTTGTTGAGGGATTCTCACGGATTGCAGTTCCATTAACTCGATTGACGCAGAAAAAGACGCGATATGATTGGACTTCTGATTGCGAACAAAGCTTCACCGAATTAAAGAAGAAATTGACATCGGCACCGGTATTAGCACAACCAATATCAGGAGAGGGATTCGTGGTATATAGCGACGCATCGAAGAATGGACTAGGTTGTGTATTAATGCAGAAAGAACGAGTAATCGCATATGCGTCAAGACAGTTGAAACCCTATGAACAGAATTATCCTACTCATGATCTGGAATTAGCGGCAGTTGTATTTGCGCTTAAAATATGGAGACATTATTTATACGGAGAGAGATGCGAAATCTATACGGATCACAAGAGTTTGAAATATCTTTTCACCCAAAAAGAACTAAACATGAGGCAGCGAAGATGGTTGGAGTTGATGAAAGACTATGATCTCGCTATCCATTATCATCCGGGTAAGGCGAATAAAGTGGCAGATGCATTGAGTAGGAAGTCAAGCCATGCTAGGCAGACGCCTCTAGAGAGAGAGATAGCCGAGTTTGGATTGGATGTGGTTGACTCAACTGCAAATATTCTGGCTAAATTAATGATCACTCCCCTTTAATTGATAGATTAAAGAGGCGCAAAAGAATGATTCTGAGTTAATGACATTGTCAAGCAGTTTGAAGAACGACCGGTGAAGGATTTTCAGTTGCATAATGATGGCAGTCTTTGGTTCAAAGGAGATTGTGTGTGCCAAACATTGATGGAATTAAAAGAGATTATGACAGAAGCTCACAACTCACGGTTATCTATACATCCGGGAGCAACAAAGATGTATCAGGATCTTAAAAGAAATTATTGGTGGAACGGCATGAAGCGTCACATTGCGGAGTTTGGAGAGATGTCATACTTGTCAACAAGTTAAAGCAGAACATCAGAGGCCGGCAGGACTATTACAGCCATTAGAGATTCCGGAGTGGAAATGGGAGCATATTACGATGGATTTTGTTACTGGACTTCCTAAGACTCGTAATGGTAATGATGCGATTTGGGTGATCGTGGATCGTCTCACTAAATCGGCACATTTCTTATCCATGTCAATCCAGACATCCATAGAAAAGCTGGTGAGTATGTATATGAATGAGATAGTTAGCCTACATGGAACACCTGTCAGTATCGTGTGCGATAGAGATCCACGTTTTACTTCGCGATTTTGGAAATCTTACCAAAATGCCATGGGTACCGAACTCCGGATGAGTACAGCATTCCATCCGCAGACCGATGGACAGTCAGAACGTACCATACAAACATTGGAAGATATGCTACGCGCTTGCACTTTAGATTTCAAGGTTAGCTGGGACAAATCAGTGAAGTTGATTGAATTCTCTTACAATAACAGCTATCACAGTTCTATAGGTATGGCACCGTTTGAAGCATTATATGGAAGAAAGTGTCGATCTCCGTTGTACTGGGATGAGGTTGGCGAGAGAGCCATTATGGGCCCAGAACTGGTAGAAAAGACATTGGGGAAGATTAAAATGATACGTGAAAGGTTGAAGGCTGCACAAGATCGAAGCAAAAGCTGGGCAGATACAAAGAGACGACCGATTGAGTTTGATGTGGGCGAGAAAGTATATTTGCGAGTTTCACCGACTAAAGGCGTGAGTAGATTTGGGATTAAAGGGAAACTGAGCCCTAGATTTATTGGCCCTTATGAGATACTAGAGAAAGTTGGGACTGTTGCATACCGGTTGGCCTTACCTCCTACATTATCTCAGGTTCATAATGTGTTTCACGTATCCCAGTACGACGATATGTACACGACCCGGATCATGTACTGGAGCAGCAACCCGTGACTATTAAAGATGACGTTACATATGAAGAAGTTCCCATACGGATTGTGGACCGTAAGGAGCAAGTGTTAAGGAGACGGACAATTTCATTTGTGAAAGTACAATGGAGTAATCATACTGAACGAGAAGCGACTTGGGAGCCGGAACAGCAAATGCAGAAACAATATCCACAACTCTTTGTATGAGGTACGTAAGTTTCGAGGACGAAACTTTTTATAAGGAGGGGAGAATGTTACAGCCCGGAAAATTCGTTATGTAGTATCAACCTTTAATACCGTAAACATAATCTCATAGGTGTATTCATTAGCAAATATATATAAATGTTTGAATCCACAATAAAAGCTCAAATTAACTTAGTTAGTAACAACTTAAACTATTAGTAAAATTAAATCAAAAAGAAATACATGACACAACAATATTATGCTACCTTAAATAAAAAGAAAATAAAATACATACATAAAGAAAAAGAAAAGGAAAATGAAAAAGAAGGTGAAGACAACTTGTCTCACACTTTAAATATTTAACATAAAAAATAGCATGCTTAGGAATCTTGTCATAATACCCATTCATTACACCCATACTTGTCTAAAGGTTGTCTCCCACCCCATTTTCACCATCATGGCCGGCCACCCTTAGAAGAAAGTAGGAAGATTATTTTTTTTCTTTTAACCCTCAATAATGCATCTTCAATCTACAAATTCCATACTATCTCCAAGAAAACCCAACAAACATTCCAACCCCTCCTTACACCCCTCTTGGCCGAAAGTTAGAGCTTCAACAAGGAGAAGATTTTCTTCTCCTTTCTTCACACCAACATCACTCAAATCAAGTACTACAAACACTCCATCAACTAAGAAAGATTCAAGAAGGGTGTAGCATCTAGGATCAAAGACAATCAAGGTAAGAACTTTATGAAGTTTAAGTTTGATTCTTCCATATATAGTTAGTTTCATAAGTTGCTCACTAACCCTTCATTTAAACCTTAAAAACCATGTATACAAGGAAGCAAGGAAGAACTCTCTTCCAAACAAAGTGAAGGAACCATCATCTAAGTGTAAGAAAAGTGAACCAAGGCAAGTACTCTTCCTAGATCCTTCATGGCTTTACAATTCATAAGTATTTATTTATATCAAAGTTGGATCATCATGTATTATGTATAAGATTCTCTTTTCAAGAAAGTATAGATCTATATTGAGTGTTAAGTATATATAGATATATACACTATATATACACGCACATTAAATATATATATACACTATATATAAGCACATAACATATATCCATATTGTAAGTATTGATGTTGATGTATATATATGTATGTATAAGTGTATAGATCTACATATAAGTAAGTATAGATGTAGAAATGTATATATACATACACTACATATACACGCACGCAAAATACATATATATACACTATATATAGTACGCATACATGTATCCATATTATAAATAAGTATGTTGATATATATATATATATATATATATAAGTGTATAGATCTACATATAAGTATGTATAGATGTATAAAGTATATTAATATACTCATTTCTTTTAAGTATTAATGTATATATATACACATTCGGTTGATGTATATATATATTTACATACAGTTTATATATATATATGCATAGGTGTATAGATCTATGTATGTGCATATACGGATCTATATGTATATATGTATATGTGAAATATAAATTTTAAAGGGAGGAAATGAATAAGTAATTATGTATTACATACTATATAGTGAAAAGTTTTATAAATGTATGTATAAGTATATGTATACATATTCGGCCTCTTAAGTCTTGATGACAAAATGATTTCATTATATTTTGTACAAGTATATATATGTATATATGATGAATATGTTGAACTATGAAAATGAATAAGTTTTAGATATTATACAATATATCATAAAATGATTTATATATATATACCATATATATACATTTCGGCCCTTAGGCCTTAGTAACAAGATAATTTAATCATATTTTTATTAGTATATATATGAATATATGATGAATATGTTAAGATATGAAAATGAATAAGTTTTGGACATTACATAATATATCACAAAATGACTTATATATGTATATATTATGTACATATATGTTCGGCCCTTAGACCTTAGTAACAAAGATGATTTCATCATAATTTATAAGTATATATGTATATATGATGAATATGCTAAGATATGAAAATGAATAAGTTTTGGATATTATATAATATAGCATAAAATGATTTATATATATATATATACACCATGTATATATGTTCGGCCTTTAGGCTTAGTGACAAATGATTTTATTATGATTTTACACAAATACATATATGATGAATATGTTAAGTTATGAAAGTAGGCTAAGTATGTAGTTTATGTATTATGTTATGAAAAGTATGAAATTTAATGTATGAGTAAAATGGTATTTTTGTTTAAGTTGTGATATGTAGAAGAAAATTAAGCAAGTGATGTTACTAGTGGTAGCATGACAAGATACCCGTATTTGATGGAGTCTCACTTGCATGAAAAACAAGATTTGCAAAGTATGTTGTCACATTTCATGTTTTAAAAAGTTCATATGCATAGGAATAATGAACACGAGACGAATGATTCCAATGACCCATGTTATGTTATGATCATGTTATGTTATGTTATATTGTAGCGCTGTCCTGACATCGGGACCGGAGTGGTAGATGTCAGGGGCCCATGTTTACATTATGGCTGAGTGTAACACCGGGTCTGGGACACGGGATCTCAGTCATAATGCGTCACCGTTAGTACATGTACCTATGTTCATGATATTATGTTGTACATGTACTATATGGGGAATCATTCGGTATGTCGTGCGTTATTATTCTTATGAAAAGTGCTATAGCCAACGATGAAAATGTTATGTCTTCATGTTATGAAAATGTCATGTTATGCAAGTTATGAAAATCATGTTATGTTTATGAAAAGTCATGTTTACGAAAAGTCATTTTATGAAAAGCCATGTTTTATGCATCATGTCATGATCATGTCCCTTAGATGAGGATTAGAATATTCGTACGAACATTATGCCTTAAGATGATTAGGAAAGATCAGGCACATAGATGTGATGAATGCAAGTTATGACTTTTGTGTAAGATGAATTAGTATTCAAGTATGAAAGGTGTACTAAGGATATGTTGAGGAAGAATGATATGACCTCTCAGGTATGAAATAAAATCTTATGTTCTGTTTTATTCTTATATAATGCTGCCATTTGTAAATGGAGATGTAATTATATATATGTTGTTACTTTATCACTATTTGTCAACCCATGTATGATTCACATGAAGTATCTATAAAGAATACTTGCTGAGCGATTAAAAGACGGTGGTTATCGCTCATACTTGCCTCTTAACATTTCAGAGAACAGGGACCCTGATGCCGTGTTCATTGAGGAGGAACCCCAGATAGAGTATCCGTAAGTGAAGATATAGGCTGAAGAGATGTACCTGTTGTGTGAGCTTTATTTTATGTTGATGTAATAAAGTTCTTGTGAGAAACTGTATTTGAGTTGTGGATTTGAATGGTTTGTAATAACATTATGTATGTTGTGGGTTTGTTTAAAGATGCTTCCGCTATATCGATTACAATTCATGTTGACATGCACATGTATGGTATCGACGCCTTGTACTCTATGGAGTAGAGTATGGCGGGTGCACTGAACCGGAACTCTGGTTTCGGGCGGGGCGCTACATAATTAGAGAAAAATCGGGTAATCGATAAACATCGAAAATTCGGTTTTCTACGTACACAACACATGGAACGTTTTTGGCACATCATACTACATGTATCTAGACACTTTTTACATATGTCATACATCTTAAAGTGTTCTAGAAAATTAAATTAAGGGCTGATTGGAATATATCATGTGTGTATATTAAATGTGCACTATTTTACAAAGTTTGCAAAAAATAAAATTCAGCACATGCACACATACATTGCAACGCCTATTCCAGCTGAAATGGAGCATATGTGGAGCCTTGTTGACATATTGATTGGTCAAGAATGAAGCATACAATGTTGATGACATAAAGGAAGAAGCTACACAAGGTAACAATTCAAATTTTGTCACAATTGTGACACATGATGAAAAATCAACATATGGGCTAATGGTTGGCGTTTTTAATATTATTATGAAGCAATATTTTATGTCTTGATTATGGTGGATTAATTAGAAGACAATTTGGAAGTGTTTTAAATATTTTATGGAATAAAGAAAGTGATATTCTTGAGTATCACACATGCTGAAAATTTCAGCATGTGTGTAATGCATCTAGGCCGATTTTGAGGCCTTGTTAGTGTCCAATTTTATTCCATAAAGGATAAGAATATTGTATACTAAATTGTGATTGAATTATTCTTTGATTTCAAGAAATAAACCAAAGCAAACATGGCAACATTTTGAAAAGAATACCCATGTATCACATGCTGAAATTTCAGCATGGTATGGCCGATTTTCTTACCCTCTTCTTGGAGAAATATTATCTTGCTTAATTTATGTGATGATCTTGGAAGTTATGGTAATTGTTTTATGGTGATTTTGGCACATGTTTTTAGTGGAATTCTCAGATTTTCCTAGTCATCAAGTGATTGCAATATTCAACCAATCAATGAGTGCCAAGTAAGCAAGAGTTAAATGATCATCCAATGAGGAGTGCCAAGTAAGCAAGATCATGTCACAATGATGCCACATAATCTCCCAAGGACTTAGAAGATAATTTTCAAGAGGAGAAGGACTGAATAGGGGGCGGCCAAACCAATTAAAAGGAAAGGAAGAAGAGCAAAACAAAGACAAGAAAAAGCATTGCAATCTTGAAGCAAAAATCGCCAAGCTCTCTTCTTCTACACTCTTTTTCTTTCGTCTTCCTAAAAGCCTATTGTACTTACATTCATATACTTGAATAGGCTTATCTTAGACCACCACACATTCTTTATCTTTGTAAAAGATTGATCAAGGTGTGATCAATCTTAAATCTTGCAAAGTGGTGGTGTTCGTGTGCATTGTATTCATCATACAAGGTTTGTAAAGGGTTGGAGTTGGTGTGTAACTCCATCAACCCTGTGGTAAGGTGTATTTGTGTTGTGTGATTAGTGTGAACCGAGGAAGGTGTTCCTCGAAGACTGGAGTAGGTTGTTTATAACCGAACCAGTATAAAATTCTTGATTTCATTTACTTTCAACACTTATATTCTGTTTCTGCACTGCTTAACCTTTTTTATTACGTTCGTAAAAATAGTAAACGTTTTTCAAAAATTACGAAACTTTCCATAATCATATCCACACATCATAAGGTTAATTTGGCACAATTTTCAACCCTTTTGGACAAGTATAAGTCAACCAAACGTCTAAAGTTCTGAGACTAGTGCAGTCTGATTTTCAGGCTTGCAAAGGTTGAGACTTTGATAGTATTTGACTAACTTCCCAAAAGAATTTTTCAAAACTGTTTCAACAAATTTAAATATAACATATAAGGGTTTAGTGGTTAAAATTTCATAGCATTTGGAATTACGTAAAAATAGGAATAAATTTTTCAAATCCGTCTACCGTTTCTGGCAGATTCGCGCAATCTGACCACCAACGATTTTTGAAGGGGATAAAGGTTGAATTTAAATCTGAAATCTTTAGGAGACAATCATAACATCTGAGGTTAAGTTCTCTCAAAATTTCAGAATTTTTGAAGACCTACAACCTGGTTTTAAAAACGTTTTAAAACTGGTCCTGAAAACAAATTGTTTTCAGAAGTTGAGTTCTTGAGTCAAAACAATTTTAAAAACCACACTTTCCGCACCAACTATTCAACCCCCCCTTCTAGTGGTGCCTTGAAGATCCTACAACAAACACAAAATCTCATCTTATTCACATCTCATATATATCGTAAAATCTTCTAACATAGATTGATTTTCCATATAAATCCATGGTATAATGAGGTGTGGACATACAACTCATTTTAACTTGTTCTATCCACCACTAGATTATATCTCTTATTCATGACCTTGTATCAACATAATTACATACATGATACTTTTCATCAAAGTTATGACTTTAATGGGTAGGATCATGATGAAAATTTATGCAACATAAAAGATGATAAAAAACATGAAAAGGTACCTTCTTGAGCAATGATCATCAAGATTATAAATCATCATGAAGATGGATGATCAAGATCAAGTGGAGAGGCTTAAAACAGCCCCTTGATCGTGCATATGTATACAAATCTAGACATGATGATCATCAAGAAACAACATTTGTGATTTAGAATTACAATCATGAATATGATGCACCATAAACATGCTAAATCAACGCCACCAAAACTTTAAAAAGCCGAGAACATCAAGGAAAAATACATATGATGATCATCATGGAAAATACATAAAAAAATGTCTCAAAGTTAGCTTCTTAGTGATCTTTTCCTAACATATCATATGGCTTCATACTTTTTCATTAATTCCAACATACAACCACATAAGAATTGATAATTCTTTTTCGTTTACACATGTGAGGCCATATCCTTTATCATTTTAGCATATTTATGTGGATTCATACATCACATCATACACATCACCATATCTTAAATACGAACATAAATTTTGCATATCCATGCTACGAAAACATTGAAAATACTTTATGAATGATCCAAAGTTAAGTATGAACATAGATACTTCAATCTTTCAAAATACATTAAGGATCTAGGTAGAGTACTTGTCTTTTCTACTTAGTTCAAGTTTGGATGTGGAGATTTCTTCACCTTGTCTTGGAGAAATCTTTTTCCTTTCTTCTTGAGAGGTCACGACCTAGAGAGCTCAAAAGAGGATAGATTGAGCAACTTAAAGGAGTGATGAATAGGAGGATTTAGAATTATTCTACAGGAAATTCTTACCTTGGTTCTTCTTGCTCCTTGGCTCTTCTAATTTTTTGTTTCTACACTTGAAGAAGAAAGGTGTCTAAATCCTAATTTTTGAGTGACAGTGTGGAATGAAGAGTGGAAGTTTTTCTCTTTTTCTTCCTTATTCTAGCTCTCGATTTATGAGGAATAGAGGTGAGCTAGAAGACTTTTTTTCTTTCCTAGAGGAGGAAGAAGAGTCTGCTTGAAGATGAAATATGTGGAGTGTGAAATGAGAAGGAAGAAGGGATTCCCCTTTTTCCACTTGGAGTGGCCGGCCATCAAGGGTTGGGAAGGGATTGAGCGGAGCGGTTGAGGAGACGATAGGTCATGATGAGTTCCATGCATGCCACTATGACACATTATAAGACTTTTTTCCTTTTCTCCTTCCCAAGGTCTTGGCCGATTTTCATAAGGATGGAAGAGTTGCTTGTCTTTTCTTCCAATCCGTGTGTAAGAGGGTAATAATTTTCCCTTAAGTCTAATTTCATTTCTTTTTATTTAATTGGGACAAAATATTTGTGTCATGTCTTTTTATTGATTTATTCTATGTAGTAAAAATTAAATGCTACACTACCCATCCCATTATACAATTATTTATTTACCATTCATTATTCATTAGATATCTCACTTCTATTTATTAGATTATAATAATATGGTCCCATTACAAAAAGTCAAATATAATGGCATAGTCACTTGGTATACTACCTTAGTCTGTTTCATATTATTGGGTAAAAAATGAGGGTGTGACATTCCTCCCCCTTATAATAAGTTTCATCCTTGAAACTTGCGTACCTTAATTGAAAAGCCGAGGGTACTGTTCTCGCATCCTCTCTTCTGGTTCCCACGTTGCTTCCCTTTCAGAATGATTGCTCCATTGCACTTTGACATAAGGAATCGAACACCTTCTTAGAACGGCTTCTTTTCGATCAATAATGTAAATCAGGACCTCCTCATAAGTCGCATCATCACTGATATCTATCATTTGTGCCTCCAAAACAAGACTAGAGTCATGCACATAACGTCGCAACTGTGACACGTGAAATACATCATGAGTCTGTACCAGTGTAGGTGGAAAAACTAAATGGTATGCCACTGGTCCGATCCTTTCTAAAATCTTGTAAAGCCCGATGAATCGAGGGCTCAACTTTTCTTTAACTCCAAATCGCATCACCTCTTTCGTGCGTGAGACCTTCAAATACAATTTCTCGCCTACATCAAACTCGATAGGTCATATCCTTGAATCTACCCAACTCTTTTTGTAGTCCTGGGCTACTTTCAGCCTCTCACGTATCATTTTGATCTTTTCTTTAGTTTGTTCTACTAACTCTGGTCCCGTGAGGACTCTCCTCCAACCTTATCACAATACAACGGAGATTGACACTTTCGACCGTACAATGATTCAAATGGTTCTATTTCAATTGAGCTGTGGTAACTATTGTTATAAGAGAACTCTATCAGTTTCAAAGACTTGTCCCAGTTACCTTTGAAATCTAATGCAGACAGCAGCATATCCTCCAGTGTCTTTCTGGTTCTCTCAGATTGTCCATCAGTCTGGGTGAAATACGGTGCTCATCCTGATCTTAGTCCCCATTGCCCGCTGACATGCTTTCCAGAATCATAAAATGAAGCTCGGATCTCGATCACATACAATGCCTACCGGCACCCCATGTAAGCTTACAATGTCGTCCATATACATATTCACCAATCTCTTCATGGATGCCTAAATCAACATGGGTAGAAGTGTGCTGATTGGTAAGTCGATCTACACGCCCATATCGTGTCATTTCCGCTCTTCGTCCTGGAAAGTCCCGTGACAAAGTCCATCATGATATGTTCCTACTTCTATTTGGGGATCTCTAATGGCTGCAATAAGCCCATGGGTCGCTGGTGTTCTGATTTTACCTTCTGGAAAACTAGGCACCATCCAATAAATTCTGCTATTTGACATTTCATGTCATTACACTAGTAATTCTTCTTCAGATCTTGATACATCTTGATAGCTCCCGGGAGAATCAAAATCACAAATTGTGTGCTTTTTTTAGAATTTCCCTTCTGATATCATCAACATCCGGCACACATAATTTGCCTTAGAACCATAGACTGCCGTCATCTCAAATTTGGGAAATCCTTCACTAGTCACTCTTTAACTCCTCCGTGAACTTAAACAACTCCTTATCACTTTTTTGGCCTTCCTTGATTTGGTCAATCAGAGTAGGAGCGATCATCAATGTGGCCAGACTCTGTGGAGCCAACCATATGTAGTCCGAATTTAGTCATTTCTCGTTCAAGAGGACTCTACCTAGCATTGCTTGATTTCTGCTCAGTGTGTCTGCCACCTTGTTTGCTTTTCGGGGTGATAATGAATGGTGAGGTCATAATCTTTGATCAATTCCAACCACCTACGCTGTCTCATATTCAACTCTTTCTGGGTGAAAAGATATTTCAGACTTTTATGGTCCGTTGGGTAATTCTGCTCATAGGCTTCAAACTGCCTCGAAGCATAAGTAATTACTCGATCCTTCTCATTAATATCCAACTTAAAAGAAAAGAATTAACGCATGTATACCACATGGGGAATTTACGATAGCGAAGTTATATATTTATTTACCTAGTCCATTTCCGAAAGCATTGTTGTTTACCATAAATCCTTCACTAGAGACAGGTTGCACCAAAACTGGAGATGAGGTCAACTTCTTCTTGAGTTCAGCAAAGTTCTGTTCACATTTAGACGTCCATTCATACCTCGTCTTTTTTATGTCAATCTGGTTAGTGGAACTATAATTCTAGAGAAACCTTCAACAAACTTCAGATATTACCCTACAAGTCCCAAGAAACTTCTGACTTCTGTCACATTCACAGGCCTTGGCTATGTAGTTATGACCTCGATCTTCTTAGGGTCAATTGATATGCCTTCTTCGGAGATTACATGTCCTAAGAATGCCACACTACGTAGTCAGAATTCGGACTTACTGAATTTGCCATAAAGCTTTTTCTCCCGCAATATACTCAGAGCAACCTCAAATGTTCAGCATGAGTCTGCCCATCGGACGAGTATATCAAAATGTCGTCAATAAATACAAGAACGAACTTATCTAGTTGCTCACAGAAGACAATGTTTGTTAAGTCCATAAATGCTGTAGGGGCGTTATTTAACCCGAATGGCATCACCAAGAACTCGTAATGACTATATCGAATAGGGAAGAGTCTTAACAACGTCCTATGCTATGATTTTCAGTTGATGATGTCCGGATCGAAGGTCAATCTTGCTGAACACTTTGGCACCCTGCATTCATATACAGTTTGTATTTGTACATCAGGGCTACTAACGAATTTTAATAAAGCAAATTGTTTACTCTCAGTTGATCGAACATGTTATCGATCCTAGGCAGTGGGTACTTGTTCTTGATTGTGATTTGATTCAGTTTCCGGTAATTGATGCACAGTCTGATACTACCATCCTTTTTTTCACGAACTGAATTGGGCCTCCCTAAGGAGAGACGCTCGGGCATATACTTGTCAATCAACTCCTACAACTGCAATTTCAACTCCTTCAACTTCGCGGGCCGATCCGATACAGTGCTTTAGAGATCGGTTCTGCTCCTGCTCTGACATTGATTTCAAACTCTACCTCCCTGTCTGGAGGTAAGCTAGGAAAATCATCTGGAAAGACACCCAGAAACTCCGTAACTACTGGAATACTGTCAATCAAAGGTATTTCTAATTTAGCGTTGAGGGCGTACACAAGAAAATCTTCATCTCCTTTTTTCAGAGCTCAGTATGCTTTGGCTGCGTTTAGGTATACATTCAGTGGTATCTTTTTCAACTTGAAATTTCCTTGATAAACAACTTCTTCTCTGGTAGGTCTTTGATCACTTCTTGTTTTCCATGGCAATCGACATAGGAATGATTTTTAAACAACCAATCTATGCCAAGAATAATGCCAAAGTATCCCATATGTATAGGAATCAGGGTGGCATCGAACTGCTGCCCTTCTATTTATACTTCACAGTTCTTGTACAGATGTGGGAAATGATGACTTGATCACCAGCTGCCTGAACATGATAAGGCATTTCTAACCATGTAGGACAGCTGCAAAGGGTCTTGGCGAACCTTTTTGACACGAAAGAGTGGCTTGAACCACTATCAAACAGCACATTTGCGGGTATATTGTTTATTAATATCGCACATAGGAAAATTTATAATTCAAGTACAGGATTTTAAATAGGTATATAAAAACAATATTTCAAATGCATAATTAAATATACATGTCATTACACTAGGGTTCATCGTGCACTTCAGCATCCGTCATCTCATGTACTCGGGCATTGGCCCGTAGACGGTCTATCTGTTGTGGAGCAATTTTTTGCGTCACATTCCTTGGCTCTAGACAGTCTATAACCATATGAACCACTTATCACAGTTAAAACAGGCACTGGTCCTCAGTCAACACTCTCCGGTGTGCTCTATCTGACAAGTAAGGCAACGAGGAATAGCTGGCTGTGGTCTAGCCCTGTACTGTTGTGGTTGGCGCTGAGGCTGATGCTGACGTTGAGGCTGTTGTTGATGCTGGAGTCGACCACCTGCTCTCCTTAGTGTTTTGGCCTATCTTCTGGACCGATGATCTTCAAAGACTCGGGGCCTCTTGCTCCTTGCCTCCTCATCACGTCTCAGAATGTGTCTCTCAACCTGATAGCAAGCATCTAGTAATTCTCCAAAGTTCCTTGGATTTGCATTGACAATCCAAGTACGGATACGTGAATTCAGGTCGCGTTCAAACTTGATCATCTTGAGACGCTCGTCCCACATCGTAGATGGATATATCTGCCAAGAGCTGTGAATTTTTTGGCATGCTCGGATACTGTCACCCCAGGCTCCTGCTTTAGCGACTCGAAAGCACCAATTTTCTGAATGGTCATAAAAGGTGGAATGTAGAACTTATAAAACTCCTCCAGGAAACGGATCCATGCAACTGGCCGTGAAAGTGGCTGGATATTAGTCTTCCACCACTGATTGGCCTCTCCAATCAGAAAAGGTCAGATCACTTGTGCCTTTATCTCATCTGGCACCTGTATCAGCTCAAAGCGATTCACAATCTCATCTAACCATTTTTAAGCTTCATCTAGGTCAGAACCTCCCTCAAAATTATGAACTCGGGCTTTCTTTAATTCTCCAAAGAAGAAATGAGTATCATTCATCTTGGCTTGGAGAAATTTTTGTCCTTTCTTCTTGAGAGGTCACGACTTAGAGAGCTCAAAAGATGATGGATTAAGCAACATAAAAGAGTGATAAATAGGAGGATTTAGAATTAATCTACATGAAATCCTTATCTTGGTCTTCTTGCTCTTTGGGCTCTCCTAATTTTCGGTTTTCTACACTTGAAGAAGAAAGGTTTCTAAATCCCAATTTTAGAGTGAGGTGATGAGAAATATGTTTGGATAATTTTCAAAGTCATGATCTTAAGTGGTGAATACTTAAAAATGTCACACATGGTATTATAAGTGATTAAAGTTGAAAAAGTTGACATAAATCTCTCAGGTTGTTGCACATCGATCGATCTATGTAAGGCAGTGAAAGTTCAAGACCTTACGGTTGCGACATCGATCTCTGAACCTGAGACACATTGATCGATCAATGTACATCGAACCCTCACTTCGATCGATTGATGCAGGTCAGAAACAAATTCGGAACCTTACTGTGAGACATCGATCTCTGAAGCTGAGGCGCTTCGATTGATCGATTTCTAGGGTTTTTAGAAATATTTTTTCTAAAATGTGTAAAATGGTTATTTTCATTGTATATGATTTATACATGTTCATTATGTGTATATTATGTTTTTTGGTGATTTTAATGTCTTGTGACTAACGTGCCTTGGAAGTTTCTACAACTAACCAAAAAGGGCAAAATTGGTATTTTGAGTTTTGTAGGAACATCACATGGTGAAAATATTTCAAGGGTGTATTCTTATACTATTTATCATGACAAAGGTGATATCTGGATTATTTCTGACCATCCGGGTCATTTCTGGAGTTTTCACATACCAGGGGCATTTTGGTATTTTCACTCAAAGAATCTCTTGAGAATATTATTATCTTCATTCTGGAGTTGAGCTATTATTATTTTGAAGATTATATGGTGATCTTATATCTTATTCTCTCATATGATGATGTTATTGACTATAGCTGGATATGTGAAGAACACATGTGCATTCTTATCTCCAAGGCTCACTTCACACTATAAATAGGAGGCAATGTGAAGAAGATTAAACACACTTGAAGCTCACTTGAAAAGCATTGTTGATTTGTCTAGCTATCATCTTCTTGTTGTTGTTCTTGTTCCATTCTTTGTAGAAAAGGTGTTCTTGTTGTTTTTGTTGAGCTACAAGCCTCTTGAGCTTCGTTTTTAATATTGATTAGCCATTTCTATAAGGCTATATCAATAGGTTGTAGAGGTGTTGCAACTAAGTGTTGCATAGAAGGTGATTATCCAAGTCTTGAGTAGGGTTGGTGTATAACCCAAGGATCAAGCTTGGTTCTTGTTGTAAGGTGATTCATTTCATAGTTAAATCCAAGGAAAAGTGTTCCTTGGGACTGGTGTAGGTCACATTGACCAATCCAGGATGATTATCGGTGTTCTTGTCTGTTTCTTCATTTCTGTTTTCTGTCCGTTTTACTGCAGTTTTCACACAACTTCTCACTATTTGAAAAAATAGCTAAACACTTTCAAAGTTCGTGATTTTTGGTGGAGTTATACTTTAGACTATTAGCTTTCATTTTCAACAAGAATCGCTTGATTTGAGCTAGGGAAAGTTAGACTTTTAGTCTTTGCAACATAACTGCTCCAATCTGGCTGTAATCTGATCAGTTTTTAGAAAACTTAAATTCTGTATTTATCAAGAATTGTTTAAGGTCATGGCCTTTTGGAAACATCATCTACACATCCTAAGGAGTGTTTCGATATAAAGATCAACCTTTTTGGTTGAGTATTCAAAGAGAAACACGTTTTTCCAAATCAGCAACATTCTGTCCAATTCTGTCCAGATTGACCATCTGAATCTTTTTATTTTTTTGAAGAGACAAAAGATCTTATGTTTGTCTGATTTTTGGACATAGTCTTGTTAAAATATTGACGTTGAATTCTGGAAAGTTTAATAATTTTTGGAGTTGTGTACATTATTTTTGAATTTTCAAAAATAGGTATGAATCTGAGGCGGTCTCAGATTCTGTTTTCAAAGGGGATTTTTACAAAGGGTTGTAGTGTAATTTCCACTAACCACTATTCGTCCCCCTCTAGTGGTGTTTATTGCAGGTGCATGGTCCAACAATTTGTACCAGAGACAGGTCTATACCTCTTAAAGAAGCAAGATTCAACACCGTACAAATATTACAAGGCCTAGAAACAATTACTCGTTGTAGCCTGTTAATCTCAGATTAAAGGTACATACAATGGCCATAGTTTCTCACAAAGGTGAGTTGGAAGGTATGTCCATCCAATGTCCTCCTCTTTTTGATGGAAATAATTTTGTTCATTGGAAACTAAGAATGAGGCTATTCTTAATGACTATAGACATTGATTTATGGTCTATAGTTGAAGATGGCCGTACATTCCAATTAAGATTGTACAAGTTAGTAGAGTCACACAGGAAGTAGAACAATATAAAAGTGAATGGTCTTCTGATGATAAAAAGAAAATGTCTATGAATGCAAAAGCCATGCAATTGCTTTTAAATGGACTTACGAATTCTGAAGCAGGATATGTATCAAATTGCACAAGTGCACATGACATGTGGAAGTCGTTAGAATTAAAGCATGAAGGTACAAGCGGTGTAAAAGAATCAAAAATAAACATGCTTATGACTGAGTTAGAATCTTTCAAAATGTTGCCGAACGAATCCATAACATCTATGGATTTGAGAATTACTAACATTGTCAATGCTCTTGAAGCTTTCGGCAAATCATTCATGAACAATGGAAAGGAGCAAAAAGTACTACGAAGCCTTCCTGCTGAATGGGATCCTAAGGTCACGGCAATTGAAGAAACAAAGTCAACATCTAAGATGGATGAATTAATCGGTTCACTCAGAGTATACGAGGTAAAATTAAACCAACGAAAGTATGAATCGTCTAAGTCATCCGGTAAGTCTATAGCTTTCAAAACAACTGAAATACATGCTAGTAATGATGATAGTAATAGTGATACCGAATTAGACGATGACTTGATATTGATGGCTATAAAACTTAGAAAGTTTTTCAAACGTCCAAATAGGAATAGACAACGCACTTCTTCTTCTTCTTCCTTTTCTCAATCTAAGAAAAATAACTCTCACAGCAGTAATTGGTATAATAAAGAATTAAAGTGCTACGAGTGTGGTCAGAAAGGACATATTTCATATGATTGTCCAACAAAGAAAAATATAATAATAACAACAATAATAAACAAGCCAAGGACAAGGAGGCACAAACAACAAAAACAAAGGAGTCTAAGGTAAGAAAAGGGAAACGAGCAATGAAGGTGAGCACATGGAGCGACTCATCCGATTCAGAATCTGACACAGAGGAAGCTCAAATCAGCTTCGTATCAAATGAGGTAAGTTCTTCATCTGATAGTGATTCTGAAAATGAAATGACATTTGATGAAATGTATGAAGAATTTTTAAAAATCCATGCTCACTGTAAGAGGATCTCTAAAGAAAAGAAGAAACTAATTGAAGAAAATGACAAGTTGAAGACGTCCAACTTGAAATTTTCCGATCAATTAGGATCTTTTAAACAAGAGTCTACTAATACTCTTGATTCTTTAGAGAATAAAATTGAATCACTTAGGAAAAATGAACAAAAGTTAAAAACAGAAAATAGTATGTTACAGTCTAAGTTAAAAAGTTGTGATAATGAGATAATGCAACTTAAGTCTTCTAAACTTACCTTAGAAAAAATGTTACAACAATTTAAATCTGGTGCAAATATGTTAGATACACTTGTATCATCACAAAAGTATGGAAATGATAAATCCGGCTTAGGCTATAAAGAAGAAAATGTAAAAATAGATAAAAGACTAAGTTTGTCTCATCTAGTACAAAGTTGCCGTATAATAATACAAAATCAACTTTGCCTGCTACATCTTCTTCTACACCTTCTTCTGCTTATATCAAGGCAAAAATACAAAACGCACCACACATATACACACATATAAACGTACATCTAGGCAAAACTTCGCATCTAGACAACCTAGAAATTATGCCTACATGTATACAAATGCAACTAGACCTAATAAAATGCATTCAACTTATTATGAACCTAAGTATAGACAACACTCATATAAGTCTTATAGAAATACATATGAACATACATATAGATCACCATATAAGAAACAAAGTCACATGCCTTATACACATTATAAAATTTGGCCATCCTATAATAATTATCAACCATGGGGTAAAATGTATAACAATGCATCTTCACTTATGTGAATGATCATGCATATGCTAATCCTTCTTATTTTCCAAATTATAACAATGCTAAAAAATGTGCCTCGAAGGTATGTCCAAGTTTGGATACCTAGGGGATATCTAAACAAATTCAAGGACGCAAATACAGGGTACCTAAAACTTTGTCTCCATTGTAGGACAAACGCAAGGAATTCAAGAAGGAGGCAAAGTCAAAGAATCTAAAAACCAAATGGTTTTTAGATAGTGGATGTTTAAGGCATATGACGGGAAACCCTTAACTATTCACCGAGTTGGAACAAATCATTAATGGAGGAAAAGTAACATTCGTTCACAGCAACAAAGAACAAGTTGTTGGAAAAGGAACAATTGGGGACCCTAACACATTTCAAATACGAAATGTGTTGTTAGTAAGCAATCTCTCTTATAATTTACTTAGTATTTCTCAACTTATAGATTGCGGTTATAATGTCTCTTTTCTTCCCAATTCATGTGATATAATAAATGAAAAAGGAGAAATAGTTTTAAAAGGAAATAGGGATGGTAACATTTATACTCTTACCTTAGATAATATGTTAGATGCTAAGGTTAAGTGTCTAATATCACATGACTTAGATGTAAATTTATGGCATAGAAGATTAGGCCATATAGGAATTTCAACCATTAAGAAATTATCTAATAAGAATTTAATTAGAGGTATGCCTAAGTTAGACTTAGATAATTATCAAATGTGTGAAACATGTATAAAGGAAAACACATTAAAGAAACATTAAAACCGAAACATGAAGTGAGTACTAGTCATGTACTAGAATTACTTCACTTAGACTTATTTGGTCCAAGTAGGACAAGAAGTCTAGGTGGACACTACTATGTGCATGTCATAGTAGATGATTACTCACGCTACACATGGACATTGTTTTTAACACACAAAGACAATGCTCCATTAGCAATCGAAACACTTATTAAGCAACTTGAAAACATTTACGAAGAAATGTTAAACGAATTAGAAGTGATAGAGGTGCATAATTTAAAAACAAAGATGTAATCAAGTTTTGTGAATTACATGGAATTAAACACGAATTCTCACCACCTAGAACACCACAACTCAACAGAGTTGTTGAACGTAAAAACAGAACAATTCAAGAAGTTGCTAGGACAATGTTATGTGAAAATAAATTACCTAAGTATTTATGGGCTGAAGCTGTTAGTTGTGCATGTTATATTATAAACAGGCTTTCTATTAGAAAGAAATTGAATAAAACACCTTATGAATTGTTAAACAATAGACAACCTAAAGTAGATTATCTTAAGGTTTTTGGTTGTAAATGTTTTGTGTTGAACACTAAGGATAATCTAGACAAATTTGAACAAAAGTGTATTGAATGTATATTTGTTGGTTATTCAACTAATTCTAGAGCATATAGGTTTTATAATCCTGCTTCTACAAAAATAATTGAATCTATACATGTGAAAATTCAAGGAAAATGCATGCTTTGAAGATAAAACTCAACATAAACATGAGAATAATGTTGAAAATATGTTTGATGATGATGTAATACTTGAGGCTGTACTTGATCATCTAGAACCAACTCCCCCTGAACAAGACATGCATGAACCCTTAGATGAAATAAATGAAGAAACTTTGCAATTGAAAGATAATACTACTAATGATCCAATTACATAACATTTGAACAAGATGAGAGTGAACCTAGTCAATCTAGGAATTGGTGGCATCCTAAAGAATTAATCATTGGGGATCCAAGTGTTGGGGTTAGAACACGTAGAAACATAAGTCAACTTGAAGGACATAGCTTAGTCTCACACATAGAACCTAAGAATGTTAATAAAGCCTTAGGTGACATATCATGGATAGATGCCATGCATGAGGAATTGAACCAATTCACAAGGAACAACGTGTGGGACTTAGTACCTAAACCTGAAAACAAGTCTATAATAGGAACTAAATGGGTATTTAGGAATAAAATGGATGAACAAGGAAACATCACACTGAATAAGGCTAGACTAGTCGCACAAGGTTATAATCAACAAGAAGGAATAGATTATGAAGCAACCTTTGCACCAGTTGCACGACTAGAAGCAATTAGATTGTGACTTGTGATTGCAAGTCTAAGCAACATTAAACTCTTCCAAATGGATGTCAAGAGTGCGTTCTTGAATGGATACATCCAAGAAGAAGTGTTTGTGAAACAACCCCCTAGATTCGAAGATCCGAAGAATCATAACCATGTTTACAAGCTTAAGAAAGCTTTCTATGGTTTGAAACAAGCTCCAAGAGCTTGGTATGATAGATTTGCAAACTTTCTTATTGCAAATAATTATCAAAGGGGAACCATAGACAACACACTATTCATAAGAAGAAAAGATAATGACTTATTAATAGTTCAAATCTATGTAGATGATATAATCTTTGGTTCAACCAACCCTACCTTAGTAAAATACTTCGAAGAGTGTATGAAGTTAGAATTTGAAATGTCAATGATAGGAGAATTGAACTATTTCTTAGGACTCCAAATCAAACAAACCCCTCAAGGCATTCACATTAGCCAACTTAAGTATGCCAATGATATGATTAAGAAGTTTGGCTTTGAAGAGTTGAAACCAACAACTACCCTCATGAGTGTTGCACCAAACTAGATAAGGATGAAAATGGTAAACCTTTTGATGACACACTTTATAAGTCTATGATTGGATCACTGTTATACTTAACTGCATCAAGACCTGACATCATGTTTAGTGTGTGTATGTGTGCTAGGTTTCAAACTTGTCCTAAGGTATCTCATTACAATGCAGTGAAAAAGATCTTTAGATATCTTAAGAACACACCTCACTTAGGACTTTGGTATGATAGAAACGCTAAGTTGGAATTACACGCATATATTGATGCTGATTATGGTGGTTGCAAATTAGATAGAAAATCCACTAGCAGTACATGTCCATAGGAACCAACTTGATCTCTTGGTTTTCTAAAAAGCAAGCTAGTGTAGCTCTTTCTACCACTGAAGCCGAGCATATAGCCTTAAGCTTATGCACTACCCAAATACTTTGGCTTAAACAACAACTTAGTGATTTTGGCATTAAAAAAAAGATTCCAATTTTCTGCGATAGCACAAGTGCGATCAATCTTTCTCGGAATCCGGTGCTTCATTCTAAGGCCAAACACACTGAGGTAAGATACCACTTCCTTCGAGATCATGTTCAAAATGAGGATATAGTTATAAACCATATAAGAACTGATCACCAAATAGCTGATATCTTTACCAAACCCCTTAATCAAGCCACTTTTGAAAACTTACTAGCCAAGTTAGGTATGATGACTTACGATACCATTGCATAGTTCCATCTTTTGCATGATTTGCAAATCAAGGGGGAGATAGAATAAGAACATGATTTTGGTTAGTAAGTCATAATTTGGTTGGTTGAATAATATGCTAAGTTTCAATTGGTGTAAGTTGAGCATAGGTTAAGGGGGAGAGTATAATTTGAGGGGGAGTACATGAGCATATGAATACATGAGAATTGAAAATTTAAACACACTGTAAAAAAATTGGTAATTGGTTGAAGGTTAGTTTCTAAAACAATTGGTACAAACTCGGTGAAACAATTGATAGATTTATGATAAACAATTGGTTATAAGTTGTGACATTAAAATCATGTTAGGTTATTTTGAAAATCATCCAA
Organism: Eustoma russellianum; assembly: GCA_036186865.1. Taxonomy (NCBI): domain Eukaryota; kingdom Viridiplantae; phylum Streptophyta; class Magnoliopsida; order Gentianales; family Gentianaceae; genus Eustoma; species Eustoma russellianum. Next base: position 26,810,503 of record AP025060.1, on the reverse strand, counting down.
AAGGAGAAGAATGTTGAGAAATATGTTTGGATAATTTTCAAAGTCATGATTTTAAGTGGTGAATACCTAAAAATGTCACACATGGTGTTATAAGTGATTAAAAGTTGAAAAAGTTGAAAAAAGTTGACATAGATCTCTCAGGTTGTTGCACATCGATCGATCTATGTAAGGCAGTGAAAGTTCAAAAACCTTACGGTGAGACATCGATCTCTGAATCTAAGACACATCGATCGATCGATGTACATCAAACCCTCACTTCGATCGATCGATGTAGGTCAAAAACAAATTCTGAACCTTACTGTGAGACATCGATCTCTGAAGCTGAGGCACTTCGATCGATCGATGTCTAGGGTTTTTAGAAATATTTTTCTAAAATGTGATAAAATGGTTGTTTTCATTTGTATATGATTTATACATGTTCATTATGTGTATATTATGTGTTTTTGGTGATTCTAAATGTCTTGTGACTAACGTGCCTTAGAAGTTTCTACAACTTACCAAAAAGCGCAAAATTGGTATTTTGAGTTTTGTAGGAACATCACATGGTGAAAATATTTCAAGGGTGTATTCTTATACTATTTATCATGAAAAAGGTGATATCATGATTATTTCTGACCATCCGGGTCATTTCTGGAGTTTTCACATACCAGGGGCATTTTGGTCATTTCACCTCCAAGGGTATTTTTGATATTTTCACTCAAGAAATCTCTTGAGCATATTATTATCTTCATTCTGAAGTTGAGCTATTATTATTTTGAAGATTATATGGTGATCTTATATCTTATTCTCTCATATGATGATGTTATTGACTATAGCTGGATATGTGACGATTTGAGATGTCACATTCTATTTTTTCTTGAAGACACTCTTATATATGTTATGAGAGCATATTTATCATCATTATTCAGAGATATCAAAGGTGTTAAAGGTGTTGAAATGATCACAACATTCAAGAAGAAATATTGGGAATTTTGGTGTTACAAATTGACATAATCTTGTCAATTATTATTTGGTGATTTCTTCTTCAAAAATCTGAGTTGCTACACATATATATATATGTTGAAAACCGTGCATATGCAGTTGGATATGATGTGTAATTCATTTTATGGCTTGGTGACAAGTGGACCAATCAAAAAGGAGCTAGTTGGCAAAAGTTGCCAACTTGGAATTTTCAAAATGGTAGCCAACGGCAACTAGGCTGTTTGATCAGAATTTTTGAAGTCAAAATGAAGAATTCACATGCTCTATTCTTGTGCTTGAAGTTGAGGGTATTTTGGTGGTATTATCCTTCATTATTATTTACATTTTACAAAGTATAATCCAGATTATTTTTTGGAAATTCACATTAAAAAACCAACAGCTATAAGGCTTTCTTGGAGATAATTTTTGCTTTGAAATTGTCAAGTCTCACATGCCTATTATCTTGCCAAAAAAGTTGAGAAGATGATAGAGTTGTTATGGTCATATTATCTTTACATTTTTATGATAATTCCAAGTCATTTTTGGAGACAAAAAAAATCGGCCAAATGGAGTTGCAAGGTGGACCAATTATTTTGCTTGTTGTTGCCAAGTGTACAAAGCCAACCAATGATGTGAAGACACTGGGACTTGATGAAGATGCTAACACATGTGCATTCTTATCTCCAAGGCTCACTTCACACTATAAATAGGAGACAATGGTGAAGAAGATGAAACACACTTGAAGCTCACTTGAAAAGCATTGTTGATTTGTCTAGCTATCATCTTCTTGTTGTTGTTCTTGTTCCATTCTTTGCAGAAAAGGTGTTCTTGTTGTTTTTGTTGAGATACAAGTCTCTTGAGCTTCATTTGTAATATTGATTAGCCATTTCTATAAGGCTATATCAATAGGTTGTAGAGGTGTTGCAACTAAGTGTTGCATAGAAGGTGATTATCCAAGTCTTCAGTAGGGTTGGTGTATAACCCAAGGATCAAGCTTGGTTCTCTTGTAAGGTGATTCATTTCATAGTGAAATCCAAGTAAAGGTGTTCCTTGGGACTGGAGTAGGTCACATTGACCGATCCAGGATAAATTCTCGGTGTTCTTATCTTGTTTCTTCATTTCTGTTTTCTGTTCGTTTTTACTGCAGTTTTCACACAATTTCTCACTATTTGAAAAAATAACTAAACACTTTCAAAATTCGCGATTTTTAGTGGAGGTATACTTCAGACTGTTAGCTTTCATTTGTAACAAGAATCACTTGATTTAAGGAAGGGAAAGTTAGTCTTTCAGTCTTTGTAAAATAACTGCTTTAATCTGGCTGCAATCTGACCAGTTTTGAGAAAACATAAATTTTGTATTTATCAAGAATTGTTTAAGGTCAGGACCTTTTGGAAACATCATCTACACATCCTAAGGAGTGTTTTGATATAAAGATCATCCTTTTTGGTTGAGTATTCAAAGAGAAACACGTTTTTCAAAATCAGCAACATTCTGTCCAATTCTATCCAGATTGACCATCTGAATCTTTTTATTTGTTTGAAGGGCCAACGATCTTATTTTTGTCTGATTTTTGGACAAAGTCTTGTTAACACATTAAAGTTAAATTCTGGAAAGTTTCATAATTTTTGGAGTTATGTACATTTTTTTGGAGTTATGTACATTCTCCTTGTAGGATCTGCAAGGCACTACTAGAAGAAGGGGTTGAATAGTCGGTGCGGAAAGTGTGGTTTTTAAAATTGTTTTGACTCAAGAACTCAACTTCTGGAAACAGATTCTGTTTTGAGGATCAGTATTAAAACGTTTTAAAAACTAGGTTGTAGGTCTTCAAAAATTCTGAAATTTTGCGAGAACTTAGCCTCAGATGTTATGAGTGTATCCTAAAATTTCAGATTTAAATTCAACCTTTAACCCCTTCAAAAATCGTTGGTGGTCAGATTGTGCGAATCTGCCAGAAACACTAGACTGATTTGAAAAATTTATTTCTATTTGTACGTAACTCCAAATGCTCTGAAATTTTTAAACACTAACCCCTTATATGTTATATTAAATGGGTTGAAACAGTTTTGAAAAATTCTTTTGGGAAGTTAGTCAAATACTATCAAAGTCTCAACCTTTGCAAGCCTAAAAATCAGACTGCACTAGTCTCAGAGCGTTAGACGTTTGATTGACTTATACTTGTCCAAAAGAGTTGAAACTTGTGTCAAATTAACCTTAAGACGTGTGGCTATGATTCTGGAAAGGTTCGTAATTTTGAAAAACGTTTACTATTTTTACGAACGTAATCAAAAAGGATAAGCAGTGCTGAAACAGAATATAAGTGCTGAAAGTAAATGACAGCAAGGAATTTTATACTGGTTCGGTTTGTAAAAAACCTACTCCAGTCTTTGAAGACACCTTCCTCGGTTCACACTAATCACACAACACAATACACCTTAACACAGGGTTGATGGAGTTACACACCAACTCCAACCCTTTACAAACCTAGTATGATGAATACAATGCACACGAACACCACCACCTTGCAAGATTGAAGATTGATCACACCTTGATCAACCTTTTACAAAGATAAAGAATATGTGGTGGTCTAAGAGAAGCCTATTCAAGTATATGAATGTAAGTACAATAGGCTCTTAGGAAGAAGAAAGAAAGAGAGTGTAGAAGAAGAGGATGTAGGCGTTTTTAGATTCAAGATTGCAATGCTTTTTCTTGTCTTTGTTTTGCTCTTCTTCTTTTCCTTTTAACTTTGATTTGGCTGCCCCCCTTGGGGCTATTACCCCTCTTGAAAATTATCTTCTAAGTCCTTGGGAGAATATGTTGCATCATTGTGACATGTTCTTGCTTACTTGGCACCTCCTCATTGGATGATCATTTAACTCTTGCTTACTTGTCACTCATTGATTGGTTGAATGTTGTCATCACTTGTATGACTAGGAAATCTTAGAATTCCACTAAAAACATGTGCCAAAATCACCATAAAACAATTTCCATAACTTCCAAGATCATCACATAAATTAAGCAAGATAATGTTTCTCGAAAAAGATTGATAAAATCGGCCACATAATAAGAACTTTACATGCTGAAATTTCAGCATGTGATACATGGGTGTTCTTTTCAAATTGTTACCAAGGTTTTCTTTGATTTATCTCTTGAAAATAAATCACCAATTAGTAGACAATTTTCCTCATCAGGTATGGAATAAAATTTGACAACCATGTGGCCTAAATTCGGCTTAGATGTTTTCCCACACATGCTGAAATTTACAACATGTGTGATATTCAAGAATATCACTTATTTAATTCATAAAATATTTAAAATACTTCCAAATTGTCTTCTAATTAATCCACCTTAATCAAGACACAAAATATGAGTCATAATAATGTAAAATTCGGCCAGCACTTTAGTGCACATGCTGAATTTTCAGCATGTGTCACAATTGTGACAAAATTTGAAACATTACCTTTTGTAGCTTCTTTCTTTAAGTCACCAACTTTGTATGCTTCATTCTTGACCAATCAATATGCCAAAAAGGCTCCACATATGCTCCATCTCAGCTGATATAGGCGTTTATATTGTGTTTGACATGTGCTGAATTTTATTTTTGTAAACTTTGTAAAATAGTGCACATTTAATAATACACACATGGTATATTCCAATCAGCGCTTAATTTAATTTTCTAGAACACTTTTAGATGTATGAAATATGTAAAAGTGTCTAGATACATGTCGTATGATGTGACAAAAACGTCCCATGTGTTGTGTACGTAGAAAGCCGAATTTTCGACGTTTTAACGATTACCTGATTTTTCTCTAATTAAATTCCAACTTTTTGCGCATTATATATATATTATGTTACATATAATATATATAAATTAAACTTTAATATTCAGCACTTGGCTGGTCTTAAAGTGGCGCCATAAACATGTGACAAAATTGAAATTGGAATGTCCACAATTTTGCCTTAATGTGGGGTGATTTGTGTGTGCCAACATGGAATGATTTTATGGCTGCATATAACATGTAGGCCACGAAAATTATTGATATTTTTGAGGTGTAGGGGCTGGCCGTCTATTTATAGCAAGTACGTGACACGGTGGCGAAGTTTCGGTATTCGCCCGATACGACAATTTTCGGTTTAGAACCTTTTAACGTGTTGTATTTAATTTGTCATCACCATGACTTATATCATATGATATAAGACCTGAATATACTCATAAATATGAGTTAAGTATGGTGGTGTGACGTTAACGTACGTACGTAAAATATATAACGTGTCGGTAGTACGTTGGAATATGTGTGTATGTGCCTTTTTTAAAAAATCTGAAAATATATATATTTATGTATATATATGCGTGTATATATGACGAGAGGAGGAGGAGGAAACTTTCCTTTCTTCATCTTGTTGCTTTTGTGCCTTGTCCAAATGTTGCTTCCTTTAATGAACTAGTTTAGTTCATTAATGGTGGCACCTGAAAATAGTACAAACACAACAAATGTCTGTCATTTGATGTAAGCTTTAAAGCTTCATGGCTCGTTAGTACGGCAACATTATATATGAACTATATAAGGCAAGTTATATGCAATATGTCATGCACATGTTTATGTCATGTACGTTGTCATGCACATTTAAATCATGCATTTTGAAATCACTCAATACCCTTTTTCTCTACAATCTCACCCTTTTGATGATTTTCAAAATAACCTACTTTCATGATTTAAATCCTATCGCTCCCCCTTCAATCATGCATAAATTCATTTGAATTTTAAATTTCAAATCAGCTCCCCCTTGATTTATGCAATCAGTATCTCCCTTCCCCTTAAATCATGCTTTCTCTCCCCCTTTATTTTGGAAAGTCAATCAAAAGAGAATGTAAAGATGAAAAAATCATGTATTTTAAATAATCTCAAACGTGCGTTCGTAAGGTTATTTATTCAACCCTTTGAAAATGTCCCTTTTGGTACCCAAATTTGGGTGACCTTTCTGGGTCTTCCAAAAGGTGATAAAGATGATGAAAACGCAACATAATATATGTTAGGTGCAAGTGCGTTTGACCTTTGGCCAAGAACTCCTTTATACGCATTATATGTAGGACGTTTTTGATATATCCTTGTGTTAGTGTGCATTGTGTGTGATCTAGATGGATGAAATGAATGTCGTGTATGCATTACTTGTTTCTTCTCATATCTATATGGCACAAAATTGTATTTCTCATGATATGAAGAAGAAGTATGACGAGATGTGGGGAGAGGAGGTCTTTGCGTCATCTTAGACGCAGTTTTTGGTTTTGGAGTGTCTACTTTCTTAGACACTACAAACTTGGTTGGTTTAATGGATACTTTATTTGTTTCAATGTATCCTAAACCCGTTTTATCACTATCATTCTTTTGTGAAAAAATAATGTGATCTAGCATGTTTGTTCCCGTATCACATTTCTTCACCATTTTCTCTAAATTCGCATTCCTTGATTTCAAGTTTGAAATCTCGGATTTCATTTCATTATTGTGCGTAGTCAATGATGAGATCTCTAATTTTAATGCATTAATGATGCGTGACGACTCTTCTTTTGAATCGTTTAATTGAGAAACAAGGTTCGTTTTAGAAGATCCTAACAACTTCTTGTCTCCAATTAATCGTTTCTTTTCTTTTGCAAGAGTCTTTGAAAACTTATGCAATTCTAAATATTGACTAAATAAATCATCATAAGAATATTCAGAATCAGAATCAGAGTCGGAAGATACCTCATTTGATGCTTTAGATGTAAAGCATACTTGTGCCTTTTGTTCTTCCGTATCATCAATCTCAGAGTCGAATGTGTCACTCCAAGTGGAGGCTTTGAAGGCTCTTCTCCTTTGTTTAGGTTCTGAGACGAGTCTATTCTTGTTCAGATCCTTGTGAGGGTATTTGTTTGTTTGCTTTTCTTTATTAGGGCAGTCATATGATAGATGTCCAAGTTTGCCGCATTCATAACACTTCATTTCCTTATTTTTATTTTTATGATCCTTAGATGAGGTAGATTTATGTTTAATCGATTTTCTCAATATTTTTCTTAATCTTTTAGCCATCGTGATTAAGTCCTCATCATCGGAATCTATGTCACTATCATCTATGACGTATTCATTTGATTTAAATGCTATAGTCTTATCATTTTTGTAAATATACTCAGAATGTCTTAAAGCAAGTTTATTTTCATATACCTTTAGTGATCCAATTAGTTCTTCCATCTTAATCGATTTAGTCTCTTTGCTTTCTTCTATGGCCGTTACTTTAGAGTCCCACTCGGATGGAAGGCTTCGCAAGACCTTTTGTACCTTTTCCTGCATAGTAAAGGCTTTGCCAAGAGACTCAAGAGAATTGTAGATGTTAGTCAAGCGAAGATCCATATCAACGATAGATTCATTAGGCAATAATTTAAATGACTCGAGTGTGGAAATAAGCATGTTGATCTTGGACTCTTTTACTTGACTAGTGCCTTCGTGTTTCATTTCAAGTATTCTCCACATTTCTTGTGCACTAGAACAATTTGAAACATAACTTGATTCACTTTTACCTAGTCCATTTAAAAGTAACTGCATAGCCCTAGCGTCATGCTTAGTCTCTTTTTATCATCACTAGTGTACTCTTGCCTAGGCTTAACGACCTTTAATGTGACTCCATCTACAGTGGATAACTTTGATGGAACAAAGGGACCATCTTCTATAATTGACCAAAGATCAATATCAATTGCCATAAAGGAAAGTTTCATTCTTACCTTCCATTGAACGAAAGACTCACCGTCAAAGAGAGAAGACCTTATGGTTGACATCCCTTCTTGCACGGTGTTATAGCTAGTGGATGCCATCTCACGTAGATCGTTGGATCCTTTTGTTCTGAGTGTTCCTACGCTCTGATACCACTTGTAGGATCTGCAAGGCACCACTAGAAGGGGGGGTTGAATAGTTGGTGCGGAAAGTGTGGTTTTTAAAATTGTTTTGACTCAAGCACTCAACTTCTGAAAACAGTTTCTGTTTTCAGGACCAGTTTTAAAACGTTTTGCAAACTAGGTTTTAGGTCTTTGAAAATTCTGAAATTTTGAGAGAACTTAGCCTCAGATGTTATGAGTGTCTCCTAAAAATTTCAGATTTAAATTCAACCTTTAACCCCTTCAAAAATCGTTGGTGGTCAGATTGCGCGAATCTGCCAGAAACACTAGACTGATTTGAAAACTTTATTCCTATTTGTACGTAACTCCATATGCTCTGAAATTTTAACCACTAACCCTTATAAGTTATATTAAATGAGTTGAAACAGTTTTGAAAAATTCTTTTGGGAAGTTAGTCAAATACGATCAAAGTCTCAACCTTTGCAAGCCTGAAAATCAGACTGCACTAGTCTCAGAACTTTGGATGTTTGGTTGACTTATACTTGTCCAAAAGGGTTGAAACTTGTGCCAAATTAACCTTAAGATGTGTGGTTATGATTCTGGAAAGTTTCGTAATTTTTGAAGAACGTTTAATATTTTTACGAATGTAATAAAAAATGATAAGCAATGCTGAAACAGAATATAAGTGCAGAAAGTAAATGACACCAAGAATTTTATACTGGTTCGGTTATAAACAACCTACTCCAGTCCTCGAGGAACACCTTCCTCGGTTCACACTAATCACACAACACAAAAACACCTTACCACAGGGTTGATGGAGTTATACACCAACTCCAACCCTTTACAGACCGTGTATGTTGAATACAATGCACACGAACACCACCACCTTGCAAGATTGAAGATTGATCACACCTTGATCAACCTTTTACAAAGATAAAGAATATGTGGTGGTCTAAGAGAAGCCTACTCAAGTATATGAATGTAAGTACAATAGGCTCTTAGGAAGAAGAAAGAAAGAGAGTGTAGAAGAAGAGGATGTAGGCGTTTTTAGTTTCAAGATTGCAATGCTTTTTCTTGTCTTTGTTTTGCTCTTCTTCTTTTCCTTTTAACTTTGATTTGGCCGCCCCCCTTGGTGCTATTACTCCTCTTGAAAATTATCTTCTAAGTCCTTGGGAGAATATGTTGCATCATTGTGACATGTTCTTGCTTACTTGGCACCTCCTCATTGGATGATCATTTAACTCTTGCTTACTTGGCACTCATTGATTGGTTGAATGTTGTCATCACTTGATGAAGAAAATCTGAGAATTCCACTAAAAACATGTGCCAAGATCACCATAAAACAATTTCCATAACTTCCAAGATCATCACATAAATTAAGCAAGATAATATTTCTCCAAAAAGGTTGATAAAATCGGCCATAATGAGAACTTTACATGCTGAAATTTCAGCATGTGATACATGGGTGTTCTTTTCAAATTGTTACCAAGTTTTCTTTGATTTATCTCTTGAAAATAAATCACCAATTAGTAGACAATATCCTCATTATGTATGGAATAAAATTTGACAACCATGTGGCCTAAAATTCGGCCTAGATGCATTCCACACATGCTGAAATTTTCAGCATGTGTGATATTCAAGAATATCACTTTCTTTAATTCATAAAATATTTAAAATACTTCCAAATTGTCTTATAACTAATCCACTTTAATCAAGAAACAAAATATGAGTCATAATAATGTAAAATTCGGCCAGCACTTTAGTGCACATGCTGAATTTTCGGCATGTGTCACAATTGTGACAAAATTTGAAACATTACCTTTTGTAGCTTCTTTCTTTAAGTCACCAACTTTGTATGCTTCATTCTTGACCAATCAATATGCCAACAAGGCTCCACATATGCTCCATCTCAGCTGATATAGGCGTGTATAATGTGTTTGACATGTGCTGAATTTTATTTTTCCAAACTTTTTAAAATAGTGCACATTTAATAATACACACATGGTATATTCCAATCAGCCCTTAATTTAATTTTCTAGAACACTTTGAGATGTATTAAATATGTAAAAAGTGTCTAGATACATGTCGTATGATGTGCCAAAAACGTTCCATGTGTTGTGTACGTAGAAAATCGAATTTTCGACGTTTATCGATTACCCGATTTTTCTCTAATTAAATTCCAATTTTTTGCACATTTTATATGTATTGTGTTACACATAATATATATAAATTAAACATTAATATTGAGCACTTGGCTGGTCTTAAAGTGGCGCCATACACATGTGACAAAATTGAAATTGGAATCTCCATAATTTGGCCTTAATGTGGGGTCATTTGTGCGTGCCAACATGGAATGATTTTATGGCTGCATATAAAATGTAGGCCACAAAAATTATTTATATTTTTGAGGTGTAGAGGCTGGCCATCTATTTATGGCAAGTACGTGACACGTTGGTGAAGTTTCGGTATTCGTCCGATATGACAATTTTCGGTTTAGAACTTTTTAACGTGTCGTATTTAATTTGTCATCACCATGACTTATATCATATGGTATAAGACCTGAATATACTCATAAATATGAATTAAGTATGGTGGTGTGACGTTAACGTACGTACGTAAAATATATAACGTGTCGGTAGTACGTTGAAATATGTGTGTATGTGCCTTTTTCAAAAAATCTGAAAATATATGTATTTATGTATATATATGCGTGTTTATATGATGAGAGGAGGAGGAGGAAACTTTCCTTTCTTCATCTTGTTGCCTTTGTGCCTTGTCCAAATGTTGCTTCCTTTAATGAACTACTTAGTTTAATTAACTAAGTACTTCACTTAATGAACTAGTTTAGTTCATTAATGGTGGCACCTAAAAATAGTACAAACATAACAAATGTTTGCCATTTGATGTAAGCGTTAACGCTTCATGGCTCGTTAGTACGGCAACATTATATATGAACTATATAAGGCAAGTTATATGCAATATGTCATGCACACGTGTATGTCATGTACGTTGTCATGCACATTTAAATCATGCATTTTGAAATCACTCAAACCCCTTTTTCTCTGCACTGCTAACCACTATTCACTCCCCCTCTAGTGGTGTTTATTGCAGGTGCAAAGTCCAACATGAGGGTGTTGAATGAAGATGGAAGTTTTTCTCGTTTTCTTCCTTGTTCTAGCTCTCGGTTTATATGAGGAATAGAGGTGATCTTGAAGACTTTGCTTGTTTCTTGGAGGTGGAAGAAGAGCTTGATTAAAGATGAAATATGTAGATTGTGAAATGAGAAGGAAGAAGGGAGTCCCCCTTTTTCTACTTGGAGTGGCCGGCCATTCAAGGGGTTAGGAAGGGTTTGAGGGGAGTTGTTGAGGAGAAGGTAGGTCATGATGAGCTCCATTCATGCCACTATGATACCCTGTTGTTGAGGAAAAGAGGTTTGAGTGATTCACTAAATGCATGATTTAAATAACGTGTACTAAAGAAATGCATGACTCATTTTATGACTTGACACGTTTTTTCATGAAACCTACCTTATATAGTTTATATATAATGTTGCCGTACTAACAAGTCATGAAGCTTTAAAGCTTACATCAAATGGCAAACATTTGTTGTGTCTGAACTATTTTCAGGTGCCACCATTAATGAACTAAACTAGTTCATTAAGTGAAGTATTTAGTTAAATGAACTAAGTAGTTTATTAAATGAAGATATATTTAGAAAAGACACAAAGGCAACAAATCGAAGAATGAAAAATCTTCTCCACCTCTTAATACACGTTTTTATATATATGTATGTATATATATATTCTGATTTTTTTTAAAAGGCACTATACACATATATTCTAACGTACTACCGACACGTTATATATTTTACGAACGTACGCTAACGTCACACCACTATACTTACCTCATATTTATGAGTATATTAAGGTTTTATATCATATGATATAAGTCATGGTGATGACAAAATTATTACGACACGTTACAGGTTCTAAACCAAAAATTGTCGTATCGGGTGACAACCGAAACTTCGCCAACGTGTCACATACTTGCCATATACAGATGGCAAGCCCCTACACTTCAAAAATAGCCACAAATTTTGTGTCTTACATGGTATATACAGCCATAAAATCATTCCATGTTGGCACATACAAATCACCCTCAATGAAGGCCAAATTGTGGAGATTTCAAATTCAACATTTTAGCACATGGGGCCCCACCTACACTCATCCTTTAGAGCTGAAAATTCAATTTATTCTATGTATATTATGTGTGACATAATATATATAACATGTGCAAAAATTTTGATTTCAATAGGAGAAAAATCGCGAAATCGACAAAAGTCGAAAATTCGGTTTTTTACGAATACAACACATGGAACATTTTTTGCATGACATATAACATGTATCTAGACACTTTTTACATATTCAATACATTCTAAATTTTTCTAGAAAAATCAATTTAGAGCTGATTGGAATTTACCATATGTGTATAATTATTGTAACCTATTTTATAAAGTTTGCAAAAATAAAATTCAGCACATGTTCAAGCCTAGTCACACGCCTAGCTCAGCCTTGATGGAGCATATGTGGAGCTTAGTTGGCATCTTGATTGGCCAAGCATACAAGGTTGGTGACATAAATGAGGGAGCTACACAAGGTAATGTTTCAAACTATGTCACATATGTGACACATGCTGAAAATTCAGCATGTGTACATTGAGTTGGCCGAATTTCTTGAGAATAATGGTGATATATTTGTTTCTTTCATTTAAATGGATTCATTGGATGATAAAATGGCAATATTTTGAATATGTCTTGGATAGTGCACATGCTGAAAATTTCAGCATGTGTTGAATGTGAGTTGACCGATTTTATTGAAGTAAATGGGGATCAATTTGTCTTGTAAATTTTATGGGATTGATTATGTGAATTTTGACAATATTTTAAACACTAAATTGGCACATGTGTTTAGTGAAATATTCATATTTATACAGTCATCAAATGATGACAAATCTCATCCAATCAATGAGTGCCAAGTATGCAAGGCCAAGATGATCATCCAATGAAGTGTTGCCAAGTAAGCAAGTTGATGTCACAATTATACAAGGTAACCTTCCAAGGACTTAAAAGATAATTTCCAAGGGGAAGAAAAGGAAATAGGGGACGGCCACACTTCATAAAAAGGAGAGAAGAAGAGCAAATCAAGAACAAGACAATTCTTACAAATCCAAGAGTGAAAAACATGTTCTACATCTCCTTTTTCTACACTTCTTTCTTCTTCTCTCTCAAAGCCTATTGTGTTCATATTCATACAAATTGTATAGGCATCATATAAACCACCATACATGCCATATCATTGTGAAAAGTTGATCAAGGTGTGATCAAACCTTCATCCGTTCGGTGGTGGTGTTTGTGATCATTGTGATTGCTTGTAAGGTTTGTAAAGGGGGAGTTGGTGTGTAACTCCATCAACCCTGTGTGGTAAGATGTTATTTTGTTTATTGATAACCAGAGAAGGTGTCCTCGAAGACTGGAGTAGGTTGGTTTAACCGAACCAGTATAAAATTCCTTGTGTTCTCTACTTTTCAGCACTTTACATTCAGTTTCTAGCACAGTGCATCATTTTCATTGCAATAGGAAAAATATCAAACGAATTTCAAAAATCACGAAACTTTCCAGAAACATAGCCACACGTTTTAAGTTTCATTTGGATCAAGTTTCAACCTTTTTGGATAAGTATAAGTCATTCAAATGTCAATAGTTCTGAGACTAGTGTAGTCTGTTTTTCAGACTTGCAAAGGTTGAGACTTTGAATGTATTTGACTTACTTCCAAAAGAAATTTTTCAAAAATGTTTCAACCCAATTAAGTACATATAGAAAGGGGTTTGTCATTAAATTTTCAGATCCTTTGGAGCCACGGTTTAGTCAGAATAAATTTTGCAAATCAGACTACCGTTTCTGGCAGATTTGCGCAATCTGACCACCAACGATTTTTAAAAGGGTTAAAGGTTGAATTTTGATCTGAAGTTTTTAGGAGATACTCAGAACATCGGAGATTACAATCTCGCCAAATTTCAGAATTTTTGAAGACCTGTAACCTAGTTTTTCAAACGTCGCAAAATAGGTTCTGAAAACAGAAACGGTTTTAAGAAGTTGGGTTTTTGGATTAAAACAATTTTAAAAACCAAATTTTCCACACCCACTATTCAACCCCCTCCCCCCCTTCTAGTGGTGCCTTGCAAGTCCTACATGTGGTATCAGAGAGCAGACATACTCATAACAAGAAGACCCAACAATCTAAGTGAGATGGAAACCACTAGCTTCAAAACCATGCAAGAAGGTATGCCTAGTCAAAGGCCTTCTCTTTTTTATGGTGAGTCCTTTATTCAATGGAAGTTAAGAATGAAACTTTTTCTTATGGCTATTGATATTGATTTATGGTCCATCATAGAAGACGGTCCATTTGTACCTTCAAAATTATCTACTGTAGATGGTGTCACACTAGAGGTTGTGAAGCCAAAACAAGAATATACTAGTGATGACAAAAAGAGACTAAGCATGAATGCTAGAGCCATGCAATTACTTTTAAACGGGCTAAGTAAAAGTGAATCTAGCTATGTGTCTAATTGCTCTAGTGCTCAAGAAATGTGGAGAATTCTTGAGATGAAACACGAAGGGACTAGCCAAGTAAAGGAGTCCAAGATTAATATGTTTATGTCTACACTTGAGTCCTTTAAGTTATTGCCAAATGAGTCTATTGTCGATATGGATCTACGCTTGACTAACATTTATAATTCTCTTGAGTCTCTTGGCAAAGCTTTCTCTACGCAGGAAAAGGTCCAAAAGGTACTACGAAGCCTTTCATCCGAATGGGACCCTAAAGTGATGGCTATAGAGGAAAGCAAAGAAACCAAATCAATAAAAATGGAGGAACTAATTGGATCACTAAAGGTATATGAAAACAAACCCACTATAAGGAAATCGGAATCAACGTCGAAACAAGGTAAGACTATTGCTTTTAAATCAAATGAATACGTCTCTACTTCTTCCGATCACGTAGATGATAGTGATTCCGAATCAGACAATGATGGCTTAATACTATTGGCTAAAGGTTTGAGAAAATTCATGAGAAAGTCATTTAAAAACAAACCTAAGGCTACTTCCACTAAAAGAAATAAAAATAAAACTAATGACAAGGACGTAAAATGCTACGAATGCAGAAAACTTGGACATTTATCTTATGACTGTCCTAACAAGGACAAGCAAACAAACAAACACCTTGACAAGGATCGGACCAAAAATAGACTTGTCTCAGAACCCAAACAAAGGAGAAGAGCTCTCAAGGCCTCCACTTGGAGTGACACATCTGACTTTGAGACTGATACAGAAGAGGAGACGGCACAAGTATGCTTTGTATCCAAAGCATCAAACGAGGTATCTTTAGATTCTGACTCTGATTTTGAACCTTCATATGATGATCTTTTTAGTTGGTATTTAGAATTGCACAAATTCACTAAAACTCTCGCAAAAGAAAAGAAGCGATTAATTGAAGACAAGAAGTTGTTAGAATCTTCTAACACGAATCTTGTTTCTCAATTAAACGATTCAAAAGCAGAGTCGTCATGCATGATCAATGCATTAAAGTCAGAGATCTCATTGTTAACTACACATAATAATGAAATGAAATCCGAGATTTCAAATTTGAAATCAAGAGAAAATGATGAAACAATTTGACACAGGATCTAATATGCTAGATCGCATTATTCTATCACAAAAACATGATAATGATAAAACTAGATTAGGATATATTGAGACAAACGAAGCATCAATTAAACCAACCAAATTCGTTTTGTCTAAGAAAGTAGACACACCTAAGGCAAACATGGCGCCTAAGATGACGCAAAGACCCCCTCTCCCTTCATCTCGTCATAGAAATATAATTATGTGTCGTATAGATATGAGAAGAAACAAGTGATGCATACACGACATAAATTCCATACATCTAGATCACGCACTATGCACACTAACACTAGAACATATCAAAAATGCACACCATATGATGTGCATAAAGGGATTCTCGGCCAAAGGCCTAACGCTTTCTCACCCCATGTCTACTACATTGCTCCTTCATCTACATTCTTACCATTTGCTAGACCGAGAAGGATCACCCAAGTATGAGTACCAAAAGGTACTTTTACTAAGAGGTGAATAACTAACTCGCAAGGACCCAAAATTAAAAGAGTACCTAAAATCATTGTTGTACATTGCAGGGAACCCATACATCAAAAGACACATCCATCAAGTGGTTCCTTGACAATGGTTGCTCGAGGCACATGACGGGTGACCCGAGCTTGTTCACAAAGTTGAAGAAGGTCACAAAAGGCAGATCGATGACCTTTGGAGACAACAATGAAGGAAGAATTATTGGAAAAGGTACAATGGGAAGCTCAAGTGCCCTTCAAATCTCCAACGTCTTCCTGGTAAGTAACTCATCCTATAATCTTCTTAGCATCTCACAATTTATTGACAACGGTTTTGATGTGTGCTTTACTCATCTATATTGCAATATAATAAATAAAAATGGAGAAATAGTATTAAAAGGAAAAAAGGAAAGAAATATTTTTACGCTTTCTATGGATGACATGTTAGACGCTAAGGTTAAGTGTTTTATATCAAATGAACCTAACGTTAATTTGTGGCATAGATGCTTAGGACACATTGGCATTTCTACACTAGAAAAACTTCAACGAAAGAACTTAATACGAGGATTGCCTAAACTTGATTTAGACAACTTTCAGTTGTGTGAATCTTGTATCAAAGGCAAACAAACACGTGAGTCACTTAAACCCAAGAATGAAATTAGCACGTCTTAGCACGTCTAGAGTTTTAGAGTTATTACACATTGAATTGTTTGGTCCTAGTCACACTAAGAGTCTTGGTGGACATCATTATGCATGTGTTATCGTTGATGATTTTTCTCGCTATGCTTGGACTTTATTTCTTGCAAATAAATATGATAGTGCCATTGAGATTGCGAAACTAATAAAACAACTTGAAAATGAATATGCCTTGAATGTGAAAAAGATTAGAAGCGATAGAGGCGGTGAATTTAAAAACAAGAACATGGTTGCATTTTGCGAAGAAAAAGGAATCAAACACGAGTTTTTGCCACCTAGAACTCCACAATTAAATGGAGTAGCAGAAAGAAAGAACAGAACACTACAAGAAATCGCTAGAACCATGCTGTGTGAAAATAAATTGCCTAGATTTTTGTGGGCGGAAGCCGTAAATTGTGCATACTATATAGTTAATCGTTTGTCTATTAGAAAGAAAATAAATAAAATGCCTTATGAGATAGTAAATGATCGCATGCCTAAAATTGATTACTTTCGTGTGTTTGGTTGCAAATGTTTTGTTTTAAATACAAAAGATAATTTAGACAAGTTTGAATCTAAATCAATTGAATGTATTTTTGTTGGATATTCTGTGAATTCAAAAGCATATAGATGTTATGATCCCGTCACTAGACAAATTTTGGAATCCATTCATGTGAAGTTTAATGAATTTGGTGAGGTTGAAAAAGATAAAGAATATGACGATGATTTTGAATTAAAACCGTGTTAGATGATGATGATGGCACGCATAATGAAGTAACCACACTAGAAATGCATGATCACTTAGAAATGCATGAGAACGTAGAGAATAATCAACCAAGATGGCATAGGGATCGCCCACACGATCTCATTATAGGCGACATTACTCACGGTGTACGACCACGTAGAAGAATAAATCCAGATGAAATAAACCAATTTCATGCCATGATATCCGAAATTGAACCTAAAAATGTGTTTGAAGCTTTGAGTGATTCTTCTTGGATTGATGCTATGCATGATGAACTTAATCAATTCGTAAGAAATGATGTATGGGATTTAGTGCCACGACCACAAGATAAGACTATAATAGGCACAAAGTGGGTGTTTAGAAATAAAATGAATGAAGAAGGAAAAGTTGTTAGAAACAAGGCTAGACTTATAGCACAAGGATATAATCAAGAAGAAGGAATAGACTATGACGAAACATTTGCTCCCGTGGCATGTTTAGAAGCCATACGACTTTTACTTGCTATTGCTTGCATGAAAGGTTTTAAACCTATCAAATGGACGTAAAAAGTGCATTTTTAAATGGCTTTATACAAGAAGAAGTATATGTGAAGCAACCACACGGTTTTGAAGATTTGAAATACCCCGATCACGTATACAAATTAAAGAAGATACTATACGGTTCAAAGCAAGCACATATGGCATGGTATGATCGTTTTGCTACTTTTCTTTTAGAAGACGGTTTTAAAAGAGGCACGATAGGTAGCACCCTATTCTTGAAACATGATAAATTGGATTTATTAATCATTCAAATTTATGTTGATGACATCATTTTTGGATCTACATCTCATAAAGTTGTTGAAGATTTCGAAACTTGCATGAAATCCGAATTTGAAATGTCTATGGTTGGTGAATTGAATTACTTTCTTGGCTTGCAAATTAAACAAACGAGTAAATGTATACATATAAGCCAAGTTAAATATGCAAATGACATGATTAAAAAGTTCAATTTTGAGAACCTAAAACCGTCCCCCACCCCTATGAGTGTCACCACTAAAGTAGACAAAGATGAACATGAAAAAGATTTTGATAATGCTTTATATAGGTCTATGATTGGTTCTTTGCTATATCTTACTGCAAGTAGACCTAATATCATGTTTAGTGTGTGTATGTGTGCACGTTTTCAAAGTCAACCTAAAGTGTTTCATTATAATGTTATGAAAACAATGTTTCGATATATTAAGCACACCCCCACTTTAGGCCTTTGGTATGACAAATATTGTGAATTTTACTTGCACGCTTATACCGACGCGGATTATGGTGGATGTAAAATAGATAGAAAAAGGACAAGTGGCACTTGTCAATTTATAGAAAATTCACTAATTTCATGATTTTCTAAAAAGTAAGCAAGTATAGCCTTATCCACTACCGAAGCTGAATACATGGCACTTAGTCTCTGTTGCACACAATTACTATGGTTAAAACAACAACTTTTTGATTTTGATATCACGGTAAATCGTATCCCTGTCTATTGTGATAGTATGAGTGCCACGAACTTATCTAAGAACCTCGTGCTACACTCTAACGCCAAGCATATAGAAGTACGCTATCATTTCCTTCGTGATCACATAAATAATGGAGACATTATCATAGATCATGTACGCAATGAGGCACAAGTAGCCGACATCTTCACTAAGGCACTAAATCAAGCCACATACGAAAATCTCCGTTCTAAATTAGGCATGATTTCTACAGATTTGATTTGATATTTCTTTCTATATTTACATGCACTTTTGATTGTCTTTCCAATATAAAGGGGGAGAGAGTGCATGATTTCAGGGGAAGAGAGAGATTGATTGAGATTGATTGCACAAATCAAGGGGGAGAAAATTCAAAATTTGAAATTCAAAATTTGAATTTGTGCACGATTGGAGGGGGGGCAATCAAATTTAAATCATGTACTAAGTTTATTTTGTAAATCATCAAATGTGGGAGATTGTTGAGAAAAAGGGGTTTGTGTGATTCACAAAATGCATGATTTAAATAACATGTACTAAAGAAATGCATGGCTCATTTTATGACTTGACACGTTTTTGCATGGAATTTGTCTTACATAGTTTATATATAATGTTGCCGTACTAATAAGCCACGAAGCTTTACATCAAATGGCAAACATTTGTTGTGTCTGAACTATTTTCAGGTGCTACAATTAATCAACTAAACTAGTTCATTAAGTGAAATACTTACTTAAATGAACTAAGTAGTTCATTAAATGAAGATATATTTGGAAAAGGCATAAAGGCAACAAATTGAAGAATGGAAAGTCTTCTCCACCTCTTAATACACGTTTTTACATATATATATATATATATATATATATATATATATATATATATATATATATATATATTCTGATTTTTTAAAAGGCACTATACACATATATTCTAACGTACTACCGACATGTTATATATTTTACGAACGTACGTTAACGTTACACCACTGTACTTACCTCATATTTATGAGTATATTCAGGTCTTATATCATATGATATAATTCATGGTGATGACAAAATTATTACGACACGTTACAAGGTTATAAACCAAAAATTGTCGTATCAAGTGACAACCGAAACTTCGCCAACGTATCACATACTTGCCATATATAGATGGGCAGCCCCTACACTTCAAAAATGGCCACAAATTTCGTGTCTTACATGGTATATGCAGCCATGAAATCATTTCATGTTGGCACACACAAATCACCCTCAATTAAGGCCAAATTATGGAGATTTCAAATTCAACATTTTAGTACATGGGGCGCCACTTACACTCAGCCTTTAGACCTGAATATTCAAGTTATTCTATGTATATTATGTGTGACATAATATATATAATATGTACAAAAAGTTTGAACTCAATCGGAGAAAACTCGAGAAATCGACAATAGTCGAAAATTCGGTTTTTACGAACACGACACATGGAACGTTTTTGGCATGACACATAACATGTATCTAGACACTTTTTACATATTCAATACATTCTAAAGTTTTCTAGAAAAATCAATTTAGGGCTGATTGGAATATACCATATGTGCATAATAATTGTGCACTATTTTATAAAGTTTGCAAAAATAAAATTCAGCACATGTTCAAGCCTAGTCACATGCCTAGCTCAGCCTTGATGGAGTATATGTGGAGCTTAGTTGGCATCTTGATTGGCCAAGAATGAAGTATACAAGGTTGGTGACATAAAGGAGGGAGCTACACAATGTAATGTTTCAAACTATGTTACATATGTGAACATGCTGAAAATTCAGCATGTGTACATTGAGTTGGTCGAATTTCTTGAGAATAATGGTGATATATTTGCTTCTTTAATTTAAACGGATTGATTGAATGATAAAATGGCAATATTTTGAATATGTCTTGGATAGTGCACATGCTGAAAATTTAAGCATGTGTTGAATGTGAGTTGGCCGATTTTGTTGAAGTAAATAGGGATCAATTTGTCTTGCAAATTTCATGGGATTGATTATTTGACTTTTGGCAATATTTTAAACACTAATTTGGCACATGTTTTTAGTGAAATATTCAGATTTGTACAGTCATCAAATGATGACAAATCTCATCCAATCAATGAGTGCCAAGTAAGCAAGGCCAAGATGATCATCCAATGAAGTGTTGCCAAGTAAGCAAGTTGATGTCACAATTATACAAAGTATTTTTCCAAGGACTTAATAGATAATTTCCAAGGGGAAGAAAAGGCAATAGGGGACGGCCACACTTGATAAAAAGGAGAGAAGAAGAGTAAATCAAGAACAAGACAAGTCTTACAAATCCAAGAGTGAAAAACGTGTTCTACATCTCCTTTTTCTACACTTCTTTCTTCTTCTCTCTCAAAGCATATTGTGTTCATATTCATACATATTGTATAGGCTTCATATAAACCACCATACACGCCATATCATTGTGAAAGGTTGATCAAAGTGTGATCAAACTTTCATCCGTTTGGTGGTGGTGTTCGTGATCATTGTGATTGCTTGTAAGGTTTGTAAAAGGTTGGAGCTGGTGTGTAACTCCAGCAACCTTGTGTGGTAAGGTGTTATTCTGTTTAGTGATAACCGAGGAAGGTGTCCTCGAAGACTGGAGTAGGTTGGTTTAACCGAACCAGTATAAAATTCCTTGTGTTCTCTACTTTTCAGCACTTTACATTCAGTTTTCAGCACAGTGCATCATTTTCATTGCAATAGTAAAAATACCAACGAATTTCAAAAATCACGAAACTTTCCAGAAACATAGCCACACGTTTTAAGTTTCATTTAGCGCAAGTTTCAACCCTTTTGGATAAGTATAAGTCATTCAAACGTCAATAGTTCTGAGACTAGTGCAGTCTGTTTTTCAGACTTGCAAAGGTTGAGACTTTGAACGTATTTGACTTACTTCCCAAAGAAATTTTTCAAAAATTTTTCAACCCAATTAAATACATATAGAAAGGGGTTTTTCATTTAATTTTCAGATCATTTTGAGCCACGATTTAATCAAAATAATTTTTTTAAATCAGACTGCCGTTTCTGGCAGATTTGTGCAATCTGACCACCAACGATTTTAAAAGGGTTAAAGGTTGAATTTTGATCTGAAATTTTTAGGAGATACTCAGAGCATCTGAGACTACAATCTCTCCAAATTTCAGAATTTTTGAAGACCTGTAACCTAGTTTTTCAAACGTCACAAAACGGGTCCTGAAAATAGAAACTATTTTCAGAAGTTGGATTTTTGGATTAAAACAATTTTAAAAGCCAAATTTTCCGCATCCACTATTCAACCCCCCTTCTAGTGGTGCCTTGCAGGTCCTACAGTAAGACTTTATTCCTTTTCTCCTTCCCAAGGTCTTGGCCGATTTTCATAGGGATGGGAGAGTTGCTTGTCTTCTCTTCCAACCCATGTGTACGAGGGTAATAATTTTTCCTTAAGTCTAATTTCTTTTCCTGTTATTTAATTGGGATAGAATATTTGTGTTATGTCTTTTTATTGATTTATTTTGTGTAGTAAAAATTAAACGTTACACTACCCATCCCATCTTACAATTATTTATTTACCATTCATTAGATATCTCACTTCTATTTACTTAGATTATAATAATATGGTCCCATTACAACAAATAGTCAAATATAATTGCATAGTCACTTGGTATACTACCTTAATCTATTTCATATTATTGGGTAAAAAAATGAGGGTGTGACAGTATACATATATAATTCATAGCAATGTTGTAATCGGTAACTCTCCGTCACAAAGAAGTAAAGTAGCCGTTATCGGGTCATATATACTAGCCGTTAGAATGAATTAGGTCATTGGAGGCTTTTAACAACTTTTATAAAAGGAGAATCATTTTGTACGTTAGATCTTAACTTGAACGAATTATATTCTTAAATTCTCTATATGGTATCAGACCAAAACTAGTCCATTCAATTAACTAAATACTATTCTCTATTGAAGTTTGCATCTATTCTGGAAGAAAAAAAAAGGCTATTCCTTATACATATGTTGAACATATTGAGGCCAATTCTGCTTATGATCAAGTATTAGGAGGAGGATCTAGTGGATCTCAAGTATATGATAATTCTTCCGTTGTCATTGTAAGTCGAAAACTAAACTAAGACAACTATCTCTCATGATCTAGAAAGGTAGAAATGTTTGTGACAGATAAAAACAAAGAAGACTATTTACATGGAACAATTCATGTTCTACCAGAACCTGATGCAAATCATAGGTGGTGGAAGTCTGAAAATAACATGATAATATCATAGCTTATATGTTCTATGTTACTTTATTGATGTGTTTCTATTTTAATTTAAAAAAAAAAACTAAGAGTCAACAAGTCAAAACACAAATTAAAACAGTCTAGATATAATTACATAAAAAGGATATAAAGATAATTCTAGTACAATATAAATAGTGCAAAAGATATCGGTAGCAGTGCATTATTGTTGTCTACTTAAGAACCAGTAAACATACACGACAACAGCAGAACTTTCGCAGAAGATACATCATGGGACCCCTTTATAGGCAAAATAATATTCTTACCTTACCAAACATTGGACGTTTATGTCCAATCGAGAAAATAAAAAAGAAATGTAATAAAATTGTAGCTTGCAAGGATTCTAGTAACTCCCTTCTGGATTTTCTGTTTTTCTTATATTTTATCCATAAGGTCCACAAAATTATCTTCAAATCACTCGTGTGAAAATGAAGGTTTATGCAGGTAAACAGCTGCCGGCAATTTAGATCACGGGTAAGCAAATTATACGTTCAACGACTGGAAAATTATTCAATCCCATCAAACTAAAATGTTAAAGAAGAATTATATAAACAGACTAAGCAGTACTGAGTTATATGAAATTAGAAATTAAAAATATGGCAAGATAAAGAGATAACTGATAGTGAACTCATTCTCTAAAAATATAAAATTGGAAAAAGAAAAAGGTAGCCCGTAAACCCTAGAATTTAATAGGGAGTAATGAACGGAGTAGCATAGTCATAGTCATTCCCTTGACCAATGTGCAGCTATAATATTTCTTGCCTCCCGTAACATGGTTGAATGGTTACACTTAAAAGGGCGTTTCCGGTGTACAGGATCCTGTGTTCACACAAGGTTTAGGGAGAGAAAACGATCTGATCTATATAGTCTTACCCTACACTTTGTGCAAGAAGTTGTTTCCGATGTTCGAACCCGTGTATCAAAGTCACAAAACAACAACCTGACCAGTTGCTCTAAAGTCCGTCTTGTTAATGGTCACACTTTGTTGAAAGTAATTCAAGTCAGACAAAATTGACTTCTGTACAGTGTAACCCACGGTGGAGTATGAAAACGTTCCTCTCTTCTGTTCCTCTTGTCGTATACTTGGTCATGAGGCCAAAAGCTGTACAGCAACAGCAGCTTGTCAACTGGAGAAAGCAAAGCTGATTCCTTTGATCCCAAACAAGGTGAAGGACAAGACCAAGAGATGGACCTCAAAGAAAAATATTCAGGAAAAAAATATCACTGTAGAAGATGAAGAAGATATTCAACAAGATATGGAGAATCATGAGGAACAAAATAAGACTTCAATTCTGGAACAGCCAATCCATCAAACTGAGAATCAGGCAGCCAATAATGCACTTGATGGAATTACCACTCAACAAGATTTATCTAAAGTTGGCAATTCTTTGGAACGAGTATTGGAAGAGGTGGATGATGTATTGGATGCTACTGTGTCAGACTCAGAAGTTATGGTACATGAACAACATGATATTACACAAAACATTCAGCCAACAAATAAAATAGATGGAGATCCACATACTGAAAATGTTAAGGGCTCAGACAATTTGCGCGATGAATTAAATGCGGCAGCAGATGCTTTGTCAAATCGCATAGATATACTTGATTCTCCGGATAAAACTGTTGATGAATTGATTCAAGAATTGGAGGACCCTAATCCCATAACCAGACGAACGCGAACGAAACAAGAAATGTTAACGACATATTCACATGCATCGAATAGGTTAACTCGCTCCTCAAACTTATCTTCATCATCCTCTCAATGAATTGTCTAATATGGAATGTGAGGGGGATTGCTACCTCATTGTTACGCATCTGTAAGTTGGTGAAAACTCATAAACTGCAATTATTAGTTCTTATTGAGCCAAAAAAGCATCATACAAATCTTGTTCGAATACAACGACAACTCAAATACTCACATGCTGAGGCTATATGTCGAGATAAAGTGTGGATATTATGGAATGATTCTCTCAGGTTAATCACGGCAATCTATGAAGAGCAATATTCACATTTTAAATTTCAATTATTAGGAATGGATACTATTTTCTGGTTTACTCCAATATATGGGTTGCATACCGTCACAGATCGTCAGAGACTATGGTTCGCTTTGCAGCAACATTATGAACGTCAAACAGACCCATGGTTATTAGGAGGAGATTTCAACACATATTTGTCTGTTGATCAACACGCTGGTCTCTCTACTCCGTCGATGGCATCTTTGGAAGACTTTAATGATTGTGTTACATCCTGCTTATTAATAGATCTCCCTTTCGATGGACCTATGTATACTTGGACAAGTGGAAGGGGATTGGGAATTGTTAAACGTCGCTTGGATCGTATGCTATGCTCAGAATCTTACAATAGATTATTTCCTAATTTGCGGGTTCAACATTTACCACGTCTGACTTCGGATCATTCTCCATTATTATTAAAATCAAGGCAGTCTGAGTTTACTGGTCCAAAAATGTTTCGCTTTCAGAATATGTGGACGGAGCATACTGAGTTTCAATTGTTTGTTAAAACATCCTGGGATTCATATCCCACAATAGGGAGAATGCGTGGGTTGTACAACAAGGTACACAGATTTAAAAAAGATTTGCGGGAATGGAATACCAATATGTTTGGTAATATATTTGATCAATTGTATCACTTGGAGCAGGAACTTCAACGTTGTGAAACTCAATTTGATCAACATCCTACACCAGAGACAAGAATGAATTATCATGCCGCCCAAGCGCAGTACAAATTAGCAGAGCGTGAACGGCTATTATACTGGGCACAAAAAGCTCGACAACGATGGATATCGGAAGGAGATGCTAATACTTCGTATTTCCATAATATTGTTAAGGATAGACATTCTCGTCAGAGGATCACATCAATACGCCACTCTAATGGCAGTATGTGCGACACTCAAGGCGCAATACAACAAGCAACGGTTGCATACTACACAGCCTTATTCTCCGCAGAACCCATTTCAGATGACAGCGATATTTTACAATACATACCATGCCTCATATCTGACCCAGAAAACCAGATGTTGGTGGAATTGCCAACGATGGCAGAGGTTAAAGAAGCAGTGCGGGCACTTTATCCCATTAGTGCTCCTGGTCCAGATGGGTACAATGGACATTTCTTCTGCACTTGTTGGGATATAGTCAATCAAGATGTGCACAAGGCAATGCAGGAATTTTTCCTTGGCATACCTATGCCTAGAGCGATGGGCAGCACGTTGGTTACAGTGCTGCCAAAGGTTTCAAATCCTCGTACATTTTCAGACTTCCGCCCAGTTAGTCTGGCAAATTTCGTATCTAAGGTGGCAACTCGTATTATAGCTTCAAGAATGCAGCCTCTATTGGAGAGAATTATTTCTCAGGATTAGGCCAGCTTTGTGAAAGGTAGAGATATCTCTGATCAAATCGTTATGGCGAGAGAGATGGTACACTTGTTAGACAAGAAAGTTCGAGGTTCAAATGTTATTATGAAATTGGATATGATGAAAGCGTTTGATAGAGTTAATTGGACTTTTTTATCCAGACTTCTCGCAAGATTTTGTTTTGCAGCAAAATTTATCAAGATTATTTTCAACCATCTCAGCGGCACATTTTTATCAGTATTAGTAAATGGGATGCCTACCGGTTTTTTCCAGCCTTCAAGGGATGTAAAGCAGGGAGACCCACTATCTCCAATATTATTTATTTTGGCATCAGAAGCATTTTTCAGAGGCTTGAACGCATTAGTCGCAAGGGGAGACATACTACCTTTCAATACGGGTAAAGCTAGACCATGCATTACTCATCTAGCTTTTGCAGATGATTTGTTGGTATTTCTAAATGGTGGATTAAGGAATTTAACCAGATTCAGAAAATTTTTAGGATCATACCAACTAGCATCGGGACAAGCAGTTAATTTTCAGAAGAGTTATTTTGTTCCAGCTACTTATTTATCGCACTCACAGATACGGAGAATGGAATCAATAATACAAATGACATCTGCTTCCCTCCCAGTCAAGTATTTGGGTGCTCAATTACATAGAGGGAAGGAGAGGTCAGTACACTTCTCTAATCTCCTAGCATCGGTACAGGCCAAAATTTATATGTGGCAGAATAAATATCTCAATTATGCAGGAAGGCTGATACTAATCAAGCATGTTTTATCAGCAATCCCATTACACATGCTTGCTGCTAGTATGTTGCCACAGAGTGTCATTCGCACATTACAGCGCTGGATGACTAAATTCTTTTGGGGTAGTTCAGAGGAAAGGCAGCGACACTGTTGGTTATCAAGCGATAAATTGTTTTGGCTAATAGTGGAAGGAGGATTAGGACTTCGAAAATTGGAAGATTTGCGGATGGTATACTCTTGTAGATTATGGTGGCGCTACCAAGCGAATGTATCATTATGGAGTAAATTTTTCCACTCAAGATATGCAGCACGAAACTCATATGAAATAAGGATCACATATCTCCAGTTTAGAAACGAATATGTCGAGTAAACTTATTTTGTGTGGATAACCTTTCGACGGAGCAATATACAATCCGAAGAGCTTATGATCAAGTGAGAAAGGGAGGTAATAGCAGGTTGTCTTTTCAATTCATACGGTCCAAACACATTCCCCCCCAACATCCGAGTTTTTCTATGGAGATTATATCATAATGCATTACCCCTACCTGCAAATCTGCAACGATTTATCTACATTTATCCTAGTCAATGTCCTTTTTGCCTTGAAGCACAAGTTACGGTTGATCACATATTCCTTGAATGTACTGAAGCTAAGGTAATATGGAATATCGACAGTGGTATATTGGATGGGCCAACCAAAGTAGTTCGAACGCTGCAACAATAATTGCTGCAATGGTGGATGTCTACAAAAGGTAAAACACTAAAAGGATTTATGCGTATAGTTGCCCCATCGATCATTGTTTGGGAACTATGGAAGGCTTATACTTCCATCATTTTTGGGGAAGGTCGATGGAGACAAAGTTCAGTCCAAGAAAATATTCGCATAACTATTTACGATTGGACATCAACTCAGGTGGGTAAAAAATATGCAGATTCATGCCCAAATTTAATCACTTGTGGATTATCGCTCATCATAAAGCCTCTTCGTTGTATGGTTGTTCGTTGGATGCATCCTCCATCTGGTTGTTTTAAATTGAATACAGATGCTGCTCATGGGCACATATCGGCAGCGGGTGGAGTAATATTGAGAGATATTAGCGGATCATTCATTGGCGCAATCTCTTTTCACCTTCCGTTATCTACTCCTGCGCATGCTGAATTTCAAGCAGCATATTATAGTTACTTATATTTTGCTAGAAGTTGGGATTCAATTGATGTTGAGGTTGATGCGCAAGGGGTAATATCACGGGTTCAACAAAGCTTTGATACACATACTTTGATCTTTCGGCAACTGTTAATCTCCTCTACTTTAGCTCTATCCTATGCCCCTTGAGAGGCGAATCAACCCGCTCACTTCTTGGCATAATATGGTCAAATTCACAATCACTTATCAATGTTTCGGAGTATTTCAGAGCTGCCACCCCTGGTTCGTGCTACTTATCAGACGGAAGACATTCCACATATTCGACATGGATATAGTTCTCACTAAATGTTGTTGCCTACATCGCGAGATATGGGCAACAGGGGTACGATCATTGACTACTCTTCATATGCATAACCTTATCTGCCTATACTATCATTCGATTTTCACTCACTTTAAGTTGCCTATATCTACGGATATGGGCAACATGGATGATTTATTTCATCATATTGAGCGTATCACACTCATAGATGATATTGGCCTATTGTCACTAATTGCTTTGCTATCTTTTGCATGCATGGTCTCATGGCGGGATAAATTTCATTGGAGGTGAAATTATTCAAGACCACAACGCTAGGATCTGATGCACCAACATATGGACAACACACTTGCTGCAACAACAATCATTTTG
This sequence comes from Eustoma russellianum, assembly GCA_036186865.1. Lineage (NCBI taxonomy): Eukaryota > Viridiplantae > Streptophyta > Magnoliopsida > Gentianales > Gentianaceae > Eustoma > Eustoma russellianum. The sequence goes on along the minus strand of AP025060.1, from coordinate 26,781,323 downwards.
TATTCTTGTACTTATTCTAATCGTATAAATATGTACGCTTTTTCCTTCGCCATGGTTTTATCCACAAGGGTGGTTTTACTTGGCAAGGTTTTAATACGGCATATCATATACGATTGGAGAATAGAAATTATATGTTTGTTATACTATCATTTTTCATTCACTGAGGAGCATTGTAATATGGTTTTCCTCCGCCATAAGTGAGGCATAATAAAATATCTCAGTTTTATGGCCAAAAAAAATATAATATATATATTCAGATTTTTTATAAAAAGGCACAATACACATATATTCCGATGTACTACCGACACGTTACATACATTACAAACGTACGTTAACGTCACACCACTATACTTACCTCATATTTGTGAGTACATTCAGGTCTTATATCATATGATATAAGTCATGGTGATGAAAAAATGATTACGACACGTTACAAGGTTGTAAACCGAAAATTGACGTATTGGGTGACTACCAAAACTTCGCCAATGTGTCACGAACTTGCCATATATAGATGGCCAGATCATATACTTTAAAAAGAGCCAAAATTTTCATGGCTTACATGATATATTCAGCCATGTCATTCCGTGTTGGCACACACAAATCACCCCCAATTAAGGCCAAATTGTAGAGATTTCAAATTCAACTTTTTTTGTCACACGGGGTGCCTATATATCAGCCTTATGAGCTGAATATTTAATTTAATTAATATATATTATGTGTGATATAATATATATAACATGTGCAAAAATTTTTAATTTAATCGAAGAAAAATCGCGTAATCGACGAAAGTCGAAAATTCGGCTTTCTACGAACACAACACATGGAACGTTTTTGGCATGACATGTAACATGTATCTAGACAATTTTTACATATTCAAGACATCTTAAAGTGTACTAGAATATTCAAATTAGGGCTGATTGAAATATACCATATATGTGTAATTATTGTGTAATATTTGAAAAAGTTTACAAAAGTAAAATTCAGCACATGTTCAAGATGTATTACACGCCATTCTCAGCCTTGGTGGAGCTTATGTGGAGCTTGGTTGACATCTCAATTGGTGGAGAATAAGCCACACAAGGTCAGTGACATAAAGGAGGGAGCTACACAAGGTAACAATTCAAACTTTTTGGCAAATGTAACACATGCTGAAAAATTCACCATGTGAGACTTAGTGCTGGCCGAATTCTTGGTCTTAATGTTGTCAAATTTGATTCCCAAAATTGAAGGTATTAATTGTTAATTATTTGGCAACATGTTAAACTTTATTTGGCACATGTTTTTACATTTTAATCTCAGAATTTACAGCTACCAATTGGTGATAAGATTCATCCGATCATAGAGTGCCAAGTAAGCAAAGCCAAGACATTCATCCAATCATGTTGTGCCAAGTAAGCAAGATGGTGTCACCTCTACACAAGATAATCTTCCAAGGGCATTAAAGAGAATTCTCAAGGTGATGGAAGACCCTAGGCGGGTGGCCAAGATTGAATAAAAAGAAGAAAAGAGAGCAAATCAAGTCAAGACAATTTTCATATTCTATCAAGTGCAAAAGAAGCCTCCACTCTCTTCTTCTACATTTCTTTCTTCTTCTTTCTCTCTCAAGCCTATTTTTCTTACATTCAATATATTGAATAGGCTTTGATTAGACCACCATCAACGTTTCAATTGTAAAAGGTTGATCAAGGTGTGATCAAACTTTCATCCGTTCGGTGGTGGTGTTCGTGATCATGTGATTGCTTGTAACCATTGTTTAAGGGTGGAGTTGGTGTGTAACTCCAGCAACCCTTGTGGTAAGGTGTTATGTTGTGTTTAGTGATAACCGAGGAAGGTGTCCTTGAAGACTGGAGTAGGTTGATTTAACCGAACCAGTATAAAATCCTTGGTGTCTTTACTTTCAGCACTTTACTTTCAGTTTTTCAGTTTCTGCATTGATTTTGTTGCAATCGTAAAAATAGTAAACGACTTTCGAAAATTACAAAACTTTGCAGAAACATAGACACACCTCTTAAGTTTCATTTGGCGTAAGTCTCAACCCATTTGGACAAGTATACAGCAATCAAACGTTAATAGTTTTGAGACTAGTGCAATCTGATTCTCAGACTTGCAAAGGTTGAGTACATCAACGTATTTGACATACTTCTCAAAGCAATTTTTCAAAACTGTTTCAAAACATTTAAATAAATATAGTAAAGGGTGTGGTCATTAAATGTTCAGACCAATTGGAGACTCCAATCAATTGGAATAAATTTTTCAAATCGGAGTACTGTTTCTGGTAGATTTGCGCAATCTGACCAAGAACGTATTTTCAAAGGGTTAGGAGTTGAATTTTAATCTGAAATTTTTAGGAGATACTCAGAACATCTGAGAATAGAATCTCTCCAAGTTTCACAATTTTTGAAGGTTTGTAACCAGGTCTTTCAAACATTGCCAATCAGAATCTGAAAACAGAAACATTATTCAGAAGTTAGGTTTTTAGGTCAAAACTTTTTAAAAACCAAATTTTTCCGCACCTACTATTCAACCTTGCCCCCTTCTACTGGTGTCTTACAGGTCCTACAGAGGTCATCTAGACCACTATTCATAAAGAATTCTGTGGCCAGTCTATTGCAGTCAGTTCAACCACAGCCATAGGATTAGATACCTGCTCGGCCTGAACCCTTGGATAAGATAACCGCACCAAGTCTGCCCTCAGCCGTCAGATCAAATAACCGTTCAATCTGAGCCATCAGATCATAACAAATTTGGGTCAGCTCAGCCGTTTAAAGCTCCAACAACTTTTCAAAATTTAATCTTAGTCTATATTAACAACCTAGAAATTTGAACTCAAACAAACTCCACCCTAGCTGATAAGATCCGACCCACGGCTATAGGACATGGCCTGCAGTCGGCAGCCTGCAGTCCGGCCTGTAGCCCAGTCTGCAACTTGAGCCCATCAAGTCTGCAGCTCAGTTTGCCACCTGAGCCGATGCCCAGGCACAGGCCGAGCAGAGCTGAGCTGATTTTCCCCCTTTTAGCATTAATTTCTCATTCACTCGTTATCGGAATCGAGTGATTCAAAAGCCTAAAATTATCTAGTCATCACGTAGACTCATTAATTTCTACTCCTCATTAATGAAACTAATTATAACTTAGCTCAAAGTACGCTGCTAACCACAGTTTGTGACTTGGTCTAATTTTAACTTCTTTCCAATTTCTCCAACAATCCTCCACATGAATGGAAATTAATGAAAGTGTTTATGTAGACTCTACTGTGAAGTCAGACAGGAAAATGTTGCATCAGAAGAGGTAGCTTCTGGCTTTGAGCCTTTCTTAATGAAATACCATCGGATCCATTCGGCTAAATAGTGACTTGATGTCTTGAACTAACCGGCCTTTAGTGTAAACCTAGACAACAGTACTCATACAACATTTCCTTTAGCACCTTTTTGGTTCTCATGATTGTGTTCGTTTCGGCCATAAACCGTTCGGTTTTAGAAAGTTTGTTAGATAACTTTGGCCTGACGAAATTCTCATAGAAGCGGCCAAACTTCACACTTAGATAGGTGTTTCCTATCAAGAATATTCTGTCATATCCCACTTGATATATCAAGATATATAACCATTAAAATTTTTAGCTTACCCTCATTTCTATGCAGAGAGCACTTTTATTTAACAGAATGGGTAAGTGTTCACTGAACTTCATAACTTAGTTGTCCCATTGAACCAAGATTCTAGGATCTCCATTCAACAAGGTTGAGTTACCATTACAAAGATTCATGCATTCTAGGTTTTAGTCCCATTTAGTTTGTCAAAATTGACATCTGATTTCTAGGCAAGCCTTTTGTAAGTGGATACGCAAGATTCTCCGTTGATTTTATACAATCAATGGAAATCACGTTATTAGAGATCAACTGCTTAATGGTATTTTGTCTCCGACGCATGTGTCGAGAATTACCATTATAGATGGTGTTTTGATCTTGTCATATAGCTGACTGACTATCACAATGTACGCTGATAAGAGCGATTGACTTAGGCAGCAAGGCACATCTTCCAGGAAATTCCGAAGCCATTCAGCTTCTTCACTGATTTATCAAATGCTATAAACTCCGCTTCCATAGTGGAACGAGCTATGCATGTTTGCTTCATGGACTTCCATGACACAGCACCTCCACTAATATTGAATAAATATCCACTAGTGGACTTAGAATCTTTAATATCATATATCTAATTGGCATCACAATAGCCTTCTAACACTGCTAGATATCTCGAGTAATATAATCCAAGATTCATCGTATACTTCACGTATCTCATCACTCTATTTAGAACATTCTAATGATCATTACCTGGATTACTGGTAAACCTGCTCAATTTGTTTACTGAGCATGCTAAGTCTAGCCTTGTACAGTTTGTTATGTACATCAGACTTCCGACTACTCCAATTGAGCTACTGGCTCGGTTCTTCCTTAGGTGCATACTTAAGTCCAGTGGAGTTTTCACTGGTTTCACATCAAGCATATTGAAACATTTTAGAACTAATTCAATATAGTGAGTTTGTGACAACACGAGCCCTTCGCCTATCCTAGAAATTTTAATTCCTAGAATAACGTTGGCAACTCTCATATCCTTCATATCAAAGTTTCTCGTCAACATCTTCTTTGTATTTTAGATGATATCGGGAGTACTGCCCATGATTAGCATGTTATCTACATAGAGACATACTATCACATATGCATTTTGTTTGTTCTTAATGTAGACACACTTGTCACACTCATTGATCTTGAGACCATTAGCTAGCATAGCTTGATCAAATTTCAAGTGCCACTGTTTAGGCGCTTGCTTAAGTCCGTACAACGACTTAACAAGTCTACAGACTTTCAATTCTTAACCTAGAACCACAAACCCTTCGGGCTATTCCATATAAATTTCTTTATCCAACTCCCCATTCAGAAAAGCAGTCTTCACATCCATCTGATGGATTTCCAAGTTATATACTGCAGCAATAGCAACTAGCACCCTTATAGAGGTGATCCTAGTTACTGGTGAATACATGTCAAAAAAGTCAAAGCCTCCCTTTTGTCAATAACCTTTAGCTACAAGCCTGAGCTTGTACTTTTCGATAGGCCCATCCTCTTTCATCTTCTTCTTGAAAATCTACTTGCACCCGAGTGGTTTACTTTCCGGTGGAAGGACAACCAACTTCCAAGTATGATTCTGAAAAATCAAGTCTATCTCACTTTTAATTGCCTCTTTCCAAAAAGAAGCTTCTAAAGTTGACATTGCCTCTAAAAAATTCTTAGCTCATTTTCTACCATATAGGTTAGAAAATCCGGTCCAAACGAAGTTGGTATTCTTGCACGCTTTCTTTGACAAAGTTCCTCATTTCTTTGAGGAGTCGCCTCACGCATTTGCTTTCCAGTTCTTGTTTCTTCATTGTTCTTGTCTTTCCACGGAAAGATTTCTTCGAAGAACACTGCATTTCTTGACTCCATAACCACGTTTTCATGTATGTCAGAAATATCTGATTTGTGCACCAAGAAACGATATGCACTACTGTTAGTTGCATATCCTATAAATATGCAGTCAACTGTTTTAGGCCCAATTTTCACTTGTCTTGGTTTAGATACAACAACCTTTACCAGACACCCCCACACTTTCAAATATTTGTAGCTGGGCTTGTGGCCTTTCTAAAGTTCGTATGGGGTTTCATCCATATTCTTAGATGGAATTCAAAATGACGTTAGCTGAGAGTACGGCTTCCCCCCCACAAGTTTTGAGGTAAGCCCAAACTTATCAACATAGCATTCATTATCTCTTTTAGAGCTCAGTTTTTGCGTTCAACAATATAATTCGATTGAGGTGAATATGGTGCAGTAGTTTGATGAATAATGCCACGTTCAGAATAGAAATCATTAAACGGCATCCCATATTTGCCCCTCTATCATTACGAATTGCTTTAATTCGTTTGCTAAGTTGATTTTCAACTTCATTTTTATAGTCCTTGAAAGCATCAACGGCTTCATCTTTGCTACTTAGTAAATAGACATAACAGTATTATGTGCAATCGTCGATAAAAGTTACGAAATACTTTTTATCACCTCTTGTTTGCAGAAAATTTAAATTACACACATTGGTATGAATTAAATCCAAATGTTCAGTGTTCCTTTCTATTGAAGAAAATGGCGCCTTTGCCATCTTCGCTTCAAAACATATTTGGGATTTTTCATTATCAAAATTTAATTTGGGAAACAAGTCAAGATTAACCATTCGTTATATTGACTTATAATTGACATGTCCCAAATAAAAATGTCATAAACAAGAAGACTCAAGCATGTAAACAGAAGAGGAAGCATTATTACTACCCTATACAAGCAAATCTCTTTTGGGTACAATAGTGATAACATTCAATTTAAGCATCCTATTCGACAAGTACCCTTTCCCCAAATACAGGCCATTTTTCGAAAGATTAACCTTATTGGATTCTAAGACTAGTCCAAAACCATGCATGAATAGAAGAGATCCAAATACTAAATTCTTCTAAATGTCGGGGACATGCAGCATATTCTGCAGAGTCAGATACTTCCCTGAGGTGAGCTTCAGAACAACTTTTCCCTCGTCTTCGATCTTCAATGAGACCGAGTTCTCCATGTAAAGATGTTCATTGTTTCCGGACAGGTACTCCGTGAACATCTCTCTGTTGGAGCAGACATATTTCATGGCGCCAGTATCGAGCCACCATCGTGCATGTTCCCCCACAGCATTACACTCTGAGAACACTGCGCAGAGGTTCAGATCATCCATGGCATCAACGATGTTTGCTTTTGCCTTGGTATGTTTCTTCTTGGGCTTTCTGCCATCATTGCTGACATGCCCCTGAATGCTACAGTTGTAGCATTTTCCGTTGAACTTCTTGGCTATTTGCTTGTCTTTCTTGTTCACCCCAAGTTGGCCCTTCTTTTTCATGTCCTCTGCAAAATTGGCTTTGGCCTAACCAGCACTGGATTTTGGCTTTCGTTCAGATCTCCGATTGTCTTCCTCTATACGGAGTCAGACAATTAGATCTTCCAATGTCATCTTCTTCCTCTTGTGTTTGAGATAACTTCTGAATTCCCTCCACGAAAGAGGTAGCTTCTCAATCACTGCAGCCACCATAAAAGTTTCACTAAGCAACATGCCCTCCTCTTCCATCTCGGCTACCAACATCTCAAGTTCCTCAACTTGAGAAACAACAGTGCGACAATCAGATATTTTAAAATCTAGGAAATTGCCAGCAATAAATTTCTTAGTACGGCATCTTCCATATGGTATTTCTTTTCCAAATCCTGCCACAAAGACTTTGCTGTTTTGTACGTACAGTACAAATCATACAAGGAGTCGTCCAAAAAAACTCAGAATATGGCTCGAACGAACATAATTGTTGAAGTTCCATGCTTCAACAGAATGTTTGTTCTGCATATTCTTGGTTTGGTCCTCTACTGAATCAACCATAGGTGGGTCCTCGGTCAGAAAAGGCGGCCAACCCCTTGGCAGCCAAGAAGAACACCACCTTCTGCTGCTAGCGTTTGAAGAAACTCCCATTGAACTTCTCTAGTTTATCCACTTGGGCCATCGTAGGAACCTGTGCAGGAGGAGAAAGCATCGGCACCCCAACATTTGGTGCCATTGGAGCAGGAATCCTAACAATTTGCGCCTTGAACAGAGCTAGAGCTTGCATTCTTTATTGAGTTTCTGTAAGAACAGAAACCAACGAGAATCAGTACAGAATCAATAACCAATACGTCTTAAGAATTGTTGAAAGTAATTCACGTCAGACAAAATTGACTTCGGTATAGTTTGCTTGTGAAATAATTCAATGGCCGACCTACCGAGCTAAGGGAAGGCTGGATCGATCCGCTAAGTCAAGACAGTTCAGATAGTGCAATTGAGTTTGCGTTCTGAACAGTCAGCTGACCTGTCGACCTCAGCACAATAGCACTTCAGAACAGTAGTTCTGTGCATCAGCCTTCCAGCCAAGCTGAACTCAAGTAAGATTGATCAGACAGAACAGGTCAGTCCAGTCAGCAGAATTGTGTTAGCGTTATGGGCTGGTGACCAACCTACTGACCTCGGCAGCTCAGCACAACCACAACAGTTAAGCTTTCATTCGCTTCATCCGAGCTCAATACATAGCAGAGCTCAGCACGACAGTGCTGCAGAACAACGAATATTCTCAGCTAAACAGCAGAGCTCTACACACAGCAGAGCTCAGCTCGGCAATACTGTACTACAACAGGGATGCAATATCCTTTGGTCAATTTAGCTCAGCACGGCAATAACCTCAACAGCTCAGTTGAGCAGAGATCCGAGGTAAGTCCAGGACTTTGTCCTTAAGACGTATTGATCTGGTATACTATATACAACCTGATGGAGCAACTGTTGTAGGACCTGCAAGGCACCACTAGAAGGAGGGGGTTGAGTAGTGGGTGCAGAAACTTTGGTTTTTAAAATTATTTTAAACCAAAAACTCAACTTCTGAAAACAGTTTCTGTTTTCAGGACCTGTTTTGCAACGTTTTAACAACTAGGTTACAGGTCTTCAAAAATTTTGAAATTTGGATAGATCTTAGTCTTAGATGTTTTGAGTATCTCCTAAAAATTTCAGATCGAAATTCAACCTTTAACCCTTTTAAATATCGTTGGTGGTCAGATTACGCAAATCTGCCAAAAACGGTAGTCTGATTTAAAAAATTAATTCCGATTAAATCGTGGCTCCAAATTACGAACACCACCACCGAGCGGATGCAAGATTGATCACACCTTGATCAATCTTTTACAACAATATAGCGTGTATGGTGGTATATATGAAGCCTATTCAATATGTATGAATATGAATACAATAGGCTTTGAGAGAGAAGAAGAAAGAAGTATAGAAGAAAAGTGTAGAAGCGTTTTTGCTCTCTTTGACTTGTAAGGCTTTTCTTGTTTTTGATTTGCTCTTCTTCTCCTCTTTTTAACTCCATATGGCTGCCCCTTCTTGCCTTTTCTTCCCCTTGGAAATTATCTTTTAAGTCCTTGGAAGAATACCTTGCATCATTGTGACATTCACTTGCTTACTTGGCAACTCCTCATTGGATGATCATTATAGCCTTTCTTACTTGGCACTCATTGATTGGATGAAAGTTGTCATCATTTGATGACTGTATAAATCTGAAAATAACACTTAAAAACATGTGTGAAATAGTCATAAAAATGTTGACATAAGTCACATAATAAATTCCATAAAATTTGCAAGACAATTCATATCCATTTACTTCATAAATTTCAGCCAACACATTCAACACATGCTGAAATTTTCAGCATGTGCAATATTCAAGATATATTCAAAATATTGCCATATTAGTTTTATATCAATCCTTGAATATTGAGAAGCAAATTTATCACCATTAACTCTACAAAAATCGGCCATTATAGCACACACATGCTGAATTTTCAGCATGTGTCATATATGTGACATAGTTTGAAACATTACCTTGTGTAGCTCCCTTCTTTATGTCACCAACCTTGTATACTTCATTCTTGGCCAATCAATATGCCAACTAAGCTCCACATATGCTCAATTAAGCTGATCTAGGCGTGTGATGTAGCTTGCACATGTGCTGAATATTATTTTTGCAAACTTTGTAAAATAGTGCACAATAATTATACACATATGGTATATTCCAATCATCCCTTAACTGATATTTCTAGAACACTTTAGAATGTATAGAGTACATAAAAAGTGTCTACATACATGTTATATGTCATGCCAAAAATGTTCCATGTGTCGTGTTCGTAGAAAACCAAATTTTCGACTTTTGTCGATTACGCGATTTTTCTCCGATTGAGTTCAAACTTTTTGCACATGTTATATATATTATGTTACACATAATATGCATATAATAACTTGAAAATTCAGCTCTAATGGCAGAAGTAAGTGGTGCCCCATGTGCTTAAAAAGTTGAATTTGAAATCTCCACAATTTGGCCTTAATTGAGGGTGATTTGTATGTGCCAACATGGAATGATTTCATGGATGAATATAACATATAGACCACAAAATTTCTGGTCATTTTTGAAGTGTAGGGTCTGGCCATCTATATATGGCAAGTACGTGACACGTTGGCGAAGTTTCGGTATTTACCCGATACGAAAATTTTTGGTTTAAAACCTTGTAACGTGTCGTAATAATTTTGTCATCGCCATGACTTATATCATATGATATAAGACCTGAATATACTCATAAATATGAGGTAAATATAGTGGTGTGACGTTAACGTACGTTCGTAAAATATATAACATGTTGGTAGTACGTTGGAATATATGTGTATAGTGCCTTTTAAAAAAGTCTATATATATATGTATATATATATATATATATGTGTGTGTGTGTGTGTGTGTATGTGTGTGTGTAAAAGGCGTATGATAAGGAGAGTGGGAGACTTTCCATTCTTTAATTTGTTGCCTTTGTGCCTTCTCCAAATATATCACCATTTAATGAACTACTTAGTTCATTTAACTAAGTACTTCACTTAATGAACTAGTTTAGTTCATTAATGGTGGCACCTGAAAATAGTTCAAACACAAAAAAATTTTGTCATTTGATGTAAGTTTAAAGCTTTATGGCTCGTTAGTACGACAACATTATATATGAACTATATAAGCCATGTTTCATGCAAAAACGTGTCAAGTCATACAACGTGTCATGCATTTCTTTGGTATACGTTATTTAAATCATGTATTTTGTAATCACTCAAACCCCTTTCTCTCTACAATCTCCCCTTTTTGATGATTTACAAAATAACCTAAGTTCATGATTTAAATTTTGTCGCTCCCCCTCCCTCCAATCATGCATAAATTCAAATTTTGAGTTTCAAATTTCGAATTTTCTCCCCCTTGATTTGTGCAATCAATCTCTCTCTCCTCCTTAAATCATGCATTCTCTCCCCCTTTATTTTGGAAAGACAATCAAAAGTGCATGTAAATATGGAAAGAGATATCAAATCAAATTAGCAGAAATCATGCCTAATTTAGAACAAAGGTTTTCATACGTGGCTTGATTTAGTGCTTTTGTGAAGATGTCAGCTACTTGTGCCTCAGTGCGTACGTGATATATGATAATATCACCATTATTTACGTGATCACGAAGGAAGTGATAGCAGACTTCTATATGATTTGTCTTAGAATGTAGAACGGGGTTCTTAGATAAGTTTATGGCGCTCATACTATCACAATATATAAGAATCTGATTTACCGTAATCCCAAAGTCAGAAAGTTGTTGTTTTAGCAATAGATGTTGTACCCAACGAAAAATGACATTGTACTTGAGACTTGTATAAATGAATTAATGAAAAGTTGCATCTTCAGGTACATTTTATCTAGTTTCGTAATTACTTCCTTAATTAGATTTTTGTTAAGGAAAATATGGTATAATTAGTCAAGCATAAATTATGGACCATGTGAAGGGTCCAATTCACCCCAAGGACATAAGAGATTTGGCCACAAGGCTTAAAAAGGGCCTTAGAAGGTTTTTTTTCAAATTATAAGAAGGCTAATCTTAAGGGCCTTCTTAAAACAAGCCCAAATAACAATTAAGGAGTTTTAAGTAGTGGGGCAATTTTTCCCCAACCCTCACTAAAATTCGGCCCCATGAGTCCAAGAGGATTCATGATTTTCCTAATTACATTTTAAATCAAAAAAAGGAATTAATTAAGAAAAAGGGTCAACTACCAAATAGCTTTCCATTAAACACACTTGAAAAGTAACTCAAGCATGGTAAAGGCTACTAAACGCCTTAAACCGCCGGATTCCTCTATGGAGTAACCAAGATGCATTTCAAACTTTACCATGGTTACTTTATGTTAACCACAATGCTAAAGTAACTCAAGTTAGCATTAAAATAACCCTAGTTGAATAAAGTAACTCAAGTTAGAAATAAAGTAACCCTAGTTGGCTAAAGTAATTCAGGTTAATTAACTCTAATTATCCTAACCATGCAAAGGTAACCTCCTTCTTCTCTCTTGCTCCCCAACGGCTAAAACACTTAGCCTAGTGAAGAAAATTTCTCTCCAAGAACTCTAGAACACTCTTAATCATAACCCTCAAGAATTCACAAAGAGAAAAAGGGACAAGGACTTTTTCCCCATCTCACACGGCCAACTTGAGCCAAGGAAGACCAAAATCTTCAAGCCTCAAGAATCCTCTAGGTAAGTAGAATGTCTAGCTTCTTAGTTACATTACATAATTTATAGAGTGAAGCTCACATTACTACTTTTTCTTGCTCAAAAACCGTGACTCCCATGGTCACTAGGTTCAAGCTTTCAAGCTCTTAAGTGCTACTAGCTTCTTAGAGGTTTGAACACCATTCAAGCCTCATCTTGGTAAGCCAATCTAGCCTCCATTTAGTTCTATCTTTCACTTAAGATAATAACTAACATTTGTTCTTTTTCCTCCAAAACCGTGGGGTATATATTGAAGAGGAGGGAGACTTCACTTCATTTCATCCAAATTACAAGCTAAGGAAAGGTTTAAGCTTGAAGAGGCAAGTACACTATAAATATTCTTGACTTGTGTATGAAAGTATATGCTTGAATGTCTAGATATTACTAAGATTTAATCTTAGATGGAAAATGTTGAGCTTGAAGCATGAAAATTTAGGATTCCTTAAGAAAAGTGACTTGCATGTATGAGATTTCTTCAAAGATGGATTCTTTGCCCCTTTGGATATGGATATGATGCATATCTAAGATGTATGTGGTAAATCTCTCTTCTTTAGTACGTAAGGGGGGCGGTTGGATGAAGAGGTTGGGTGAATAATGTTTCGTGTAAGAGAATGTAACTTGTGGAGTAAAGGATGCATAGAAGTTGTATGTTTAGATGTTTTTATGACTTAGGTGTAAAATTTTCATTATGAAAATGAAATATAAGCCCTTTCATGTGTATAAAACGGGCTGTTTTGAGGGTATGGGACATACAAATTAGATGTGCCGTGAATAGACTTTATTTTGTACAAAATGTGCAAGATCAAGGTGTGTTATGTGTAACCTTCAAAACCGTTTTTGAAGTGACTTGTAGGTGACCTTTAGAATATATTAGAATCTGTGATGTTTATGTTAAGTGAGCCATTTTTAAAGAATAACTTAAGTTGGAACTCTTTTAGTAAGTAAAGTGACAAAAGGGAAAAATCACTGGAACAGGACAGATTCTGTGGCGTTTTTTATGACCTGAAAAGGGATCTTAGAAGTAATAAATTAAGATAATTTTTGGCATGACATTAGCCCTATGTATGTAGAAAATATGAGAGTTGGAATTTTGGTAAAAGAAGTTATGGTTTATCCTTAAAGGAATTTTTAGTAAAACTGGTCAAGCTGAAATTACTGGACTGGACAGAATTTAAGTGACGTGTTGATTGACCCGAAAATGGACCTTAGAAATATGCAAATGGGCTTATTTTTGGAAGGATGCTAGCCTTATGTGTTTACTAAGTCTGCGAGTTGAAATTTTTGAAAAAGGACTCACGGTTTAATCACAATAAAATTTGTAGTAAAACTGGCCACTCCAGAATCAACATGTACCGTTTTTGGAAAAGTAAGTAAATGACCCCTTAAAAGTTATTATATTACTCCGGAAATTTTATGATAATTACTTGGGACACAGATGAACATGTCCATGTAAATTAATCATCTTGGAATTAGTATTTTAAGGGGTAACTACTGAAATTAAGAGAGTGCTACAAAACTAGAAAATTGGGCAGAATTACGGAACTAGTTGGGAGACTTCGTTCTTGCGGTTTAGACTTGTTTGAATAGCTTGGGCTTATGACTTGGTATGTTTGCAGTATTTTCCAGGTTTTGGCCAAATTAAATAAGACTTATTGGGCTTGAAATAAAGGTGAAAGAGGGGGTACTGCACTGCTGAATTCAGCATTACCCTGTTTAGTAATTTAATAGCTTAAGGGTCTTACATGTCTCGAAACGTTATGAAATTTTTATGACGGATGTTTAGACGCTTTTATTGTAAAAGTTTTTATTCTATCTCGGTTTTGCTTACTTGTTAATGTGTAAGTAGGAAGGTCCACATATTTTGTTATGGACTACGACAAGTTATGAATCGACGCCTGGTACTCTCCGTAGTGAAGTACAGCGGGCGCATCGTATTCCGGATAGGTCGAGGTGCGGGGCGCTACAGTAATTGTGTGCAACAAAGACTAAGTGCCATGTATTCAGCTTCAGTGGTGGATAAGGCTACGCTTGCTTGCTTTTTAGAAAACCATGAGATAAATGAATTTTCTATAAATTGACAAGTGCCACTCGTGCTTTTCCTATCTATTTTACATCCACCATAATCTGCGTTAGTATAGACATGCAAGTTAAATTCACAATCTTTATCATATCAAATGCCTAAGGTGGGTGTGTGCTTAATATATCGAAATATTCTTTTCACAGCATTGTAGTGAGACACTTTAGGTTGACTTTGAAAACATGCACACATACATACACTGAACATGATATCAGGTCTACTAGCAGCAAGATAGAGCAAAGAGCCAATCATAGACCTATATAAAGCATTATCAAAGTCCTTTCCATGTTCATCTTTATCTAGTTTAGTGGTGACACTCATAGGGGTGGAGGACGGTTTTAAATTCTCAAATTGAACTTTTTAATCATATCATTTATATACTTAACTTGGCTTATATGTATACCTTTGCTCATTTGTTTAATCTGCAAGCCAAGAAAGTAGTTCAATTCACCAACCATAGACATTTCAAATTCGGATTTCATGCAAGTTTCGAAATCTTCAACAAGTTTATGAGAGGTGGAGCCGAAAATGATGTCATCAACATAAATTTGAATGATTAGTAAATCCGATTTATCTTGTTTCAAAAATAGAGTGCTATCTATAGTGCCTCTTTTAAAACCATGTTCTAAGAGAAAAGTAGAAAAACGATCATACCATGCCCTAGATGCTTGCTTTAGACCATATAGTGCCTTTTTTAGTTTGTACACGTGATCAGCGTGTTTCAAATCTTCAAAATCGGGTGGTTGTTTCACTTATACCTCTTCTTGTATAAAGCCACTTAAAAATGCACTTTTCACGTCTATTTGATAAAGTTTAAAACCTTTCATGCAAGCAATAGCAAGTAAAAGTCGTATGGCTTCTAAACGTGCTACGGGTGCAAATGTTTCATCATAATCTATTCCTTCTTCTTGATTATATCCTTGTGCTACAAGTCTAGCTTTGT
This sequence comes from Eustoma russellianum, assembly GCA_036186865.1. Lineage (NCBI taxonomy): Eukaryota > Viridiplantae > Streptophyta > Magnoliopsida > Gentianales > Gentianaceae > Eustoma > Eustoma russellianum. Next base: position 26,766,090 of record AP025060.1, on the reverse strand, counting down.
TTCTAACAACTTTTCCTTCTTCATTCATTTTATTTCTAAACACCCAGTTTGCGCCTATTATAATTTTATCTTGTGGTCGTGGCACTAAATCCCATACATCATTTCTTACAAATTGATTAAGTTCATCATGCATAACATCAATCCAAGAAGAATCACTCAAAGCATCAAACACGTTTTTAGGTTCAATTTCGGATATCATGGCATGAAATTGATTTATTTCATCCGGATTTATTCTTCTACGTGGTCGCACACCGTGAGTGATATCGCCTATAATGATATCGTGTGGGTGATCTCTATGCCATCTTGGTTGATTATTTTCTACGTTCTCATGCTTTTCTAAGAGATCATGCATTTCTAGTGTATCATGCGTGCCATCATCATCATCCAACATGGGTTTTAATTTCAAAATCATCGTCATATTCTTTATCTTTATCAATCTCACCAAATTCATTAAACTTCACATGAATGGATTCTAGAATTTTCCTAGTGATGGGATCATAACATCTATATGCTTTTGAATTTACAGAATACCCAACAAAGATGTATTCAATTGATTTAGATTCAAACTTATCTAAATTATCTTTCGTATTTAAAACAAAGCATTTGCAACCAAACACACGAAAGTAATCAATTTTAGGCATGCGATCATTTAATATCTCATAAGGAGTTTTATTTATTTTCTTTCTAATAGACAACCGATTAACTATATAGCATGCACAATTTACGGCTTCCGCCCACAAAAATCTAGGCAATTTATTTTCACATAACATGGTTCTAGCGATGTCTTGTAGTGTCCTATTCTTTCTTTCTACTACTCCATTTAGTTGTGGAGTTCTAGGTGGTGAAAACTCGTGTTTGATTCCTTTTTCTTCACAAAATGCAATCATGTCCTTTTTTTTAAATTCAACGCCTCCATCGCTTCTAATCTTTTTCACATTTAAACTATATTGATTTTCAAGTTGTTTTAGTTTTGCGATCTCAATGGCACTATCATCTTTATGTGCAAGAAACAAAGTCCAAGTATAATGAGAAAAATCATCAACAATCACACACGCATAATGGCGTCCACCTAGACTTATAGTGCGACTAGGACCAAACAAATCAATGTGTAATAATTCTAAAACTCTAGATGTGCTTATTTCATTTTTAGGTTTAAGTGACTCGCGTGTTTGTTTGCCTTTAATGCAAGATTCACACAACTGAAAGTTGTCTAAATCAAGTTTACGCAATCCTCGTATTAGGTTCTTCCGTTGGAGTTTTTCAAGTGTAAAAATACCGATGTGTCCTAAACGTCTATGCCACAAGTTAACGTTAGGTTCATTTGACATGAAACACTTAACCTTAGCGTCTAACATATCATTCATAGAAAGCGTAAAAATGTTTCCTTCCCTTTTTCCTTTTAACACTACTTCTCCATTTGTATTTATTATATTACAATAAGGATGAGTAAAACACACATCAAAACCGTTGTCAATAAATTGTGAGATTCTAAGAAGATTATAGGATAAGTTGCTTACCAAAAGGACGTTGGAGATTTGAAGGGTGCTTGGGCTTCCGATTGTACCTTTTCCGATGATTCTTCCTTCATTGTTGTCTCCAAAGGTCATGGATCCGTCTTTTATGATCTTCTTCAACTTTGTGAACAAGCTCCGGTCACCCATCATGTGCCTCGAGCAACCACTGTTAAGGAACCATTTGATAGATGTATCTTTTGATGTGTGGGTTCCCTGCAATGTACAAGAATGATTTAGGTACCCTTTTAATTTTGGGTCCTTACGAGTTAGTTATTCACCTCTTAGTAAAAGTACCTTTTGGTACCCATACTTGGGTGATCCTTCTCGGTCTGCAAATGGTAAGAATGTAGATGAAGGAGCAATGTAGTAGACATGTAGTGAGTGGACTTTAGGCCTTTGGTCGAGAACTCCTTTATACGCATCATATGGTGTGCGTTTTTGATATGTCCTCGTGTTGGTGTGCATAGTGTGTGATCTAGATGGATGAAATGAATGTCGTGTATGCATTACTTGTTTCTTCTCATATTTATACGGCACATAATTATATTTCGTATGATATGAAGAAGAGATATGACGAGATGAGGGGAGAGGGGGTCTTTGCGTTACTTTAGGCGCTACGTATGCCTTTGATGTGTCTACTTTCTTAGACAAAGCAAACTTGGTTGGTTTAGATGATGCTTCGTTTGTCTCAATGTATCCTAATTTAGTTTTATCATTGTCATGTTTTTGTGATAAAATAATGCGATCTAGCATGTTAGATCCCGTATCGAACTGTTTCATCATTTTTTCTAAATCCGTATTTTTTGATTTCAAACTTAAAATATCGGATTTCATTTCATTATTATTTGTTGTCAATGATGTGATCTCTGATTTCAAAGCATTGATGATGCATGACGACTCTTCTTTTGAATCGTTTAATTGAGCAACAAGATTCGTGTTAGAAGATTCTAACTTCTTGTCTTCAATTAATCGCTTCTTTTCTTTTGCGAGAGTCTTAGTAAATTTATGCAATTCTAAATACTGATTGAAAAGATCATCATATGAAGGTTCAGAGTCAAAATCAGAGTCAGAAGATACCTCGTTTGATGCTTTGGATACAAAGCATACTTGTGCAGTCTCCTCTTCTGTATCAGTCTCAGAATCAGATGTGTCACTCCAAGTGGAGGCCTTGAGAGCTCTTCTCCTTTGCTTAGGTTCTGAGACGAGTCTATTTTTGGTCTGATCCTTGTCAAGTTGTTTGTTTGTTTGCTTGTCCTTGTTAGGGCAGTCATATGATAGATTTCTAAGTTTACCGCATTCGTAGCATTTAACGTCTTTGTCAATTATTTTATTTTTATTTCTTTTAGTGAAAGTAGCCTTAGGTTTGTTTTTAAATGAATTTCTCATGAATTTTCTCAAGCCTTTAGCCAATAAAATTAAGTCATCGTTGATTCAGAATCACTATCATTTACGTGATCGGAAGAAGTAAAGACGTATTCATTTGATTTAAATGCAATAGTCATTGTTTTGATGATGATTCCGATTTCCTTATAGTGAGTTTGTTTTCATATACCTTAAGTGATCCAATTAGTTCCTCCATTTTAATTGATTTGGTTTCTTTGCTCTCCTCTATAGCCGTCACGTTTGGGTCCCATTCGGATGGAAGGCTTCGTAATACCTTTTGGACCTTTTCCTGCATACAGAAGGCTTTTCCAAGGGACTCAAGAGAGTTATAAATGTTAGTCAAGCGTAGATCCATATCAACAATAGACTCATTTGGCAATAATTTAAATGACTCAAGTGTGGACATAAGCATGTTAATTTTGGACTCTTTTACTTGACTAGTCCCTTCGTGTTTCATCTCAAGAATTCTCCACATTTCTTGAGCACTAGAACAATTAGACACATAGCTAGATTCACTTTTACTTAGCCATTTAGAAGTAATTTCATGGCTCTATCGTTCATGCTCAGTCTCTTTTTGTCGTCACTAGTATACTCTTGTTTAGGCTTAACAACCTCTAGTGTGACTCCATCTACAGTGGATAATTTTGACAGAACAAATAGACCATCTTCTATAATGGACCATAGATCAATATCAATAGCCATAAGGAATAGTTTTATTCTTAACTTCCATTGAATAAAAGACTCACCGTCAAAAAGAGGAGGCCTTTGACTAGACATACCTTCTTGCTCGGTTTTGAAGTTTATGGTTGCCATCTGACTTAGATCGTTGGATCTTTTTGTTGTGAGTGTTCCTGTGCTCTGATACAACTTGTAGGATCTACAAGAAACCACTAGAAGGAGGGTTGAATAGTGGGTGCGGAAAATTTGGTTTTAAAACTTGTTTTGAATCAAAAACTCAACTTCTGAAAACAGTTTCTGTTTTCAGGACCTGTTTTGAAACATTTTGAAAAATAGGTTACATGTCTTCAAAAATTCTGAAATTTGGAGAGATCTTAGTCTCAGATGTTCTGAGTATCTCCTGAAACTTTCATATTAAAATTCAACCTCTAACCCCTTTAAAAATCGTTGGTGGTCAGATTGCGCAAATATGCCAGAAACGGTAGTCTGATTTGAAAAATTAATTCCGATTAAACCGTGACTCCAAATGGTCTGAGAATTTAATGACAAACCCCTTATTATGTGTATTTAATTGGGTTGAAACAGTTTTGAAAAATTCTTTTGTGTAGTTAGTCAAATACGTTCAAAGTCTCAACCTTTGCAAGCCTGAAAATCAGACTGCACTAGTCTTAGAACTTTTGACGTTTGGATGACTTATACTTGTCCAAAAGGGTTAAAACTTGCACCAAATGAACCTTAAAACGTGTGTCTATATTTTTGCAAGTTTTCGTAAGTTTTGAAGTTCGTTTACTATTTTTAAGAATGTGATAAAAATGATACACTGTGCTGGAAATTGAAAGTAAGTGCTGACAAGTAAAGAACACAAGGAATTTTATACTGGTTCGGTTAAATCAACCTACTTCAGTCTTCGAGGACACCTTCCTCGGTTATCACCAATCACAAAACAACAAAAAACACCTTACCACATAGGGTTGATGGAGTTACACGCCAACTCCAACCCTTTACAAACCTTATAAGTGATTACAACGATCACGAACACCACCACCTAGCAGATGCAAGATTGATCACACCTTGATCAATCTTTTTACAACAATATAGAGTGTATGGTGGTATATATGAATCCTATTCAAGATGTATGAATATGAATACAATAGGCTTTAAGGTAGAAGAAAGAAAGAAGTGTAGAAGAAGAGATAGGCAACGTTTTTGCTCTTGGAAAGTGTAAGATTTGTCTTGTATTTTGTTTGCTCTCCTTCTTTCCTTTTTATCAACGATGGCCGCCCCCTACACCTTTTCTTCCTCTTGAAAATTATCATTGTAACATCCACTTGCTTACTTGGCAACTCCTCATTGGATGATCATTATAACCTTGCTTACTTGGCACTCATTGATTGGATGAAAGTTGTCATCATTTGATGATTGTATAAATCTGAAAAATATCACTTAAAACATGTGCCAATTAGTCATAAAACATTGCCAATTATCTCACAATCAATTCCACATAATTTGCAAGACAAATTATCTCCATTTTCCTTCCAAAAAATCGGCCAACGTCATTTCTTCACATGCTGAAATTTCAGCATGTGTGATATTCACACCATATTCAAAATGCTTCCATGTAGGTAGTAGATTTATCCCTTGAAAATAAAGAATCAAATATGTTGAATCCAAGACCAAAATTTCGGCCAAGTACATTCCACACATGCTGAAATTTTCAGCATGTGTGATATTTCAAAATATAATCACATTATTTCCATAAATTTTTTAAAATATTGCCATTTTATCTTCCAATCAATCCATTCAATGTGAAGAAGTAAATATGGCACAATTAATCATAATAATTCGGCCAACTCAATGCACACATGCTGAAATTTTCAGCATGTGTTACAAATGTGACATAGTTTGAAATGTTACCTTGTGTAGCTCCTTCCTTTATGTCACCAACCTTGTATACTTCATTCTTGGTCAATCAAGATGCCAACAAAGCTCCACATATGCTCCAACAAGGCTCAAGTGGCGTGTGATGTAGATTGTACATGTGCTGAATTTTATTTTTGCAAACTTTGTAAAATAGTGCACAATAATTATACACACATGGTATATTCCAATCAGCCCTTAATTGATTTTTCTAGAACACTTTAGAATGTATAGGGTATGTAAAAAAATGTCTAGATACATGTTATATGGCATGCCAAAAATGTTCCATGTGTCGTGTTCGTAGAAAACTGAATTTTCGACGTTTGTCGATTACCCGATTTTTCTCCGATTAAATTCCGACTTTTTGCACATGTTATATATATTATGTTACACATAATATACATAAATTAAACTTTAATATTCAGCTCTCATGACTGAGTAAAGTTGCGCCTTACATGTGCTAAAAATGTTGAATTTGAAATCTCCACAATTTGGCCTTAATTGGGGGTGATTGTGTGTGCCAACATGGAATGATTTCATGGATGAATATAGCATGTAGACCACGAAATTTCTGGTCTTTTTTTTAAGTGTAGGGACTGGCCATCTATATATGGCAAGTACGTGACACGTTGGCGAAGTTTTGGTATTCACCTGATACGACAATTTTTGGTTTAGAACCTTGTAACATGTCGTAATAATTTTGTCATCACCATGACTTATATCATATGATATAAGACCTGAATATACTTATAAATATGAGTTAAATATAGTGGTGTGACGTTAACGTAAGTTCGTATAATATATAACGTGTTGGTAGTACGTTGGAATATATGTGTATAGTGCCTTTTAAAAAATCTGAATATATATAAATATATATGTATAAGGCGTGTGATATGAGAGGGAAGAAGAAAACTTTTTATTCTTCAATTTGTTGCCTTTATGCCTTCTCCAAATATATCACCATTTAATGAACTACTTAGTTCATTTAATTAAGTACTTCACTTAATGAACTAGTTTAGTTCATTAATGGTGGCACATGAAAATAGTTCAAACACAACAAATATTTACCATTTGATGTAAGCTTTAAAGCTTCATGGCTCGTTAGTACGACAACATTATATATGAACTATATAAGGCAGGTTTCATGCAAAAACGTGTCATGCATTTCTTTGGTACATGTTATTTAAATCATGTATTTTGTAATCACTCAAACCCCTTTTCTCTACAGTTATGTGTAGATGTGCGTTAGTTGGGTTTAAGAGAAGTTCGTATTGGGCACGTTGAATGCTCACTCTTTATCATTTTCAGTGGGGCAGAAAAAAGAAATGGTTGACTAGGTATTTATATAAAAGTGACGATTATATGGCATGCAATCATCTGTTGTGTTGATGTACTAGTAATAACACTGCATTGTTAGGATACATTGATATCGTTGATTTCTGTATCAAACTAGTTTTTTTATGAAATTCTAGATGGTCTCTTTGCAATGTGCATTCATTGACTACCGATTGGTATATGGCGCACGTCGATCGTCCAAGTTCAATTTGTGGAAGAATATGAATTTTTCGGATTGGATAGAAAAACATAGTCGCTTCACGGATCCGGTTCAGTTCTGAATTCAAATCGTGACACCAACGGTTAGATCATTCAAACAGTGTATAATTTACAAAGATTATCATGATCTTACCATATAAAAATTATAAAAGTCAACAACAACAGTGATTAAATGTTAATAACATTTTGGGTATTGAATACTTAGAGTAAAATTGTTACGCATTTGATTCAACTTAACGCATGTAGCATAAAATAATAGACAGCAATCAACATTTTGCATTTGAATAAAGTCTGATATCTATTCCAAAGGTTTGTTTGGGCATTTAGATTTTGTCTTTTTAAATACACAATGGCATAGTCGACGTTGGCTTGCGACTCAAAACCAACACAAATAAACACATCTATTTTCATCGTAATGGTAGGGAATTGAACCGCATAATTATTTAATTGAGTATAAAGTTTCTTAAAGAATGAATAGTAAAATATTGCTAAAAGTATTAAATACTTTGGTTACAGAAAAATCGCTTGCCTTTTGTCTTAGGCGAATCTGCCTACCTACATGGACACTTTTGTTGCCAATAATCGCGAGACATATACTAATGACCAAAAGAAACAGAGTAAGTATGCAATATTATGTTTAACTATCTACATTTAAATATGTATAACATTTTTTTTTAAAAAACACATACACACATATACTTATATGTAAACATGTATACATACATATATATATATATATATGCACATATACATACAAATATATTTGCATATATATGCATATACTTGACAATGAGATACTAATTCATAAATTATTCATAGTGGCAAGACCATTTGACCAGTGGCATTCCGGTAGTCTAGCAAGATCCTGGTGGCAGTTTTTGCTGAGAGATTCCCTGATAATATCCATGTTTATAATAAGTGATTATTTATTGTCAGGTCATTTGTTTTGATAATAAGGAAGATTATATATAAAAAGCTTTTATATTAGTGAGAGAGGCAACTAAGTATAAATAATTTTACCCGGTAATATGTACCGTCCATAATTTGCTCGCATACTTTTATTGTCTAGCCAATTTTGGTGTTGATGGCTCTTTCCTAACAATTTCCTTGTGGAAATTATGAGTCTCAGGTTCCAAGCCTTTCTAAGTTCTTACAACTACCACTGCAGAAGCAAATTATACCAAACAACAATCCACATACGACTATTTCAATATTATGCCGACAAAGCCTGTTCCCAATAGTCCATACTACCGTCTTTTTAGTGAGAGATTTTATAGTAGTTCAAAAATAGTTAATATATAAATAATGTTACGATAGAATGATATTATATATGAATTTACATGTTAATAAAGAGATAGTGATTATTTATTATAAGAGGCACGTATATTTACATGTTTGATTGTCTTAGAGTAACTATTCATACTTACTTTAGGAGTATTCTAAAATTTCTCTTTTTAGATGTAAATAATCATCTTAAGCCAAGTCTTATACTTCTAATAAGCCCTTCATCTTGCATTTAATTTTAAAGACATAGTACTAGGTTTCCAACAATTTTGTGCCCTAACGAAAGGTCAACGAACCCCGTACTTCATTTCATCCTCCACGGCAAGTTTTCTGACACATAGTGGTGCTTTCCCACTTTCTAGATCATTGATCTAGTGTTTTTGTGATATTACATAATTGTCTTCGCGTATCACAAAGTGATCCGTTTCTTCTCCGGAGTCTGCGTAAACGTAGAAGTCTAGTGTACCGAAAACACCTTCATGCATTAAAAATTCTTGATATACATTTCCATCGTCTATCAGATGAACGAGATTACAAAGAAAATATACATTCTAAGACTCGATCTTTACACTTCCATTAGGCTGTTCACCACACATCATATAAAAATTTATGTCCTCACAATTTCTTATAAATACATATCAGCTTTAGGCCTTCCTATCTTTCTTTCTTTTTTCTTTTTACTTTATCTTTGAGATGTAACAAGACCATAAATCGCACAACTCACGGACACTTGAGTGATTTGCATCTGTCAAGTTTTATTCTCTATGTTTAAATTCTAGTACTTCTTTTGCTGGTATATTTGCATTCTGTTACAAGCTTCTTAGTTAATGAAGTTAATTAAAGGAAAATCCTAAGAAAAACCTGTTGACACATTGACGCTCAATTGGGCACAATTACAAATTAGAACTGTTAAACATTCTAATTCTTGGGATTACGACCCTTTCCTTTTCTTTTCTTTTCTTTCCCTCTTCTCTTGTGGGGCAAAGAGTTACAAGTGTCATCTTCTGATAACAAAGAGGACGTTGTCCGCTCATCTTTTAAAGGCTTTCACGCAACTTGTCATTTATTTTAGCATTTGCTATAGGAATTTTTATCAGGACTTTTGTATTTAATATTCAAACTTTCCATATAATGGTCAAAGAACGAAAAATGTTTTGACTGAAAAGGTTACAGGAAATGTAAATATGAATTCTTGGAGCGTTACTATTAATTTTTTCTGTTGTCTTATGTTTTGGGTTAAAAGTGGACATAGTCACGAGTTCAAGTTGCTGAAATAGACTCTTGCACAAATTGTAAGGTAAGACTACGTACATAAAATCGCAAAATGATCTGGTTCTTTCCTGAACTCTATAGAAACGCGGGAGCCTAGTGCATCTGTAACGTCCTTTATAGTCGTAAATGTTATTGTTCTTCTTGGTATCAACTACATTTTGAAAATTTTAATTTTTCGCCACGTACATGTGGTAAAATATTTCTCTTTAAAAACAGATAGAAAAATAGAATTAAATAGCAAGACCCCTCTGTGGTTTACTACATACAGTATTTAGACGTCTAAGTCGACGAAAATAATGTTATTGTAAATTATTATGAGAAATAGAAACTTTTAATGAGAATGGACTAGAGAAGTGTGTGTACGCATTTACCAAGTCTTTCAAATTTTTCTTTCATTGAATGTGAATAACTTATTTCCAAATTTATCTCCATGAGAGTCTTGACCTGAAAAGAGCATGATTAGGGGTGCTAAAATCGTGAACGGTTTGAGTTCGATTCGTATTTGATTCAAGTTCGTTCGTTTATTTTATTTAAACGAACTGAGTTCGAACATCAATTAGGTTCGTTTACTAAAACGAGCCGAACTGTTAGCGCACTATTCGCCTCGTTTAAACAGTTATAGTATTTTCGAACCAAACTTGAACCAATTTTGAAGCTCGCATAGTAAATGAGCCAAACTGAACCAAACAGTATGTTTAACTAAACGATTCAGAATTCGAAAACCTAATATTCAGTTCGACTCACTTCGTTAACATATGTGACCTTGACTAGTATTTGGTTGCTTAACCGACTATCTTGTTACAACTTTTCCTCGAAACTTCGTTTGTGGAAAAATTTCAGACCTCACATGCCAAGTCTTAGAAACCCCATCTCTTAATACAACATCGTACACCCACTCCTCCCCTCCCCCCGCCCCATAAAGAGAAAAGAAAACCCCAAAAGTCTATATATCAACAGATTTTTCTATGTTCATGTCTCAAATATTTTAATCAGGATTGCGATTATTTCACCCTTCACATGTTACACATTCAACATATACTCAAGGACTTGTGGAGTTGAACATGGTGATTAAGAAAAGAGTTGGTTTTCTTTTTTGCATGATCCAATTGCTAGTATGGAATGCAACAGCAGCTTCAAGTTCCAGTCCAGTCCACATAGGAGTGATTCTTGATTCAAACTCCACTTTAGACACCATGGTTGAAGCCTGTATGTCGATGGCACTTTCGGATTTCTACGCGGTGCATTCGGATTATCAAACCAGATTGCTTCTCCATGTCAAACATGCTCATGATCAAGTGGACATGGCTTCTCAATGTTAGTTTCACTTTAATAAAAATTTCTTTATGTTTTTTTTACACTTTTTTATATTCAGAATGTCATATAATATTGAATTGCTAGTCACATACTGTGGAAAAGAAGAAAATAAAGCTGTATAATTTATAGCTGTTAGTGTTTGTATGTACTGTCATCTCAGTGATGACCATTTTAGGAAAGAGCCATTGGGCTCATCTCTCACTCTCTCTCTCTGTAATCTTTGTATATAAGGTGTTGTGAAATAGTTTGATAGTAGTAATGGAAAACTAGTTTTTCCAATTCATATTCTGTAAAGATTCTTTACATTCAACTATTAATAAACTATTCTTCCAGTTCAACTGTTGAATCTTCTTGTTTATTTCAATAATTCTTGATGGTATCAGAGACCAGAACATAAAAATTCATCTGATATAGAGGTGTTGAAAAATGCAAAAGCAAAATAAATTTTCTCGTTGCTGCACCCCTTTTTGAAAGATCCAAAGACTATCAAAGAAAAGAAGAACATTCTTCAGAGCACAGCTCAGCGTTTGTTCAAATTTTTCCACATAAATTCAGAGAAGAGAATTCACGGTCTACAGTCAGTTTAGTAGACTCCAGCCTCTTGAAGAAGAAGGTGAAAAGAAAAACATCCAAAGCAACACACGAAAGTAATTCGTGGGAAAGTGAAGGACAATTCGGACATTTATCTTTACTTTTAAAGGGTAAAGGTGTCAACTTGTAACTCAATTTTTGTCCTCAAATTATTGCTACCGAAACCAAATCCATCTGTAAGATTCTTACACCTTATAGGGTGACGTGTCGCTTGAGGAAAATTATACGGAAAAAAATGAGGACACTTGCATTAAATTCTGATTAAGAATTTGATGTAAAACAAAAAGGGAGAACGTGTCGCTTGAGGAAAATTACACGAACAAAAAACGAGGACACTTGCATTAAATTCTGATTAAGAATTTGATGTAAAACAAAAAGGGGGAAAATCAATTCCTACATCAAAACTGCAATCCTCATTTAATGCGTATCACTCATTACATCAAAACAGAACCTTCTTTGTCTTCTACAGCATCTCCGTCAACACAATACTCATTCTTCTTCTTTTCTTCTGGTCATTAACCTTCGGATACTTTCATCTTCCCGCTCTACAAAACAGATCCTTCAGTAATTCTTCAAACATATCTTCACCATCTGCTTCACCATCTCAAATCATCAATGGCGGAGTAAGGTAGTGAAGTTTCCTCTACCTCCGCTGGAGAAAAAGGCTCTAGGACTGGACATGCAAGCACAATGGTGGATCTACTCCTGTGACAATAACAAATCAGAAGCTGCATGGCAATAATTTCTTACCTTGGAGTAGATTTGTTGAGTTGTTTGTTATAGGAAGAGGAAAAAAGAACACCTCTATGAGAAAATGGTCATTCCGAAAGAAACAGATGAAAGATTTCCTACATGGGAGGCTGAGAACTCCATGATCATGTCCTGGCTACTAGGTTCCATGACACCCGAAGTAAGCAACACTTTTATGCTTTATCTCACTGCTGCTGCGATTTGGAAAGCTAGAAAGAAAATGTATTCCAAGAGACAATATCTCTGAACTATATGAGTTAGAAACTCAACTGAAAGATGTCAAGTAGGGAGGCCAGAACGTTAGTAAGTATTTCAGTCATCTATCCCAAGTATGGCAACAGATTGACCCGCTGGAAAATTACCAATGGGGCTGTGCAACTGATGAACAACTGTATAGGAAAACCAAGGAGACTAAAAGATTGTTTGGATTTCTATCTGGGCTACATAAGGACTTTGATGCTGTCAGAGGTAGGATTCTTGGTACCAAACCTCTACCATCCATGAACACTGCTTTTTCTGAAGTGAGGTAGGAAGAAAGTCGTATCAAAGTTATGATGGGACCTTCACTGGTTCCATCAGAATCCTCTACTCTCACTACACAGGAAAATGATAAAGAAAAAACTCTTGGTATGATGGTGAAAAGGTATGGCACAAAAGATGGACGTTCTTTCGTAAAGAAATACTGTAAGTTTTGTCATAGGGAATGTCATACTATAGAAGAATGTTACAGGAAGCCGGGGTCAACTGTAAAGCCTCCACCATGGTTCAAACAGAATTCCTTTAAATCTGGGTCTTCAGGAAGATATGAGACTAATTACTCATGGAGGTCTGATGCTGACTCATGGAGGTCTCTCAGGGCTGCTGTGGCTGACAGTGGAACACAGGAAGAGACAAAATTTACTCAAGCACAACTTGATGTTGTTTTGAGAGTTCTGAGCAGCCAAAGATCACAAGTCCAGAAAAGTCAGATCAGGGCCTCTAAGGCTGATACAGGTATTGGTGGTAAGTCTCATGTATGGATTATTGACTCAGGTACAACAAATCATATGACATCTATGTGTGACCTGATGAGCTCATTTAAGTCCTTTATTACCCCTAAGAAAGTAACAGTGGCAAGTGGTGATTGTTTAGACATTTTAGGATATGGAGACATTGAACTGTCTGATAAACTGACCCTTAAAGAGGTACTATATGTACCTAAACTTGACTGCGACTTGATTTCAGTAAAACAGATTATGCATGATAATTGCTGTTGGGTCATTTTTTCACCAACTAAATGTTATTTCCTCCCCTCTTCCTCCACTTGCTTTCAGGAGAAAGCTTTAAAGATGGAGGTCATCAAGGGGATGATTGGCAGTGCTAATTATCATAAGGGGCTATTTTTGTTGGAAAAATCCAAACCATGATGTATGAAAAAAAAATCCTGGATATTTTGAAGTTCATTCTAGTATCTATTCTCCTGTGGACAGTGCTGTTCCTAGAATAGATATCAGTAGCTCTAGAATGAAAAACGTTATGTTATGGCACAATAGGTTGGGCCATCCTAATTTTATGTATCTTAAACGGTAAAAACCAGACTTGTTTAATGGGGTTGATATTAACTTGCTTAAATGTGAGACTTGTTTAATTGGCAGACAGACCAGGGCTCAGTATCCAGCTAAAGTTTACAAGGAGAGTGTGCCATTCAATCTGGTGCACTCAGATATTTGGAGCCCCTCTAGGGTCCTAAATGTTAATGGTAGCCGTTGGTTTGTAATTTTTGTGGATGATCATACTAGAGTTACTTGGACATATTTGATGAAACATAAATCAGAGCTGCCTTATGTTTTCAAAACGTTTGTCAATGTAATCCAGAATCAATTTGGTGTGACTATTAAAAATTTCAGGTCTGATAATGGCAGCGAATATCTTGACAAGGAGGTCAAGTCTTTCTTGTCAGAACATGGCATTCATCACCAAACCTCAAATGTTTATTCACCCCAGCAAAATGGTATTGCTGAGAGGAAGCATAGACATCTTCTTGGAGTGGCAAGATCCATGATGTTTACTGTGCACGTACCTAAGTACTTATGGGGTGAGGCCATTTTGACGGTCACTTAGTTAATAGAATGCCATCAAGAGTTCTTGATTTTATGAGTCCCAGATCAAAACTGCTTGAGCTATTTCCTCATTGCTTATTACTTTCTGAACTTCCTTTTAAAATTTTTGGCTGTACTGCATACGTGTACATTCAATCTCATTACAGAAGTAAGCTTGATCAAAGGTCTGCAAAGTGTGTATTTGTTGGATACTCAGGCTCCAAGAAAGGGTATAAATGTTATTGTCCTCAAACCCGAAAGATGTACACTACTCTTGATGTATCATTTGATGAATGTTCTCCGTTCTTTAATACTAACTGTCTGTCAAATGTTGAAGCAAGTGAACTGGAGAGTTATTGGAGCATCATTGATCTCTTTACTGCTGGAAGAATGACAAGCAATCCCAGTACTAAAGAGCAAAACACAGAACAGGAAGAGAACGCACATAATGACTCTGTACAAGATACTGATGTTCAAGGAAGAGCTAATCAGGAGGGACAGGTATATCAACCTGAACAGGTTTACAAATCTATTATAAAGGTATACTCTAGAAAGAGGACAACAGATGTCTTGAATTCTGGTATGTCTTCTTCAGAAACTGAATTACCTGAACCTGTTCAGTCCTCTTTTGATCAACCTATAGCAATTAGAAAAGGAACACATGAATGCCTTAAGTATCATAAGTTTCTAAGCCATAAAAGTTATTGTTCTCTCTATCCTCTCAGTAATATAATTTCCTATGATAAGCTAAATTCTAACTGTAAACTGTTCACGTAAGTTTTGATTCTCAGTCTATTCCTGCAACAATTGCAGAAGCTCTATGTCATGATAAGTGGAAGCAGGACGTTGAGGAGGAAATGGCAGCACTTATTAAAAATAAGACATGGGAGGTGGTTCCCTTTCCAGATAACGTTACTCCAGTTTGTTGTAAGTGGGTTTTTTCGTTGAAATACAACTCTGATGGCACTATAAATAAGCACAAAGCTAGACTTGTAGCTAAGGGCTTCACCCAATCATATGGAATTGATTATTTGGAGACCTTTGCTCCAATTGCGAAATTGAATACTATTAGAATTATCTTTTCTTTGGCAATCAATTTAGACTGTAAACTAGCTCAGTTATATATTAAGAATGCTTTCCTCAATGGTGAACTGAAGGAAGACGTGTTCATGCACTTTCTTCCTGGTTTTGACACTGAACATACAAAAGGTAAAATCTGTAAACTAAAGAGGTCTATTTATGGGTTAAAATAGTCTCCTAGAACTTGGTTTAGTAAATTCACTCAGGTTCTTCTCACTTATGGATTCAAGCAAGCTCAAAGTGGTCATACATTGTTTATTCATACATCTGATATGCATGTCACCATTCTTATTGTGTATGTTGATGACATTATACTAACTGGCAATTGTTCAAGAAGCATCTCTGAGGTAAAGACATACCTTACTACTAAATTTGAAGTTAAGGACCTAGGGTCCTTAAGGTATTTTTTGGGAATGGAAGTGGGAAGAAGCACATCAGGAATGGTTATCTCCCAAAGAAAATATATTTTAGATCTTCTTCAGGAGACAGGAATGTTAGGCTGTAAACCAGCCTCTACACCTATAGAATCAATACATACACCCCAAGCATCTAATGGTCAGGTACTCTCTGACATTCACTCCTATCAAAAACTTGTTGGTGAGTTAATTTACTTATCACACACAAGACCTGATATTTGTTACTCAGTTAGCTTTGTTAGTCAATTTATGCACTCTCCAACAAATGTACTTTTACAGGCTGTAATGAGAATCCTTAGGTATCTTAAAGGTGCTCCTGGTCAAGGCTTATTTTTCAAAAAAAAATGATTGTAGGGATATACAGGTTTATACAGATGCAGACTGGGGAGGACCAAAGGGTGGTGATATGAGATCAACTTCGGGATACAGTACTTTTCTCTGGGGAAACCTTGTAACGTGGAGAAGCAAAAAAGCAGTCTGTAGTTGCACGCAGTAGTGCTGAAGCTGAACTTGGAGCATTAGCCTTGGGAGTTTGTGAAGGACTATGGATAAAGAGGGTGCTAAAGGATTTGCACTTGGACAGCAAAGGTTTACCAATTCAAGTCTTTTGTGATAATGTTTCTGCCATCCATATGGCAGAGAATCCTGTACATCATGACAAAACAAAACATGTCGAGATTGATAGACATTTTATTCGGGAAAAACTGGAAGATCAATCTTTGACACTTCAGTATATATCGTCCTCAGAACAAGTTGCAGACATTCTCACCAAGCCAGTTTCCCCTAGTCTATTTCATAAATTATTAACCAAGCTTGGATGCACAAATGTGTATGCCAAGCTTGAGGGGGAGTGTGGAAAAGAAGAAAATAAAGCTGTATAATTTATAGTCGTTAGTGTTTGTATATACTGTCATCTCAGTGATGACAATTTTAGGAAAGAGCCATTGGGCTCATCTCTCACTCTCTCTGTAATCCTTGTATATAAGGTGTTGTGAAGTAGTTTGATAGTAGTAATGGAAAACTAGTTTTTCCAATTCATATTCTGTAAAGATTCTTTACATTCAACTATTAATAAACTATTCTTCCAGTTCAACTGTTGAATCTTCTTGTTTATTTCAATAATTTTTGACATACATAATTTAGTGTATGATGAACACATAAATATCCCTTTTTCAAGTTTCCATCTGGTTTTCATGAAACAACTCTCTAGTACATTATTATATACCTCTTCTGTTTCAAAAATATTGTCAAATTGATTTTTCATTTACGACAACATTTTTGAGACAAAGAGAGTAGTTGATTTAGTCTATTTCATTTGAAGTTTAAACAGACATAAGAAAGGAATGATGTTTATATTCCACCACTGTGTTACAAAAATAAGACTTGAATGCTAATGTACTATAAGAATATTCTCTGGATTTTGATTGGTCATCACGTTCCATTTGGTGTCAAAATGCAGTTTTGGAATTGCTAGAGAAAGAGCAAGTTCATGGAATTGTAGGATCAGAAAAGTTAACAGAGGGAAGTTTTATTGCAGAGCTTGGAAAAAGATCCCAAGTACCTATAATTTCTGTCACAGAGAGAGTCCAATCTGTTTCAAATCCACAAAATCCTTACTTTGTTCGAACGACACCGGATTATTCGAACCAATTGAAAGCTCTTGCTGCAATCTGCCAAGGATTTGAATGGCATGAAGTTGTAGTTGTGCATGAGGACAATGATGATGGTAGAGAGCTTTTCTCTGAGCTAAACAAATCATTCCAAATGTCTGATATTCGGATTTCTTCTGTGGCTTCCATCTCTTCATTTGGGAATGATCATGATATTAAGAAGCAGCTGAAAATGCTAATGGGCATGCAAACTAGAGTGTTCATTGTACATATGAACGTCGCGCTTGGTGGAAGGTTCTTTCTCTTAGCCAAAAGTGTTGGGATGATGAGCAAAGGTTACGCATGGATTGTCTCAGACAGCATTGGTAACTTCATGAATTCCTTGGATTCTACAATCATTGAGGCCATGGAAGGTGTTTTAGGCGTAAAAGCTTTTGTTCCATATTCGAAGAATTCAAGGAACTTCAAGGAAAGATGGAAGGCAGAGATGATGAGTGTGCAACATATGAACATGGAGTTAAATGTGTATGGATTATTCGCGTATGATACAGTCTACGCTTTAGCTATGGCGTCTGAAAAGATTGAACCGATGAAATCCAGTTTTACAAAGATTGAGAATGGGGAGAATGGAAGTTTTGTTTCAAATCTGGGGGTCTCTAATTTTGGTCCAAAACTTCTTCACCAACTTTCTAACATAAGTTTTGAAGGTTTGAGTGGTGAATTCAGATTAACTGATGGGAGACTCGAAGCTTCGTCTGTAGTGATATTCAATGTGATTGGAATCGGAGGCCGAACAGTCGGTTACTGGACTCATGATAGAGGAATAGTTGGAAAAATCTCTTCAAATGGTGGAGAAAAATACTCGACTTTTGTCAAGGAACTAAAAACAATTGTATGGCCAGGAGACACGGTTACAAAGCCGAAAGGTTGGTCTATTCCTGAGACAGGGAAGCTAAAAGTAGGGGTCCCTAAGAAACCTGGTTTCACAGAATTTGTTCAGGTATCGTTAGACCCTCTGACGAACAAGACTAATGCCACTGGATTTTCAATCGATATTTTTCTTGCTGCACTGCAGTTACTACCTTTCACAATTGATTATGAGTTTTGGCCTTATATTGATGACAGTGGATTTCCTAGGGGGACATATACTGATCTTATTCACAACATATCCACACAGGTTGGCTTCAAATACCTTTTTCTTTTTTTCTCGATTTAAACAGTAATGTAATTGTTTTTGGCTGAAGTTGGATGCTTAAGGGGAAAATTATACCAGCAATCAACTAATGCATCATCATCTATGTGATTGTTTTTCTTTTTCGGTTTCTTTTATTTGCCTTTTCTAACACATGGGTCATCCGAAAACAACCTCCTTGTGTTATGTCCCATTTTTTTAATGAAGGGCAAAAGAGTCATTAAGGCTTATTAGTTATTAAACGTAATTTGATTAGAAAAATTCTCCCTAAACCCTAATCAAATTTCTATTTAATCACGTGAATACTACTCTCCTTCCCCACATAAGTCAGCCGCCCCCTTTCATGGAGAGAGAAAGAAAACGTTTCTTGCTTCCCAAACGCTTCAAGCCGCCAGTTCGGGATGAGCACCACCAATCCGATCAATTCTTCAAACGCGTATCAATTACCAAGTAGGTGCCCCCTTAACATCCGTTAAACGTAAAAACGATAATATTTAATTTTCCTATGAAAACGAGATCGTGCATCAGTATTTGTAATTGTATAGATGCTTGATTATTAGATTATATGTATATGTGATGAATTGTATGTCCGTATATATGATCGTATATGTATATATATGTATGATGATATTTTCGTATGAAAACTCAGAAAAAGATTTGATTTTTGATGTGCGTGTGAATACTGGAATCGTAGGAAGAAGTGTTTGTGCCGGCGGCGCGTGGCCGGTGGTGGTGGGCTATGACCACGTGCTGCCGGATGGAGAAATAAAGGTTGGGGGGCTAAGAGGGTGTGCTGGGGATGGTGTGGCTGAGGGATGGGGGGCTATGCTGGTCAGGTGGGGGTCGGCTGGAGGGGGTGGGGGCTGAGGGGGGCGGTTGGAGTGGACGGACTGGGTGAGTGGGATGGTGAGCCAGGCGTGAGGCTGGGGGTGTGGGCGTAAGGCAAAGAGGGAGCGGGTGATTGCTGAGGTTTGGAAATTGCAAAAGAAAGGGGGAATCGCAGGGAGATGGTAAGAAAAAGATTTCAGGGGGAATCTGTGTACGAAGGTGAGGGCATGAAGGAAAAAGAAAAAGAAAAGGAAAAAGAAAAAAAAGAAAAAGAATAAGAAAAAGGAAAGGAAAGAGGATAAAGGGAAATGAATGATTCCGTATCTGATTTCTGTGCATTCATGCATCACGACATTGCATATATGTTATGTTCTGTTCTGTTCCGTTCTGTTCCGTTAGGATATGCGAGACATAAGTCGCATATCTGTTCTGTTCCGTTAGGGTATGCGAGACCTAAGTCGCATATCTGTTCTGTTAGGGTATGCGAGACCTAAGTCGCATATCTGTTCTGTTCTGTTAGGGTATGCGAGACCTAAGTCGCATATCTGTTCTGTTAGAGTATGCGAGACCTAAGTCGAATATCTGTTCTGTTCTGTTAGGGTATGCGAGACCTAAGTCGCATATCTGTTCTGTTCTGTTAGGGTATGCGAGACCTAAGTCGCATATCTGTTCTGTTAGGGTATGCGAGACCTAAGTCGCATATCTGTTCTGTATTGTTAGGGTATGCGAGACCTATGTCGCATATCTGTTCTGTTCTGTTAGGGTATGCGAGACCTAAGTCGCATATCTGTTCTGTTAGGGTATGCGAGACCTAAGTCGCATATCTGTTCTGTTCTGTTAAGATGTGCGAGACCTAAGTCGCATATCTATTCCGTTCTGTTCCGTTCCGTTCTGTTATGTCCCGGGGTCATGCATTCCACGATAGTATGTATGTTTCCGAGAATGTAGGCTTATCATGCATCATATATGTGACATTGCATTTCACGCTCATTTCGCATGATTATGTGTTTTGATTGTTCTAAGAAGTTACGACCGTTATACGTATTTGTGAAAACATGGACAGTCTATTTTCGTATCACGTACTTATATGTATTTCACTACTGTCCTAGCATGTATGATCTCACAGGGCCGATGCAGGCAGGGTACCTACTGAGTGACGTTTTTGTCGCTCACACAGTTCGTTTTGTTTTCTTGCAGACGATTTAGGGTATGACTACAAATGAGTTGGGGAGGACTCTGAATGGGCACATTGGGACTCGTAGAGACTGATGTGAGATTGATGATCAATAATTAGAGAAGTTTTATTTTATTTATTATTTCATTTGAGGACATAGCTTAGGGATTTCTTAATTGTTACTTTACAATGTCGTATAAGGGATTGTGACTTGATTTTGACTATATATGATTTTTTGGTTTTACTTTCGATTTAGGGTTATGAGTTTATTTAATTCGCTTCCGTAATCGAATACTCTGTCGTTTTGATAAGTGCAAGGGTTTCGTACAGACGCCTTGTATATCCCTTAGTGGAATACGACGGACGTACCGGTTCCGACCCTAGGGTTCGGGACGGGACGCTACAGGGGTGTGGCTGAGGGATGGGGGGCTGTGCTGTTCAGGTGGGGGTCGGCTGGAGGGGGTGGGGGCTGAGGGGAGCGGTTGGAGTGGGCAGACTGGGTGAGTGGGATGGTGAGCCAGGCATGAGGCTGGGGGTGTGGGCGTAAGGCAAAGAGGGAGTGGGTGATTGCTGAGGTTTGGAAATTGCAAAAGAAAGGGGGAATCGCAGGGAGATGGTAAGAAAAAGATTTCAGGGGGAATCTGTGTACGAAGGTGAGGGCATGAAGGAAAAAGAAAAAGAAAAAGAAAAAGAAAAAAAAGAATAAGAAAAAGAAAAGGAAAGAGGATAAAGGGAAAGGAATGATTCCGTATCTGATTTCTGTGCATTCATGCATCACGACATTGCATATATGTTATGTTCTGTTCTGTTCCGTTCTGTTCCATTAGGATATGCGAGACCTAAGTCGCATATCTGTTCTGTTCCGTTAGGGTATGCAAGACCTAAGTCGCATATCTGTTCTGTTAAGGTATGCGAGACCTAAGTCGCATATCTGTTCTGTTCTGTTAGGGTATGCGAGACCTAAGTCGCATATCTGTTCTGTTAGGGTATGCGAGACCTAAGTCGCATATCTGTTCTGTTAGGGTATGCGAGACCTAAGTCGCATATCTGTTCTGTTCTGGTAAGATATGCGAGACCTAAGTTGCATATCTGTTCCGTTCCGTTCCGTTCTGTTCTGTTAGGTCACGGGGTCATGCATTCCACGATAGTATGTATGTTTCCGAGAATGCAGGCTTATCATACATCATATATGTGACATTGCATTTCACGCTCATTTCGCATGATTATGTGTTTTGATTGTTCTAAGAAGTTACGACCGTTATACGTATTTGTGAAAACATGGACAGTCTATTTTCTATCACGTACTTATATGTATTTCACTACTGTCCTAGCATGTGTGATCTCACAGGGCCGATGCAAGCAGGGTACCTACTGAGTGACGTTTTTGTCGCTCACACAGTTCGTTTTGTTTTCTTGCAGACGATTCAGGGTATGACTACAAATGAGTTGGAGAGTACTCTGAATGGGCACATTGGGACTCGTAGAGACTGATGTGAGATTGATGATCAATAATTAGAGAAGTTTTATTTTATTTATTATTTCATTTGAGGTCATAGCTTAGGGATTTCTTAATTGTTACTTTACGATGTCGTATAAGGGATTGTGACTTGATTTTGAATATATATGATTTTGGGGTTTTACTTTCGATTTAGGGTTATGAGTTGATTTAATTCGCTTCCGCAATCGAATACTCTGTCGTTTTGATAAGTGCAAGGGTTTCGTACAGACGTCTTGTATATCCCTTAGTGGAATACGGCGGGCGTACCGGTTCCGACCCTAGGGTTCGGGACGGTACGCTACAGGTGGTATCAGAGCCGAGCTCTAGATCTACTACGGAAAAACATAGAATTAAGAAATGATCTTAGACGTAAGAGATGGCTATAGAATTAAGTTTTGATTGTAGATGTAAGTTTGATATTAGACTAAGTTTGATTATAGACATAAGTTGTGATCTGAGACTAAGTTTGACCTTAGAATAAGTTTGATTAGACTGTGTGATGATCGGAATGGGGGCACGGTTGGTTTTTATTTTTGTTTTTACTTGTCTGTATTTGACTGTTTTCTGTTTCTTAAGTTTATATATTCCTGAAATGCCCCTGGAAAAAAAATTGAAATCTTCTTTGTCGTAGCAAACATACTGCCGAGAAGAGAACAGTTGCCACAGGCTCCACATGTCGTGTTTCCCCATGCCCTGACCGACGCACTACTGGTCATTGCCCAAGCTGTGGCGCAACCAAGTCAGCAGCCACAGGCTCCACCACCACCACTCGGACTTGATATTCTTCTACAAGTGGATGCGGAGGAGTGGTGGCGCAACACAATTGACACCGCCGATCACTTTGGATCTAATTTCCGAATGAGTTCAAGAGGTATTACGTGCCGACAGTACAATCTTCAGAGCATGGCTCTAAATCCCCAGCGGAAATGTAGAATTAGGCCATGATATCAGAAAATAAGTTACGATTTTGCCTCTAAGTCACAATCTTAGACTTAAGTGATGATTTGAACATAAGCGGCGATCATGAACATAGGTACTGATCTCAGTTATAAGCGATGATCCTGAAGATAAGTCACGATCTTAGACATAAGTAACGATCTCGATTAAGAGTTGACCTTAGACATAAGTACTGAGTTAGTAATAAGTGTTGATTGTGTACTAATTATGATTTGGAAATAAGACGTGATCTTAGACTTAAGAAATGATGATGCTAAGAACGATCCTAGAAATAAGTTATGATCCTAAACTTAAGAAGTCAATCGGTTAAGGGACACGTATACCTAGGTATACCATACTATTTTACTTACTTGCCTTATTTAAGTTTTGATCATAACCCTTTGCACATTTTCTTAACCGTGATTTTAGTAACCCTAAGTGAATTTTGTAAAATTAAATTAAATAAATTGCAATGTTAACCAGGATGTCCTACCGCAAGCGTTGGTTGATGCATGAATTTAGATAGGCCCAACGGTTACTAGGGTTGCTTCTTCGTAGCAGCAACATGGGACCTGGTACCATAAAATGGTTCATGACTTTACTTTTGATGGTGTGTCGGGATGCAACTATGTCTAAGTCAGGATTGTAGTCCTTAAGAGATGATTTATAGTAGAATGATAGAAACTAAATAACGATAGCGTTACAATTAGTAGAGTTTAGTTAAGGATATTGTACAAAGGAATTTATAGTTTAGGGTTAAGATGTTGAATGTAGGGTAATCAAAATAAGTCGACGATATTAGCCTTATTAGAGGTATTGAACGATAGCGACATGCGAGAATCGACTATAGTATATACCTTGGAATACTATATCATTACAAAATGTGGGTTAAGTGTTGACATCGGAACATTTGGTTTGAATCTAGTAGGCTTGAATTGAAATAGAGTGAGCATGAACCAATAGTGATTGCTTGTTCGGGTGAGATTTAACTAGGATAATTAGCAGTTCAAATAAAGTAAAGAAATACAGTGGATCAGTATGGCGCACAGAAGAATGGTGAATTAGAACACCTTAAGTCGATAAATATTTAGTGTGCCATGCTAGGATTGGACAATTTAAGTTAGGGATTTTATCATAGTAGGTGAAGGTGAGACTTATAAGAAACGACATATAGACAGATTGTTCTTTTGAAATTAAGGATGGATTATAGAAATTAGACGAAATATTGGACTATTATTTCTCTAGCAGATAAATATTTTATATAAGCACGTACACCGAGTTATACCATATTTTACAGGGACTTCAAAAGACATTTTATTTTCGAAAATACATTATTAAGTCACATTTCTTTATATAGTTTACTAAACTTTACGAGGATAATTTTTTTTCTTTTTTTTCTTTTTTTTCGGTACTTGTAAAACAGCTTAATAAAGATTTCAATCCTTTTGATGACCTTGAAAAGGGAAAACTTTTAAAATATTGATATTCTTGCAAAAACGATTTGTTTATATATATTTCTTACAGAATATTTCAAATTTCTGTTTTTGTTAAATCTATTATTTTAGTGAAAATTAATTTAATTTGACGACTACCGATATCGCAAGCAGTTTAACCGTTTAATTATTTTCGAAGTTGTTTACCCGCTTGCAAGGAACTTATAACTTTTGAGGAAAAAAAAAGGGTAGCTTTCAAAATATATATCTGTTTTTGAAAACGGAAGGTACCGTATTCAAATAGTTTCATAAAACCTTACATTATTAAGTTTTCAACTGTTTTGACACAATTTTACCAAAATGCCTTGCGAACAAGTTATATCAACGTTTTTAAAATGGTCATTTGAGATATCGCGTTGCGAAAACAAATCTATGATACTTGAGTTTTGTGTTTACAAAAATTAGAAGGTTCAATATTTTAAAAAGTTAAAGCTATATTCAAAATTATAGCTACATAAGCTACTTTCCTTTTAACTTGAAGAAAGATATGTCCATACACATATTTCGTATACTAGGCTGTTGACGATATCTTAGAGAAATTAAGAGCATGATCATAGAGCTAGTTCGTGAGTATATAAGAACTGATTTTGAAGACTTTATTGTGTTAGGGAAGGGTAACGGTTACCGTAGTGGCACACAAAGGATGTTAGTATGGTTAATTATCTAGGACATGGATCGTATGTGATAAGTTTAAGAATCTGGCAGTCTAGATTGTAATAAGTTGAATGATACACATCAAGTGGCATAAGTAGAAGTTTGTAAGCACTGATTATAGAAAATTAAGTAAGGACTGAACCCTATAAGGACTAGATCATCTTGTGAGATGCTAGTGACCGTAGACATAAGTGCATTAGAGATTGACAACTGGGGCATGGAACTCCAGTAGGGTGACAATACCCTTAAGACTGATTGTGTAGTTACAAAAGGTTAGGTTATGATTATAATAAGCGGAAAGAAATGAATTTAGAAGAGTAATGGTTGACATATCGGAATACGCAAGGGATACTAAGTTCGTACATGATCTAGGTAAATGAATTAAGTAGAACTACACTAAGTTATTGATTACGTAATACACAAGTTTCGAGGACGAAACTTTTTGTAAGGGAGGGGAGAATGTTATATCCCATTTTTTTAATGAAGGGCAAAAGAGTCATTAAGGCTTATTAATTATTAAACCTAATTTGATTAGAAAAATTCTCCCTAAACCCTAATCAAATTTCTATTTAATCACGTGAATACTACTCTCCTTCCCCACATAAGTCAGCCGCCCCCATTCATGGAGAGAGAAAGAAAACGTTTCTTGCTTCCCAAACGCTTCAAGCCGCCAGTTCGGGATGAGCACCACCAATCCGATCAATTCTTCAAACGCGTATCAATTACCAAGTAGGTGCCCCCTTAACATCCGTTAAACATAAAAACGATAATATTTAATTTTCCTATGAAAACGAGATCGTGCATCAGTATTTGTGATTGTATAGATGCTTGATTATTAGATTATATGTATATGTGATGAATTGTATGTCCGTATATATGGTCGTATATGTATATGTATGATGATATTTTCGTATGAAAACTCGGAAAAAGATTTGATTTTTGATGTGCGTGTGAATACCGGAATCGTAGGAAGAAGTGTTTGTACCGACGGCGCGTGGCCGGTGGTGGTGGGCTATGACCACGTGCTGCCGGATGGAGAAATAAGGGTTGGGGGGCTGAGAGGGTGTGCTGGGGGGTGGTGTGGCTGAGGGATGGGGGCTGTGCTGGTCAGGTGGGGGTCGGCTGGAGGGGATGGGGGCTGAGGGGGACGGTTGGAGTGGGCGGACTGGTGAGTGGGATGGTGAGCCAGGCGTGAGGCTGGGGGTGTGGGCGTAAGGCAAAGAGGGAGCAGGTGATTGCTGAGGTTTGGAAATTGCAAAAGAAAGGGGGAATCGCAGGGAGATGGTAAGAAAAAGATTTCAGGGGAATCTGTGTACGAAGGTGAGGGCATAAAGGAAAAAGAAAAAGAAAAAGAAAAAGAAAAAAAAGAAAAAGAATATCTTAATTTTATTTTATTTATTATTTCATTTGAGGACATAGTTTAGGGATTTCTTAATTGTTACTTTACGATGTCGTATAAGGGATTGTGACTTGATTTTGACTATATATTATTTTGGGGTTTTACTTTCGATTTAGGGTTATGAGTTTATTTAATTCGCTTCCGCAATCGAATACTCTGTCGTTTTGATAAGTGCAAGGGTTTCGTACAGACGTCTTGTATATCCCTTAGTGGAATACGGCGGGCGTACCGGTTCCGACCCTAGGATTCGGGACGGGACGCTACACCTTGTGTTTCTAACACATAGGTATGGTTGCATACATCCGACCTCCCATACCCGTCATAAGCGGGAGCCTCTAAAGTAATGGGGTAATGTGGTTGTTGTTCGTTTTATAGTTGTTGCTCAAGTGCTTCACGAAAAAGCAACCGAGTAAATAACTTAATGTAGCATTAATCTAACTGTTTTTTTTTTTTCTCTTCTTTTTTGGTTTCACTGTGGAATTAGTATGATATGGTGGTGGGGGACACAACAATACGGGCGGATCGCGCAGAATATGTGGATTTTACACTGCCATATTCAGAATCAGGAATTGTAATGGTGGTGCGAGATAAACAAGGCATGGACATGTGGATATTTTTTAAGCCTTTCAGATGGGATCTTTGGGTAACAATTCTTGGCGCCTGTATATTTATCGGCATTGTACTTCATACATTGGAACATCGCGCAAACTCCAGCGCCACTGAGGACACAGTAAGGCCACACAAAGAGCACAGAGGTTTGATCTTCTGGTTTCCAATTGCGGTTCTCGCGTTCCCAGAGAGTAAGTCCCACGCATGTCTTATGTTATTCCTTGTTTGCTATAAAAGGGCGTTCCCGATGGAGTAGGATCTCGCGCTTGCGCAGGGTCCTGGAGGGGCCGAATCGCTTCGCGATCTGATGTACGCAGTCTTACCCTATATTTTGTGGAAGAGGCTGTTTCCTTGTTTGGTATGATCACATAAATATATTTTACTTGATTATTCTGTTTTGTTGACGTAATGTACTTTGTTTTTCTACCAAACAGGGAACATGGTATCCACCAACTGGTCGAGGTTTGTGTTGGTGGCATGGCTTTATATGTCCTACATTGTGATGCAGAGCTACACAGCAAAATTGTCATCAATGTTCACAGTAGATCAGTTAAATTATAGACTTTCTGATGACGTAATTGTGGGATACCAAGAAGGTTCTTTTGTCAGAGATTTTTTACTTAACCGATTGCATTTTAGCTCATCAAGGCTTAAGGAATTCTCCAGTGTTGAGGAGATCCATGGTAATATGAGCAGAGGCGGCAAGAATGGAGGATTTGATGTAATCTATGATGAAATCCCTTACATAAAGCTCCTCCTGAATCGATATGGATCCGAGTACAAAATGGTTGGACCAACATATAAGACCGATGGCTTTGGCTTTGTAAGCTCTCTCTCTCTCTCCAACCTTTTTGTATCTATGCATGTGAAAATCACACAGATTAATGTCTCTTTAGGCCTAGTGTAGACTGTATTTATACATCTTAACATTCTGTTTGTGGAAAAGTAAATTTATCCCCAAGTAACTTCTTCAGAAAGAGTTTCCATGTGTTTCTTAAACGCAATGTGACATGACTTTAATTGTCTCTTTAATCCAGGCATGTCCAATGGGTTCGCCACTGGTCCCTTACTTCTCGAGGGCGATTCTATCAGTCACAGAAGGGCCAAACATGACTGCCATTGAACAAAAAAATTTTGGACCTCAATATTCCTCAGATAATCAACTTGACAATATAAACAACGAAAATACAGGTCTTACTGTGTCTGATTTTGGAGGGCTCTTCATTATATTTGGATCAGCCGTGTTGTTAGCATTATTCTTCTCACAGACAAAAAAACTCGTTTCGATGTCAAGGTACTGTAGGGAAAAATGTTGCCCTTCACTGGGTGAAAAAGTCCTTAGAACAAATTCAAGTGTTCATCCGGCAGCCAGTGACGATTCATCAAACGATGATCAAGTGGAGATGTCTCCACAGATGAATGTGAACCATTCCACCATAGAGCATTCATCTCCTAGTATCATTTCAACTCGCGTTTCTGAACACATTGATGTTGTTCATCTAGATCAAAGCGAAGAGATAGAAGAAATTCGACAAGCTGAGGATAACCATGGTGGTAGATAGAGGAGTTCAAAGGGACATAATGTGAATATTCTTGGCCAAGATCATAGGTCAAGGAACTAGGAAATTATTCTTTTGGACATGTCTAATTTTCAAGATTGTGCTTATTGTCGTGATTGAAAGAATTTGTATTCATTCAAGTTAAGTGTAAATTACATATTACTTCCTTTTTATAGGGATGCTTTTACTCCTAATGGCTTGGACAGTGGTCACTCTTCAACTACAGTAATTTCTAACGTCTAAGATGACGGCTAGTAACCTG
Source organism: Eustoma russellianum (assembly GCA_036186865.1). Classification (NCBI taxonomy): domain Eukaryota; kingdom Viridiplantae; phylum Streptophyta; class Magnoliopsida; order Gentianales; family Gentianaceae; genus Eustoma; species Eustoma russellianum. The sequence continues at coordinate 26,737,045 of AP025060.1, read as the reverse complement.
TTCTGCTCGGTTATATACAGTGAAATGTTCTAAGTTACAATTTTTACAAAGTATGGCAGTTCAGCCTTAGTGTCACTTTCTGACTTGTGCTTTACCTCGTCACCTCGGTTTAGCATCTTTTCACTTTAGCTTTTTTGTCTTCAGTCTGTCTTTGTTCCATGCTCCTCTCCACCTCAGCTCCTCTTCTGTTCAGCACGGCCATCCTTTATCCTTTTCACTTCAGCTTTTCTTCAGCTCATCACAGCCTTCCTTTGTCCGTTTGTCTTCGTAGTTTAGCTCAGCTCGACTGACTGACAATTAGGTTTGTTTTCCAGTACGGTGGTTATTTAGGCTAGGTCGGCGTGCCTGAGCTCAGCTCGGCACACCTCGGCTGGAGTTGTTTCCACACTCCCGCTCAAGCTTAGTTGTATATATTCATACAACCAAGCTTGGACATAAAGTACTGAAAAACACGTGTTGAAACTAGTTTTGTGAGATCTGCTATTTGATCCTTGGTGGAGATATGTACTAAGCTGACCTCATTTCCTTCTATTTTTTCTCGGACAAAATGTCTGTCAATTTCTACATGCTTCGACTTGTCATGTTAAAATGGGTTCTCTGTCATGATTATTGCAGAGACACTGTCATTGTAGATTTGGATCGGTAACCTTGCATCTATATGAAGGTCTTCCAGAACTCTTCTAATTCAAATGCCTTCACATATTCCTAGTGCAAGTGCTCTCAGCTCTGTCTCTGCACTGCTCCTTGACACTATCGATTGCTTCTTGCTCCGCCAAGTAACCAAGTTACCCAACATGAATGTTCCATATAGCCTGTTGTTGATCTCATATCCATTTTGGATCCGACCCAATCTGCATCTATAAACACCTTGACACTTCAGTCTGCACTCTTCTTGAAACATAGTCCTTGTCCTGGTGCATTCTTAAGGTACCTGAGATTTTTAGAGCAACTTGGAGGTGCTCATTAGTAAGACTGTGCATAAATTGTGATACAAAACTAACTGCATAAGAAATGTTAGTCCCAGTATGTGATAGATAGATTAATTTTCCAACCAGCCTTTGATATCTAAGTTTATTAGTTGGGTTAATATCCCACTGATCTCTTGGCTTATGTTCAGGTTCTATTAGGGTATTTGCTGTTCTACATCCGAGCAGACCAGTTTCCTTCAAAAGGTCTAGTATATATTTCTTTTTGGAAATAAACATTCCTTCTTTTTTCCTAGCAATTTCCTTTCCTAAGAAGTACCTTAGCTTGCACAGACCCTTCATTTCATATTGCTTACATAGTTGAGTCTTAATAGTATCTATGCCATGATTATCTTTTCCAGTTATTATGATATCATCAACACAGACTATCAGCATGTCATCTCCCCCCCTTAGGTAAAACTCTGGTAAACAATGTTTGGTCACTATGGCTTTGGGTAAATTTCAGGCCTATGAGTGTTTTAGTGAATGTTATAAACCAGGTGCGTGGTGATTGTTTTAGACCATATAGTGATTTTCTTAATCCGCAGACTTTATTCTTCTTGGTATCATTGCTAAACCCTGGTGGTATACTCATATAGACCTCTTCGGCTAAGTTCATTTAGATTTGCATTCTTTACATCTAACTTATACAGTTCCCTGCCTATGTTGACAGCAATAGAGAAGATAACCCTAATGATATTTAGTTTAGCAAATGTAGGAAATGTTTCTAAATAATCAATGCCATATATTTGAGTAAAGCCTTTGGCCACTAATTTTGCTTTATATTTGCTTATAGTTCCATTATTGTTGTACTTGAATCTGACTGGTTTTATAGCAGCCAAGGTGGGAATTAGTTCCCATGTTTGATTCTTTATTAAGACATTCATTTCTTCATGTCCTGTATTATGCTATTCAGGTCGGCTAAGTGTTTCTTCTATATTTCTGGGTCGGATGTTATTATCAAGTGAGCGGCTAAGTGTTTCTTCTATATTTCTGGGCCGGATTTTATTATCAAGTGAGCATATAAATGTCTTAAAGTTTGGATTCAACTTATTATAGGATATACATTCTTCTATAGGGCATTTACTGCAGATCGGATTCTTAGTACGCTCTTTTTTTCCTTTCCTTAGTGCTATTGGTCTGACATCTGTTTGAGTGTCATGGTCATATTCATGTCATCCAAAGGTCTTTCCTCTATATAAGTTAGAGATGGTTTTCCTCTGTATCAGTTAGAGGTGGTTGTTCGGGTGTATCAGGTCGGCTGCCAGATCCCAGACCTTTTGGATCATTAGAAATGACAAGAGAATTAATTCTGGGCTTGAGTTGGTTGTGCCGACCTGAGGTGTCCAGCAGCCGATCTGCAGTGCGTAGTTGAGCTCGGCAAATTTGGTAATTGTGAATTAGACTCATACTTGTTGTGCCTTAATTCTTCTGTTTCTTTTCGTAAAATGCATGTTTTTCATCAATGTAACGTCTAGCATTACATACATTCGTCTATTAGCCGGACAATAGCACTTGTATCCTTTTTGTGAGTTAATGTATCCCAAGAAAATGCACTTGATAGATCTAGGATCTAGTTTACTTCTAAGGCTAGGATGAACGTTTACATAGACTGTAAATCCAAACATTTTTAGTGGTAGTTCAGAAAGTAGTTTAGAGTGTGGGAAGTGTTGGACCGTAACACCTGTAATAAACACCACTAGAGGGAGGAAGTAAATAATGGTTAGCGGAAATTACACTACTACCCTTGAATAGAAAACCCCGTTGAAAACAAGATCTGAGAGCTACTCAGATTCAGTATCCATTTTTTAAAAATTCAAAAGTCAGTGTACACAACTCCATGAAACTTTTTAGAAATCAATTTCAATGTCTTGACCAAATTTTATCCAAAAATAAGATAAAAATAAGATCATTTGGCCCTTCAAACAAATAAAAAGATTCAGATGGTCAATCTCGACAGAATTGGACAAAATAGCGTTGAACTTTGCAAACGTGTTTCTTTTTAAATGCTCAGTCAAAAATGTTGATCTTTATATCAAAATACTCCTTAAGATGTCTAGTTTATGTTTCCAAAAGGCCCTGACCTGAAACTATGCTTGATGAAATCAGAATGCAAGTTTCCTTGAAACTAGTCACATTGCAGCTAGAATGAAGCAGTTATTTTTCAAAGATTAAAAGACTAACTTTCCGTTGCTCAAATCCAGTGATTCTTGTTCTAAATAAAAGTTAGCAATATGAAGTATAACTCTACCAAAAATCACAAATTTTGAAAGTGTTTTTGATATTTTTTCAAGACGTGTGAAATTGGGTGAAAACTATAGCAAAAACCGACTAAAAACAGTAAAGAAGGAAATAAGACAAGAACACCGAGGATTTATCCTGGTTCGGTCAATGTGACCTACTCCAGTACCAAGGAACACCTTTCCTTGGATTTTACTATGAAATGAACGCCAATGCAACTAGAACCAAGCTTGATCGTTGGGTTATACACCAACCCTATTTAAGACTTGGATGATCATCTCTATGCAACTTTGGTTACAACACCTCAACCACATATTGATGTAGCCTTATAAATTTGGCTAATCAATCTTACAAAATATAAACAAGAGGCGTGTATAGTGTAGCTAGACAACAACTAGAAATGCTTAGCTACACAAAGAATGAATCAAGAACAAGAGAAGAGAATAGCAAGAATGATCTTCAAGTTTGCTTCAAAGTTGTGTGTCTTCTCTTCTTTACCTTTCCTCCTATTTATAGTGTGAGTTGAGCCTTGAAGATAAGGATTCCAATGTGTCAATAGTCTTCACCATCAGTGCTTAAGTGTCTTCACATCATTGGTTGGTCACATAAACACCTTGTACACTTGACAACATGAAACAACATAATTGGTCCACCTTCGACACTTGTTTAGCCGATTTTATGTCTTCAAAAGTGACGTGAAAATTGTGAAGATAATACTCAAGGATAAGATGACATATTCCTCCAATAAACCTTCAACTTCTTGGCACAAGAATATGACATTGCATGGATGAAATTTTGACTTTAAAAACAGCCTACTAGCTTTTGGTTTCAAGTTTGAAAATTCTAATTGTCAACTAGTTTTTTTTGGTTGGTCCACTTGTACACATGTCATAAAATGAATACACCACCTTTGCCACATATTCATACACGTTTTTTTAGCCAAATAAACATGTACAACTTTAGAAGTAATGAAGAGAAAGAAGTAGATACAGTTGACAAAACTTCGTCAACATATAGTTCCAAATTCCCATATTTTTCTCCTTGTAAGTTGTGGTGAATTTCTTGTACCAATAATGCCCTTAGAATCTCTGCAAAATGATGAATAAGAATCCAAAATAACATATATAAGAATATATCCAAGAATAGAAAAAAATGTGACATCAAAACCGGTCATATATCCCGCCAATGTCGATAATATCTTCAAATAGAAAAATATAATAGATAACCAACAGATAATCTTCAAGAAAACCATAAATGAACTCAAAAATGAAGATAATATGATACTCAAGAGATGTCCTTGAGTGAAATCACCAAACTGTCCTAAGAGGGTAAAAATGACCAAAATACCCCTGGTGAGAGAAAACTCTTTAAATGACACCGATGGTCATAAATAGATCGAATAACACCTTCACGATGATAAATAAGAAATAATGAATTCCTTGTATAACTCTCTCCGTGTCATGTACCTACTAGAACTTAAAAAACCATTTTGTCCTTTTTGGTAAGTCGTAGAAACTTCCAAGGCACATTAGTCACAAGACATAATAATCCCCAAAAAAATCATATAATAACAACATACTACACATATATGAATCATGTACAAATTAAAACAACCATTTTATCACATTTTAGAAAAATTTCTCCAAAAACCCTATACATCGATCGATCGAAGTGTTCCTGCTTAGAGATCGGTGTCTCACAATGAGGTTCAGATTTTGTCTCTGATCTACATTGATCGATCGATGTGAGGGATCTATGTATACATCGGTCGATCGATGTGTCTCAGGTTTAGAGATTGATGTCTCACAGTAAGGTTTGGGATTTTTCCTACATTACTTCGATCGATCATGTAGGGATCGATGTATACATTGATCGATTGATATGTCTCACTAAGAGATCGATGTCATTTTTTTCACTTATTTGATATATTTCAACTCTTTATCATTAACATCATGCGTGACATTTTTATGTATTCAACACTTAAAATCATGACTTTGAAAATTATCCAAACAAATTTCTCAACTGGAAGTGTCTGAGCAGTATTTCTCTAGGAGTTTTGAAAGGTAAGGCCATGGACGGCATCTTATTTATTAGGTATGTGGTGGTCAGCAAAGCTTCACCCTAGTAGTGTTTAGGTACATTCATGACAAATATAATGGCTCATGTGACTTGAAGGAGATGTTTATTTTTTTTTCTGCTACACCATTTTGTTGAGGGGTGTAAGTACATGAAGTTTGGTGATAGATACCATTTTCTAGCATAAAGTTTTGAATTGGGTTGTCTAAATATTCTGAATCATTATATGTCCTTAGCGTTTTAATGGTGCAACCGAACTGGTTTTGACAAGTGCGAAGTATCTCATAAAAGTTTGTCCAACTTCACTTTTACTTCTTAACTGATAGACCCAGGTTACTCTAGTATGATCGTCCAAGAAGGATATGAACCATTTTGCACCATTAACAAAAGCTATTCTAGATGGATCCCAGATATCAGAATGAACAAGGTTAAATGGTGCAGAAGGCTTGTATATTTTTTGGGTAACTTTGTTTCGTATGTTTAGCGAATTCACGAGTTTCACATGTGATGTTTGTAAGATTAGTTGAGCAAAATAAGTTTGGAATTGATCGTTTAAGATATACAATACTGGGATGACCCAGCCTATTATGCCAAAGCAAAATGTCCCCTATCCAAGAATATCTAGGGTGTATGGTATTCTGGTCCCTTGGCAGCTCAGCTGTGCTAATTAGGTCTCTGTTGTCCGACTCTAATAGGTACAAACTAGCTCTGATATTAGCACTGCCAATCATCCCCCTCGTTTTTTCCCGAAAATAACATTCTATGGATGAGAAGCGGGCTATGCAATTACGATCTCTAGCAAGCTTTCTTTCTGACACCATATTAAAACTTAGACTGTGAACATGCAAGAACTGTTTTAGAATTATTTTATCTTTGATCACAGCTGAGCCTGTACCTCTAACTTCTAACGAAGTTCCATTAATAATTTTTACTTTCTTTGGTATTATAAACATGGTATATAAGTTCAGAAAGTTACCATTGTTTGTCATGTGTTCAGTTTCCTAGGAGTCAATAATCCATGAAGTGCTGGAGTCGGTTAGACGTAGCCTGCCATGGTAGCTTGGCGTGAATCACCTTGGCCACTTTGTTGGCTCAGTAGATCGATCAGAGTAGCCATTTGATCCTTTGTAGGGATCTCAGTTTGAGCTGCACCAAGATGAGGTGTACATCGAACCTAATGTGTAGTACTTTGTCCAGCAGCGAATGGTTTTGGTTGGGGCCTCCAGGGTGCATTGTTGAGCTTCGGAGGTGGTTTTTCTTCTTGTACCAGCTTTGCCTGCTGATGTGAATCTGACACGAGTTTGGTTCAATCTTCCTTCCAACCTTCGTGTGGAGAAGACTTGTTTGTCACCTCGGGTGAGTTAACACCCAAGAACGTATTCTTCAATGAGCAATGCTTCCCACGAATCGACTTGTTCGTCATCTTAGGTGAATTAACACCTAGGGACGTGTTCGCCTCTTGAAAAGTTTGATCCTCCCTTAAAGAATGCTCAATCTTTGATATGGATCTAACCTTGGATTGAAACCAAAGAACACAAGAGACTCTCTTGTGAAGAAAAATGATGACATCACCAATTTTTTATCAAAACAATGTATGTTTGCTTCCTTTCAGCCAAAGGCCTTTAAAAAGGATAAAAAAATAAAGATGAGTTCTAAAATGGATAATGACAATCTTGTTTTCTTGTATAGCTTTATCATGCACACGAATTTTGTCTCTGATATGGTTCGAGTTAACTCTTGATCTCTTCTTCCAAGTTTTAGAGCACCAAAATTTCCTTGACTTTAGCCACCGAGATCACTTGATTTGATAATTATTAAAGCAGATATGACTGTTTGAATTTCAGTAGTTAGCAAGATAAGTGTTTTAGCTACACTCAACCTTATCACTAATTCTATGCATATTTGACTCCAAATTTGAGAAAAGTGCTAGAAATAAGAGTTGTAGATCTATCTCTTAGCTGTCTTTTGGCGCTGGAATCAGGTGATTTGAATTATTTGTTGAAAAGATTAGCCAAAATACCGAAACTTTGTCAAGCTAAAATCCTATTTTCCAGCAAGGATGATGCCAACGTCTCCAAGCTTTCTTGCTGGCCAAGTAATCTCCAAAAACCTGTATAAGCAAACTTGACAAAACCTTGAATGGATATTAGTTTCACCAAGACAAAACACGCGATAAATTGAAACATAAAATGTAAGTAAAACATGCAAGACAAAATCTAGAATTTCATCCTAACTTAAGACACACATAGCTAATGTAGGACCTGTATAGCACCAATAGCATGGGGGTTGAATAGTGAGTGCAGAAAATTAGGCTTTTAAAACTTTCTGGACCAAATAACTCACTTCTGAAAACAGTTGTTTTTAGATCCGGATTTGATTAATCTAGATGACCTGGTTGTAGACCTCCCAAAATTATGAAATTTGGTGAATATGTGCTCTCAAATGTTATGAGTGTCTCACAAATTTCATATTAAAATTCTAAGTCCAACCTCTTCAAAACACGTTTTTGTACAGATTGCATCAATTTGCCAGAAACTATACTCCGAAATGAAAATTTTATTCCTACTAATTGGGAACTCTAAATAACCTAAAAATTTTATGGTATGACCCTCAAGATGTTTTTTTTAATGCTTTAAAATAGTTTTTGAAAATTCTCTTGGTAAGTATGTCAACCACATTGATGTTCTAAACTTTTGCGGATCTGAGAATCAGATTGCACTATTCTCAGAACTATTAACATTTGACTGACTTATACTTATTCAAATGAGATGAAACTTGTGTCAAATGAAAACTAGGACGTGTCGCTATATTTCTGTAAATTTTTGTGATTTTTGAAGATCTTTTGCTATTTTTAGCATGCTGATGCAAACGATGCAGAAAACAGGAACTGAAAGTAAAAGTGCTGAAAAGTAAGAACATAGAGATTTTTATATTGGTTCGGTTAAAACCACTTACTCCAGTCTTCGAGGACACCTTCCTAGGTATTCAATAAACACAAAAACACCTTGATACAAGAGTAACTGGAGTTAAACACCAAATCCACCCTTTTACAATTAAACAAACAAACAAAACAACATGAACACCACCACCGATCGAATGAAGGGTTGATCACACATTGATCAACCTTTTACAAGAAATGAACGAATGTGGGTGGTATAATCGAACCCTATATACTATATGAAATATAAGAATGATAGGCTTGAGGCTAAGAGCAAGAGGAAAAAAATAGAAGAAGAAGAGAGTAGTCTTGCTTTTCGGACTTGTAAGAATATCAACTTTGCTTACCCTTGTCCTACACCATCTTGCCCTTTTTATAGTGTTGTTGGCCACCCATAGGGTTTGATTTCTTCCTTGACAATTGTATTGAATACTCTTGGAAGATTGTTTTGTATAGATGATGACACAATCTTGCTTACTTGGTGCAACATAATTGGACGAATGATTTGTCTTCGCCTAGTTGTCACTTCATGATATGCCATCTTTAATCCACCTTGGTACATCTTAAATGAGCTGGAATTTCTTCTCAAAAATCTGAAGCATGTGCTCAAAATCAAGGTGATTAACTTTCAAATAATCATGATACATTCCTCCTTTAATTTTGGAAGACAATTGAAGACAATAAGCACCAAAAATCGGCCAGAAATTTTCATGTGCTGAAATTTAAGAATGTGTTGTATTTTGAATTATTTCCTTGAATGTTGCTATCTTCAATGTCATCAATCATGTGTGGCTTATCCTCTACCAATTGAAGTACCAAATAAGCTCCACCTAGGCTCTAAAAATGCTAAACTAGGCGTGTACATTCAGCTGCATGTGCTGAATTCTTGTTATGTAAACTTTGTCAAATAATGCATAATCTTCACATATATGGTAAATTTCAATCAGCCCTAATATGATTTTTCTAGAACACTCTAACATGCCTTGAATATGTAAAAAGTGTCTAGATACAGGTTACACTCGTGAAGAAATCATCCCATTAAGGTACCTAACTAATTTAATATCCCTTTGCTTATTATACGATCTTTCCCTAAATTCCTATTAAGGTACACTTCATATTAATCGGCAGATGGTATTCTACATCCTCATGCTTCTGCATGCTAACTTCCGCACTTACTTATTTCCACCACTAATCTTAATCCGGTTAAATCTGACACGACTAGTAACCATTATTTAATCAGACTTACTCGATTTTGACTTAAATCTTACTAATAACAATCAAGTAATTCGATGTTACTGGGAATCGATATCTAATCCACGATATGTAACAACTTATCATTCCATTATCCTTACCTATTTTAGTGTATGCTTCTCGCTATTGATTTATATCTCTAAGGCGACTAATATACTTTTGGCATATTCTGGACATTCTAATTTTATCATCTTAACCCTAACGGTAAACCATTTGTCTAATTTTCTTTACTAAACCGCATTGATCATAATGCTACTAGATCGTTTATTAGTGTTTCATGTACTACTACACCTCATAACTTACTACGGTCTTTCGTTATTCTTAAATTATGTTTCAAGACTTCTATCAAACTAGGGCTTTGACTTGCTTCTCTTTATTAATTTCACTTTGAATGTTTAGATTTTACAGGGTCTGATCTATGGAGTTATGTATAAAACCTAAGCATCAAAACTTAAGCAAAATATGTAATTCCAATTCGAATAGCATACTCTATGTATGTGTGAATTTATTTTTCCTACGATCATATCTTAAATCTAAAATCATCATTTATTACTAGGGTTACGATTATCTTTAAATTCATTATTAGTGAGATAATCTAATGTTGTGACTTAAATTCTAAAAATCATTCCATATGGCTAAGATCAATACTTAAGTTTAAAATCATCTTATTGGAAACATTTCCATTAAGTTTAATAGCTTATCCAAGTATATACCTAAGGCAATGCCCTTTAAAGAATAATATTAATTGTTAGGGTTTCAAGATAACCTTCTATTCAGTAGAGGTAGGGTTCATTTGGTCATTTGCCTATACACCGTCCTAATTGGCATAGTCTAAGGCTATCACTCTCGCCTATAATCATTGCTTACATCTATGATCATTACTAAAATTATAAGATCACTTCTTAAGTTCATGTCATTCTTTACTTTATGTGTCTGTAGTAGATCTAGAGCCATTGCTCTGATACCACCTGTAGCGCCTCTTCCGAAACTAGAGTTTTGTCCTTTGCACACTCCGTACTCTGCTATGATAAGTATGAGATGTAGATATCATGCATGTGCATGTCGACAAAATCATGGTACGATATAGCGGAAGCAACATAAACATAAACAAAATACAATCGATATGCATCATATTACATTACAATTCTGAACAACTCATAATATGCTAAGTCCTGAAATTCTCTGAATACATCATAATCAAATGACTAACATATTCAAAGATAATCTCTCGACATACTTCGTCGATATCGGTAAACCATCTGGAATCATCCACAATAAACCTGTGTGATTCCTATTCTCTGCAAAGTGATTAGGCACGTATGAGCGATAATGCTAATCGCGCAGCAAGTATTCCGACTAGATACATCATGTGGATCATGCATGAAGAGACGGGGTAAGAAAATAATACTGCATGAATAAGAACATAACAAATCGCGTCTCTAATTTAAACCAGTAACATGCATATTAATTATAATCAAGGAACGTACAACATTCATATAATTAACAACATCATAAAAGTAATAGTTTTGTATCGTCGAGTCTATAAACTGTAGGACCGTGCACCTGCAATAAACACCACTAGAGGAGGGTGAATAGTTGTTAGCGGAAATTACACTACAACCCTTTGTTAAAATCCCCTTTAAAAACAGAATCTGAAACCACCTCAGATTCAGAACCCGTTTTTGAAAAATTCACAAATAATTGTACACAACTCCAAAAATTATGAAACTTTCCAAAATTGAACTTAAATGAGTTAAAAAGATTCTGTCCAATAATCAGACAAAAATAAGATTGTTTGATCCTTCAAACAAATAAAAAGATTCAGATGGTCAATCTGGACAGAATTGGACAGAATGTTACTGATTTTGCAAAACGTGTTTCTTTTTGAATACTCAACCAAAAAGGTTGATCTTTATATCAAAACACTCCTTAGGATGTGTAGATGAAGTTTTCAAAAGGCTCTGACCGTAAACAATTCTTGAAAAATACAGAATTTAAGTTTTCTCAAAACTGGTCAGATTGCAGCTAGATTGGAGCAGTTATTTTGCAAAGACTGAAAGACTAACTTTCCATTGCTCAAATCAAGTGATTCTTATTGCAAATGAAAGATAACAGTATGAAGTATAACGCCACCAAAAATCACGAATTTTGAAAATGTTTAGTTATTTTTTCAAATTGTGTGCAGTTGTGTGAAATCTGCAGTAAAAACGGGCAGAAAACAGAAATAAAGAAACAAGAGAAGAACACCGAGGATTTATCCTGGTTCGACCAATGTGACCTACTCCATTCCCAAGGAACACCTTTCCTTGGATTTTACTATGAAATGAACACCTTACAACAAGAGTCAAGCTTGATCCTTGGGTTATACACCAACCCTACTCAAGACTTGGATAATCACCTTCTAAGCAACACTTAGTTGCAACACCTCTACAACCTATTGATGTAGCCTTATAAAGATGGCTAATCAATCTTACAAATGAAGCTCAAGAGGCTTGTAGCTCACCACAATACAACGAGAACACCTTTGCTACAATGAATAAAACAATAACAACAAGAAGATGAAGATGAAAGCTAGACAATTCAACAAATGCTTGTGAGCTTCAAGTATGTTTCATCTTCTTCACCATTGCCTCTATTTATAGTGTGAGATGAACCTTAGAGATAAGATTTCCAATGTGTCACCATCTTCATCATCAAGTCCAAATATCTTCTCATCATTGGTTGGCCTTGTACACTTGGCAAAATAAGACACAATGATTGGTCCACCTATGATACACCTTGTTGGCCGATTTTCCATCTTGGAATTTCCTTGAATTATCCTTAGCAAGAATAGATAATAAGAGAAGATAATTGCACCTAAATAACCTCAACTCCTTGCTTGAGAATAGGCATGTGAAGCTTTGAAAGATTCAAACTCAAAACAGCCCCAAATTTGGATGTAGTAGCTGTTGGCTACTAAAAACTTTTCAACAAATAATTTTGTTTTTCCTTAATAAAATGAGAAAGGATAATACACTAAATTATCCCCAACTTCAAGCACAACAATAGGACATGTTAAGTCTTCATTTGACTTCAAAAATCTGCTGAAAAAAAATCTTGAATACCCATATAGCCGTTGGTTTCATCTTTGAAATTTCCAAGTTGGCAATTTTGCCAACTAGCTCCTTTTTGGTTGGTCCACTTGTCTCCAACTCATAAAATGAATACACTATCATGTCCACCTGATTAATCACTTTTTGGACATACCAATATGTGTAGCAACTCAAATTTTTGAAGAAAAAATAAATAGATAACAATTGACAAGATTATGTCAACGTGTAACACCGAAATTTCCCAATATTTCTTCTTATATGGTGAGATCATTTCCACACCTTTAACACCTTTAATATCTCTGAATAATGATAAATGTTCTCTTATAACATATATAAGAGGGTCTTCAAGAAAAAATAGAATGTGACATCTTCAATCGTCACATATCCAGCTATAGTCAATAATATCATCGGTTGAGAGAATAAGATATAAGATCACCATATTATCTTCAAAATAACAATAACAGAGCTCCTGAATGAAGATAATAATATGCTCAAGAGATTCCTTGAGTGAAAATACCATAAATGCCCTCAGGGGTGAAATGACCAAAATACCCCTGGTGTGAGAAAACTCCAGAAATGACCCCGATGGTCAGAAATACTTATGATATCACCTTTGTCATGATAAATATAAGATAAGAATATGTACTTGATATATTTCCACCATATGATGTTCCTACAAAACTCAAAATACCAATTTTCCCTTTTTTGGTAAGTTGTAGAAACTTCCAAGGCACGTTCGTCACAAGACAATAATAATCACCAAAAACACATAATAAGCACATAATGAGCATGTATAAATCATGTAAAAATGAAAACAACCATTTTATCATATTTTAGAAAAAATATTTCTAAAAACCCTAGACATCGATCGATCGAAGTGCCTCAGCTTCAGAGATCAATGTCTCACAGAAACTTTCAGAGTTTGTCTCTGACCTACATCGATCGATTCAAGTGAGGGTTCGATGTACATCGATCGATCAATGTGTCTCAGGTTTATAGATCGATGTCTCATAGAAAGGTCTTAAACTTTTTTGCCATACATAGATCGATCGATGTGAGAGATCTATGTACATAGATCGATCGATGTGCAACAACCTGAGAGGTCCACTTTTTCAACTTTTTCAACTTTTAAGCACATATAACACCATGTGTGACATTTTTAAGTATTCACCACTTAAAATCATGACTTTGAAAATTATCCAAACATATTTCTCAACATAAACTTCATCCCTACATGTTCATCCTTAATATCTCAGTCAAAATGTACGATAATCATAATACTTAATCTAAATCTCCATATTCATCAAGTCCCTTTATAAATCATGTAAATGTTATACTCTTATGCTGCGATGTCTTTAATATAATATCATAAAACTTTCCATGTACTGTACGATAAAACATAATGTCCACATCAATTTTCTGTAATCTGTCTATACATACATTTCCATAAAAAATTTAAAACATGGCATTTCATATGATGGCTATAGTACTTATCAAAACGTAAGAACGATACTGCACGACATACCGAATGATTCTCCATATAGTCATCATGTACAAATATGAATCCCAATGAGTCTACATGGTATTACATCATATGTACATGGCATCTAATGGTGACGTAGATAGGGAAGAGATCCCTTGTCCTAGACAATGTGTTACATTCGGCCAAACTGTCTATGACTGTAATGTACAATACTGTATGCCCATGACACCAACCTCTCCCAGGTTCCAGTGTCATGCCGCTGCTTCAGTCATCGATAAGATACTATATGCCCCTGACACAATCACTCTAGAATTGTGTCAGGCCGGCGCTTCAAAACATATCATAACATATCATCAACATATGCCGATAGAATCATTCGTCTCATTTGTATGGTTCGTTATGTATGAAAAACTTTTAAAACCTTTCGTAAGATGCAAAGATGTATGCAAATGCCTCGATCTCTAATCCATTCAACATATATAGGTACTCCAATGTCCTCATATCATCATGTACTTACAACTTATTACATATGCACTTAATCTATGTCTTAACTTATGAAAATTCTCTTTCTTTTTCCCTATCCTACTCTCGGCCAAAACAGTCCACTTGTACAAACTTCTCTGTCAATATATTCTTATAATATCCACCTTATACTTAGTAAAAAAAGGCTAAAACCCCTAATTTAATATTCATTTCTACATACTTTCATTTTTCATAAGAATATATATAAAGTAATCATATTTTCTATCATACTTTATTTTATACATTTTTATATCCCTAAACATGTACTAAGTGATTTATTCCATGTCAAAATATATATATACGCCTTGTGTGTCTATATATATGTGTGTGTGTATGACAAAAAAGGCCCTTTGGCCGAAATACATATATTTACATATCTATAATTCTCTTTTTATGTAGCACGCTTCTTTGCCTTATGGCCGAATACATATATGTAGGAATGTGTCACATAAATCTTTTTTTTTTTCACATCTTTTACTTATATATTGGATTTTATATTCATTCCTACTGTATGCATATTAGTTTCCATCAGTATAATGACTTGCAATTGTTGAGAAATATGTTTGGATAATTTTCAAAGTCATGATTTTAAGTGATGAATACTTAAAAATGTCACATATGGTGTTATAAATGAAAGAGTTTAATAAGTGAAGAAAAATGACACGATGTCTAGGGTTGTTAGAAATATTTTTCTAAAATGTGATAAAATAGTTGTTTTTATTTTTACATGATTTATATATGTTTATCATATTGTGATTATGTGATTTTTATGATGATAATATCTTGTGACTAATATGTCCTCGAAGTTTCTACAACTTACCAAAAAGGACAAAAGTGGTATTTTGTGTTTTGTAGGTACTCGACATGGTGAATATGATTCAAGAAGATATTATCATCTTATTTATTATCAAGAAGGTGTTATTATATTTAATTCTGACCATTGGGGTCATTTCTGGAGTTTTATCTCACTAGGGGCATTTTGGTCATTTTACCCCCGAAGACAGTTTCGGTATTTTTACTCAAGGAATCTCTTGAATATCTTATTATATTCATTCTGGAGTTCATTTAGTATATTCTTAAAGATTATTTGGTGGTTTTCTATTTTATTCTCTCATTTGATGATTTTATCGACGGTAGCGGGATATGTGACGGTATTTGATGTCACGTTCTATTTTCTCTTGAAGACTCTTATATATATGTTATTGGAGGTTCGTAATCATCATCTTTCAGAGATTACAAGGTGTCCTTGGTGCAAGATTCATCACAATATGTCAAGGAGAAATGGGAATTTTGATATTATATGTTGACATAACCTTGTCAACTATTATTTGTTGATTTCTCCTCAAAAATCTGAGTTGTTATACATATACACAGCCTCCAAAACATGATTATACAGGTGGAGATGATGTTTTTCTCATTTTATGAGTTGGAGACAAGAAGACAAACCAAAAGCAAGCTAGTTGGCAAAAGTTGCCAACTTGAAATTTCAAATTTGAATGTAATGGAGACAAGATTGTTGGAGATGATTATGGAGGTGTTTTAATTCAAAAATCTCAGCCATCACATGGTCTAAAAGTTGGAGGAAATATGCCATCAATTCACTCTATAAATAGAAGGCAAGGTGAAGAAGAGAAGACACACACTTGAAAGCAAAAATTGAAGATTGTTGTCTTGCTATTCTCTTTTCATATTTTCGTTCATACTTTGTGTAGCTAAGGTGTTCCATTTCTAGTTGTTGTCCAGCTACACTATACACACCTTCTTGTGTCTTATTTGTAAGATTGATTAGCCAAATCTATAAGGCTACATCAATAGGTGATAGAGGTGTTGCAACCAAGAGTTGCATAAAGGTGTTCATCCAAGTCTTGAATAGGGTTGGTGTTTAACCCAAGGATCAAGCTTGGTTCTTGCTGTAATTTGGTTCATACCATAGTGAAATCCAAGGAAAGGTGTTCCTTGGGACTGGAGTAGGTCACATTGACCGAACCAGGATAAATTCTTGGTGTTCCTGTCTTCTTTACATTTTTCTGTTTTCTGTCCTTTTTCACTACAGATTTCACATAACTTTTCACGTTTTGAAAAAATAGCTAAACATTTTCAAAATTCATGATTTTTGGTGGAGTTATACTTCATACTGTTGTCTTTCATTTTCATGCTTCGTATCCAACGAGGTATGTTCTTCTTCTGATAGTGATTCCGATAGTGACATGATATTTGATGAAATGTATGAAGAATTCTTAAGAATGCATGCTCACTGTAAGAGGCTTTCTAAAGAAAAGAGGAAACTAGTTGAAGAAAATGACAAGTTGAAGACGTCCAACTTGGAATTCTTCGATCAACTAGAATCTCTTAAACAAGAGTCTACTAATACTCTTGATTCTTTAGAGAATAAAATTGAATCATATAGGAAAGATGAACAAAAGTTACAAATAGAAAATAAAATGTTAAAATCCAAGTTAGAAAGTTGTGAAAATTAAATAGTACAACTTAAGTCTTCTAAATTTACCTTAGAAAAAATGATAGAACAATTTAAATCTGGTGCAAATATGTTAGATACACTTATATCATCACAAAAGTATGGAAATGATAAGACTGGATTGGGATATAAAGAAGAAGATGAAAAATTAGATAAAAAGACTAAGTTTGTATCTTCAACTACGAAACAACCTTACAAAGTTATAAAAACAAACTTGTCTGCTAAATCTTCTTCTACTCCTTCTTCTTCTTATTCAAAGATAAAAATGCAGCATGCACCCATAAAAACACACACGCATAACTATACATCTAGGCCAAACTTTGCATCTAGACAATCTAGAAATTATGCCTACATGTATACAAATGCAACTAGACCGAATAAAATGCATACAACTTATTATGAACCTAAATATAGGCAACACTCTTATAAGTCTTATAGAAATTCCTACAAACACACTTATATAGCGCCATATAAGAAACAAAATCGCATGCCTTATGCACATTATAAAATTTGGCCATCCTATAATGATTATCAACCATGGCACAACATGTATAACAATGTATCTTCACTTATGTGGAATAATCATGTATATGCTAATTCTTCTTATTTTCCAAATTATAACAATGCTAAAAATGTGCCTAGAAGGTATATTCAAGTTTGGATACCTAAGGGATATCTAAACAAGAATAGTGCCCATAACATTCAAGGACCCAAATAAAGGGTACCTAAAACTTTGTCTCCATTGTAGGATAAACACAAGGAATGCAAGAAGGAGGCAAAGTCAAAGAATCTAAAACCAAATGGTTTTTAGATAGTGGATGTTCAAGGCATATGACGAGGAACCCCAAACTATTCATCGAATTGGAACACATCAAGAATGGAGGAAAAGTAACATTCGGTGACAACAACAAAGGACAAGTTGTTGGAAAAGGAACAATTGGGGACCCTAACACATTTCAAATACGAAATGTGTTATTAGTAAGCAATCTATCTTATAATTTACTTAGCATTTCTCAACTTATAGATTGTGGTTATAATGTCTCCTTTCTTCCCAATTCTTGTGATATAATAAATGAAAAAGGAGAAACGGTTTTAAAAGGAAATAGAGATGGAAATATTTATACTCTTATCTTAGATAATATGTTAGATGCTAAGGTTACGTGTCTAATATCACATGACTTAGATGTACATTTATGGCATAGAAGATTAGGCCATATAGGAATTTCAACTATTAAGAAATTGTCTAAAAAGAATTTAATTAGAGGAATGCCTAAGTTAGACTTAGATAATTTTCAAATGTGTGAAACATGTATTAAGGGAAAACACATTAAAGAAACCTTAAAACCGAAACATGAAGTGAGTACTAGTCATGTACTAGAATTGCTTCACTTAGACTTATTTGGTCCAAGTAGGACAAGAAGTCTAGGTGGACACTACTATGTGTGTGCCATAGTAGATGATTACTCACGCTACACATGGACATTATTCTTAACACACAAAGACAATGCTCCATTAGCAATCGAAACCCTTATTAAGCAACTTGAAAACATTTATGAAGAAAATGTTAAAAGAATTAGAAGCGATAGAGGTGGAGAATTTAAAAACAAAGACATAATCAAATTTTGCGAATTATATGGAATCAAACATGAATTCTCACCACCTAGAGCACCACAACTCAATGGAGTTGTTGAACGTAAAAATAGAACGATTCAAGAAGTTGCTAGGACAATGCTGTGTGAAAATAAATTACCTAAATATTTATGGGCTGAAGCTGTTAGTTGTGCATGCTATATTATAAATAGGCTCACTATTAGAAAGAAATTAAATAAAACGCCTTATGATTTGCTAAACAATAGACAACCTAAGATAGATTACCTTAAAGTATTTGGATGTAAATGTTTTTTGCTGAACACTAAGGATAATCTAGATAAATTTGAACAAAAGTCTATTGAATGCATATTTGTTGGGTATTCAACTAACTCAAGAGCATATAGGTGTTATAATCCTGCATCTAGAAAAATAATTGAATCCATACATGTGAAATTCAATGAAAATGCATGTTTTGAAGTTAGTGATAAACATCAACATAAACAAGAAACAAATGTTGAAAATATGTTTGATTATGATGTATTACTTGAGTCTGTACTTGATCATCTAGAACCAACTCCCTCTGAACAAGACAAACATGAACCCTTAGATGAAATAAATCAAGAGACTCTGCAATTAGATGATACAACTAATGATCCAATTACATATGATAACGTTCACACTAATGAAATATTTGAACAAGATGAGGGTGAACTTAATCAATCTAGGAATTGGTGGCACCCTAGAGAACTAATCATTAGGGATCCAAGTGTTGGGGTTAAAACACGTAGAAATATAAGTCAACTTGAAGGACATAGCTTAATCTCACAATTAGAACCTAAGAACGTAAAGGAAGCCTTAGGTGACATATCATGGATGGATGCTATGCATGAGGAATTAAATCAATTCACAAGGAACAACGTGTGGGACTTAGTACCTAAACCTGAAGACAAGTCTATCATAGGAACTAAATGGGTTTTTAGGAATAAAATAGATGAACAAGGAAATATTACAAGGAATAAGGTTAGACTAGTCGCACAAGGTTATAATCAATAAGAAGGAATAGATTATGAAGAAACCTTTGCACCCGTTGCACGACTAGAAGCAATTAGATTGTTACTTGCGATTGCAAGTATAAGAAAAATTGATCTCTTCCAAATGGATGTCAAGAGTGCGTTCTTGAATGGATACATCCAAGAAGAAGTGTTTGTCAAACAACCTCCTGGATTCGAAGATCCGAAGAATCCGAACCATGTTTATAAGCTTAAGAAAGCTCTATATGGTTTAAAACAAGCTCCAAGAGCTTGGTATGATAGATTTGCAAACTTTTTATTGCAAATGATTATCAAAGGGGGATCATCGACAACACATTATTCCTAAGAAGAAAAGGTAATGATTTGTTGATAGTTCAAATATACGTAGATGATATAATCTTTGGTTCAACCAACCTTGCTTTAGTAAAAGACTTCGAAGAATGTATGAAGTCAGAGTTTGAAATGTCAATGGTAGGAGAGTTGAATTATTTCTTAGGACTTCAAATCAAACAAACCCCTTAAGGAATTTACATTAGCCAACTTAAGTATGTCAATGATATGATTAAGAAGTTTGGCTTTGAAGAGTTGAAACCTACAACTACGCCTATGAGTGTTAGTACCAAACTTGATAAGGATGAAAATGGTAAACCTTTTGATGACACACTTTATAGGTCTATGATTGGCTCATTGTTATACTTAACTGCATCAAGACCTGATATTATGTTTAGTGTGTGTATGTGTGCTAGGTTTCAATCTTGTCCTAAGGTATCACATTACAATGCAGTGAAAAAGATCTTTAGATATCTTAAGCATACACCTCACTTAGGACTGTGGTATGATAGAAACGTTAAGTTGGAATTACACGCATATAGTGATGCTGATTATGGTGGTTGCAAGTTAGATAGAAAATCCACTAGCGGTACATGTCAATTCATAGGAACTAATTTGATCTCTTGGTTTTCTAAAAAGCAAGCTAGTGTAGCTCTTTCTACCACTGAAGCCGAGTATATCGCTTTGAGTTTATGTACTACCCAAATACTTTGGCTTAAACAGCAACTTAGTGATTTTGGCATTAAAATGAATAAGATTCCAATTTTCTGCGATAGCACAAGTGCAATCAATCTTTCCCAGAATCCGGTGCTTCATTCTAAGGCCAAACACATTGAGGTGCGATACCACTTTTTTCGCGATCATGTTCAAAATGAGGATATAGTGATAAACCATATAAGAACTGATCACCAAATCGCTGACATCTTCATCAAACCCCTTAATCAAGCCACTTTTGAAAACTTACGAGCCAAATTAGGCATCATGACTTACGATCCCATTGCATAGTTCTATCTTTTGCATGATTTGCAAAATAAAGGGGGAGATAGAATAAGAACATGATTTTAGTTGGTAAGTCATGTTTTAGTTGGTAAGTCATGATGAATCATATGCTAAGTTTTTATTGGATCATAGGTTAAGGGGGAGAGTATGAGTTGCGGGGGAGCGGCATACTATTTAAAAGTTGAAAACATAGTTGAAAACATTTGGTTAAACTTTTGGTTATAAGTTGTGACATTAAAATCATGTTAGGTTATTTTGAAAATCATCCAAAAGGGGGAGAATGTTGAGAAATATGTTTGGATAATTTTCAAAGTCATGATTTTAAGTGATGAATACTTAAAAATGTCACATATGGTGTTATAATTGAAAGAGTTGAATAAGTGAAGAAAAATGACACGATGTCTAGGGTTGTTAGAAATATTTTTCTAAAATGTGATAAAATAGTTGTTTTTATTTTTACATGATTTATATATGTTTATCATATTGTGATTATGTGATTTTTATGATGATAATATCTTGTGACTAATATGCCCTCGAAGTTTCTACAACTTACCAAAAAGGGCAAAAGTGGTATTTTGAGTTTTGTAGGTACTCGACATGGTGAATATGATTCAAGAAGATATTATCATCTAATTTATTATCAAGAAGGTGTTATTATATTTAATTCTGACCATCGGGGTCATTTCTGGAGTTTTATCTCACTAGGGGCATTTTGGTCATTTTACCCCCGAAGACAGTTTCGGTATTTTTACTCAAGGAATCTCTTGAATATCTTATTATATTCATTCTGGAGTTCATTTAGTATATTCTTAAAGATTATTTGGTGGTTTTCTATTTTATTCTCTCATTTGATGATTTTATCGACGGTAGCGGGATATGTGACGGTATTTGATGTCACGTTCTATTTTCTCTTGAAGACTCTTATATATATGTTATTGGAGGTTCGTAATCATCATCTTTCAGAGATTACAAGGTGTCCTTGGTGCAAGATTCATCACAATATGTCAAGGAGAAATGGGAATTTTGATATTATATGTTGACATAACCTTGTCAACTATTATTTGTTGATTTCTCCTCAAAAATCTGAGTTGGTATACATATACACAGCCTCCAAAACATGATTATACAGGTGGAGATGATGTTTTTCTCATTTTATGAGTTGGAGACAAGAAGACAAACCAAAAGCAAGCTAGTTGGCAAAAGTTGCCAACTTGAAATTTCAAATTTGAATGTAATGGAGACAAGATTGTTGGAGATGATTATGGAGGTGTTTTAATTCAAAATTCTCAGCCATCACATGGTCTAAAAGTTGGAGGAAATATGCCATCAATTCACTCTATAAATAGAAGGCAAGGTGAAGAAGAGAAGACACACACTTGAAAGCAAAAATTGAAGATTGTTGTCTTGCTATTCTCTTTTCATATTTTCGTTCATACTTTGTGTAGCTAAGGTGTTCCATTTCTAGTTGTTGTCCAGCTACACTATACACACCTTCTTGTGTCTTATTTGTAAGATTGATTAGCCAAATCTATAAGGCTACATCAATAGGTGATAGAGGTATTGCAACCAAGAGTTGCATAAAGGTGTTCATCCAAGTCTTGAATAGGGTTGGTGTTTAACCCAAGGATCAAGCTTGGTTCTTGCTGTAATTTGGTTCATACCATAGTGAAATCCAAGGAAAGGTGTTCCTTGGGACTGGAGTAGGTCACATTGACCGAACCAGGATAAATTCTTGGTGTTCCTGTCTTCTTTACATTTTTCTGTTTTCTGTCCTTTTTCACTACAGATTTCATACAAATTTTCATGTTTTGAAAAAATAGCTAAACATTTTCAAAATTTGTGATTTTTGGTGGAGTTATCATTCAGACTGTTATCTTTCATTTGCAACAAGAATCACTTGATTTGAGCAAGGGAAAGTAGTCTTTCAATCTTTGCAAGATAACTGCTCCAATCTGGATGCAATCTGACCAGTTTTGAGAAAACTTAAATTCTGTATTTTTCAAGAATTGGTTAAGGTCAGGGCCTTTTGGAAACTTCATCTACACATCCTAAGGAGTGTTTTGATATAAAGATCAACATTTTTGGTTGAGTATTCAAAGAGAAATACGTTTTGCAAAATCAGCAACATTCTGTCCAATTCTGTCCAGATTGACCATCTGAATCTTTTTATTTATTTGAAGGGCCAAACGATCTTATTTTTGTCTGATTTTTGGATAGAGTCTTTTTAACTCATTGAAGTTAAATTCTGGAAAGTTTCATAATTTTTGGAGCTGTGTACAATTATTTATGAATTTTTGAAAAACAGGTTCTGAATCTGAGGTGGTTTCAGATTCTGTTCCAAAGGGGATTTTAACAAAGGGTTGTAGTGTAATTTCCGCTAACCACTATTCATCCCCCCTCTAGTGATGTTTATTGCAGGTGCACGGTCCAATAGCAATAACATCATGAAATACATAAACATACAAAATGATGGAAACTATGAAAATAAAGTAAGTATGCTAATACCCTACTTATGACTGAATACATATATACATGTAACAAACATGGAGATCATCAAGAAACAAGTCAAAATCATAAATAAACACATAAGTGAGGTCTTCATAAAAAACATACGAACACATGCATAAAAATGTCTTCTTAGTAATCTTTTCCTAACATGACGTATATCTTCATTTTCTTTCTTTAACTTTACACATATTACATATCAGTTCATTTCATTTTATTTATACATATAGTTCATTTTGTTCATGTTGGCCGTGAGTATATGTATATGTATATGTATATGCATATTCGTTTTTCTTTTCATCATTTTCAAGATATTTATCATGTCCTACTCTATTTTCCCATTTTGTTTAAGTAGTGAAAATTATTGTGCCATGTATTTTTATTGGATTTAATTTAGTATAATAACTTAAGTTGTTACCGTCTATTTTTTTTAAATCTTATCTTATGTTCGAAATTGTTTGTTACCTAGTTTCATCGTATATCGATATATTGGTTAATTTATCGTTTGATTATTTCTCCAAGTGTTCCTCGATATCCTTCTTAATTCCTATTCAAGTTTTTATTCTATCATAATTTTATCGATTTTGCAATTCTATTTTCTTTTCTATTATCTTTTTTCCTATCGCCACGGAAATGCGGGTTGTTACGGAAAAATATTATAACATTTTGGGTATTGTATGCTTATAGTAAAATTGTTACGCATTTGATTCAAATTAATGCATATAGCATAAAATTATAGACAGCAATCAACATGGTGCATTTGAATAGAGTCTGATATCTGTTCCAAAGGTTTATTTGCGCATTTAGATTTTGTCTTTTTAAATACACAATGGCATAGTCGATGTTGGCATGCGACTCAAAACCAACACAAATAAACACATCCATTTTCATCACAATGGTAGGGAATTGAAGTTATTTTAATTGAGTATAAGGTTTCTTAAAGAATGAATAGTAAAATATAGCTAAAAGCATCAAATACTTTGGTTACAGTAAAATCGCTTGCCTTTTGTCTTGGGCGAATCTGCCTACCTACATGGACACTTTTGTTACCAATAATCGCGAGACATATGCTAATGACCAAAAAAAACAGAGTAAGTATGCAATATTATGTTTAACTATCTACGTTTAAATATGTATCAACATTTTTTTTTGAAAAACACATACACATATACATATACGTAAACATGTATCACCACAAAAAAATGTTGTTTTGCGACAGACAAATTTCGTCGCAATTTCGTCGCTAACGGAATATAGCGACGAAACTGCGACGAAATTTGTAGGTCGTTATACGGCTTGTCGCAAAGTGATTATCGTCGGTGAAGCGTCACTATATTCCGACGAGAGAAGGCTCGTCGGCGGTTCGTCGCAAAATTACGACAAAAATCTGTCAGGTCTGCGACTTGTTATTTCCGTCGTTGCTTAGTCGGTATATCTTTTGTCGTCGCTATTTTAAAATTTTTGATTTTTTTATGCCCGGTCTGCGACATTTTTGTTTCGTCGCAGGTTCGTCACTATTATTTAAATTAATATTAAATATTAAATATTAAATATTAAATATTTATTAATAATATTAATATATTATTAATTAAATAGTTTCTATTATTATTTAATTTTATAATGCATTTTATTTTGTATATAAAATCATTTTTACAAATATTATGCGGAAATACGGTATTTGCGTGTTAAAGTTCGTATAATTAAACAACACAAACGAAATGGAATCCGTATAAATGTCAGATAAAATATAAAAGAACAAAGAATATGTCAATAAAATAAATGAAATAGTCAATATGAAAAATCAAAAAATGAAATACTATGCAGAGGAAGTTGGAGGGGGATCATGCGGAGAAGGGTGACCATCATGAGGGCGAGGCTGAGGCTGCGAGGAGCTGTAAATGAAAGAGATGAGGATCTGCGATAGCTGCGAGATTTGCTGGTTCGTCTCCTGCTGCGCCTGCATCGTATTCTGCTGCGCCTGCTGAACCGCCTGCTGAACCGACTGCTGCAGCGCCTGCTGGGTCTGAGTGAGCTGCGACCGCAGTGCCTGTACACTCTCCTCACGCTGCGCCCTGATGGTCTCCATCTCATGATGCAGCGCCACATGATCTGCATCCAGGCGCGAAATATCCTCCGGCGTCGCGGAGGTGCTGGCCTCGGAGGAAGCACCTGGATGCAGAACTTTGGGGAAGAATCGCGTCGCTGCTGATCCAACCCCGTACACCTCCCTCTTCTTCTTATTCTGAGGGCCGATGGTCTGAACCGCATCCCAATAAGCACGGTTCTTGTCGGCCTCTTCTCCCCTCTCTGCGAGTAATCTGTTGTACTCGTCCTGAAATGAGAATAAGAATCGTTAGGGTTTAGGGTTTAGAAATAAAACAAACTAAGGAAAAAACAAATGATATCGTAGTCTACTTACACTGATGTCGCGGGCCTTCGCCGTGATCCAATCCTCCGTCCCGTCGGAGGCTTTCTTCCGATGCGTCTTGTAGAAGAGATCGTAGAAGGCTGGCCACTCCCCCGTCTCCACGTGCTGAAAGAATGAAATAAAATATGTTAGTGAAATCCAGAATTTTAAAAATTTCGGCATGACCTATTTGTTTATCGGAGGTATCCCGGCCTTAAAGGCCTCTCCCAAGTCAAATCAAAAATAAAAAGAAAAAGGCAAATGAACACATATACTACTTACATTAACCATATATGAATACCAAAAAAAACAACAACGGAACATAAGAAATCAATGAATCTAAATAATCCACTTAAGTCAATGAATCAAAATAATCCAATGAAATCAATGAATCTAAATAATCTAATATTAAAATACTTACCATAGCACGCATCGTGGTGGCGTGGACAACCGAACCACCTGAGTGTGTGGCAGGTGCTGGGGCCTGTAGATTGCCGCCGCGCCGGTTCGCCGCGTTCCGGGCGCTGCGGGCTTGGTTAGCAGGGTCCATCCACCCTTCTGTCCACCCCGTCCAGGTAGCCTCAGATACGTAGGGAGGCCTCGCAGAAATGGGGTCACGCTCCCACTTGGTCTTGTGCGAGTTGACGAAGTCCCTGTAGCGTTTGGCGGCCCTCTGGCGCCAGGCCTGCTCCACGTTGTGGGCGATGTCGGCTGGCCAGCTGTACGCCTTCTGCAATTATTATACGGAGGAAAAATAAAAATGTGGTTAGAAAAGTAATGATCGATTACGCATCAAAAAGGGAAATTCATCGAATTTGAATACCTGAAACTCATCCCAGTAGAACCTACGTGTCTGCAGGGTGACATGGGACCAGACATATCCAGCAGGGTCCTGCCTCAGGTGGAAGGACCGAGTGATGCAACCGGAAATCTGGCCCGAGTCCGATGCAAACCTGAAAGAGGTTAAGTTGTTAGGAAAGAATAACTCGTGAAATATATTTGAAAACGTGTTAAAAAAAATCATTACTTACGTATGGGTATCATGTGACCAAGGGAGGGCACGACGTCCTGGTATGACACCCTCGTCCGATGCCGCATCAGACGCCGGATGATGTACTGAACCAGTGGGTGTGGGTGGCGTCGTAGATGTGGGGGGTGCGGACCTATCGGCAGACCCTAAAAGGTCCGCGTCCGCAGCTAGAGCGGCGGTCGACACTGAACCAAGCAGCTCATGCTGAGAAACGAACAGATCGAACTCTCCTGAGAGGGCCTGTCTGGCTGGTGGGTAGGTGGATCGAGTAGGTAAACCCTCACTAGCCATCAGATCTGCAAGGGTGAAAAATTTAAAAGGCACATTCAACAAGTTTAGGGTTGGTTGGCCAAACAAATAAGATGTCCAAAAAATGACTGGTGTTTACATACATTTAATGCAAGATATTAATAATTTTGAAAATTTCGACATGACCTATTCGTTTATCGGAGGTTTCCCGGCCTTAATGGCCTCTCCAAAGACAAATCCAAATCCAAACAACATGACATGATTAAGCAAACTACATAATCAAACTTCATCATCAAATTACACTTCAAAGTATACATCACTTGGACTTGATACTTAAAGCATAAATATGCATCACCTCTAAACAAATTACACTTCAAAATATAAATCAACTCTACATCCTTATGATACATCACTTGTAACATGAATTATGCATAAAAGCTACTTAATACATCACTTGTAACATAAAATAGGCATAAAAATTGAGAATTTAAGAGCATTAGGGGCTGCCTTTGAACATACCTTAGCCACATGATCACCAACATACTTGATTCATATGTCGTCGGACATGGAAACCCAACCCCGCACCACCCAGCCACCACTGCCCCCCAACCACCAATGCCCCGCCCATAGCCCACCCTCGCCCACAGCCACCCCCGCCCACAGCCCACCCCCGCCCACAGCCACCCCCACGCACAGGCACCCCCACCCCCGCCCACAGCCCCCGCAACCCCCGCCCACATGCCACCCCCAACCACCAATGCCCTGCCCACAGCAACCCCTGCCACAGACCACCCCCACGCACAGGCACCCCCACCCCCGCCCACAGCCACTCCCAACCCACAGCCCTCCCCATAGTCCCTAACCCATCACCAACACCCACAACCCAAACCCAAAACAATGAATTCAATCTATAACTAATTAAAATCATTAAAAACGAAATAGGAAGAAAAACTAACCGGGGAAGGAGGTCACCGGAGAACGGCGAAAATGGGGAAGTCACCGTAGAACGACGGAGAAGACGCGGGGGAGGGAGGGAGATTTCACGGGGAGGTGGGGGAGAATTCACAGGGGAGGGAAAATGGGCGGGGGAGGAATGGGGAAGAAGAAGGGGGATTTCAGGTTTAATTTCGAAATTTTGCGACGAAATAGCGACGAACTCCCGTCGCTATTTCTTGTGTCGTCGTTATTTCAAATTTGCGACGACGCTTTTCGTCGGTAAAGCGTCGGTGCTCTTCAGTATTGTAAAAAAAATAATACAAAATATAAAGTACTTACAGACACACATTATGTATATACATGTGTATAAGTACATCAACACATACACACTTTCACATAAAGAGGTACATAAAAATTTTGACTAACGTCAATCTTCATTTTCATCCGCATCCTCATACGCATCTTCATTTTCATCTTCATCTACATGCTCGTCGTCCTCTTCATCCTCATTTTCGTCTTCGACTACATCTTCAATATTGTCAGCCAGTTGTATGTTGAGATGAATTTCGATGAAACCGCCGTTGGGGTCATTTAGAGGGAGATTGTGCAGTTCAACATGTGTCGTATCCACAACGCGCAGGTTTTCTTCTTGAAATGCGACATCCATGCCATCTGAACCTGGCGGGATACTGACATCAAACTTGCTCGATTTCACTTTGCACACGGCTCGCCATTCTTTTGAGCTCGCATTCATCCTCGTCGTCGGATACGATAGATAGTACACCTGGGACGCTTGACTAGCCAAAACGAATGGATCGTACTTTCTGTACCGTCGCCCTTGGTGTATGTCTACCAACTTATATCGGTCGTGAATCTTTGTGCCAGCGCGATAACCTTCCTGAGTTAGATCGTACCACTCGCATTTGAATAGCACCACCCGATTTATAGGCAATGCGGGATATTCGAGCTCAATGATATCAATAAGGTAGCCATAGAAGTCATCCTCGTCCGGGCTATTGTCATACCGCTTGACACACACTCCGCTGTTCTCCCACGATTTTCGGCTGGTATGGGAGACTGTGTGGAATCTATAACCATTCACAAAACACATGTAGTAGCGCGTGCCTCTATTCAATGGACCCTCGGCTACTGGTGTCAGAATGTAGCCGTACTCTTCGTCAGCTAGATGACCTTTGCTCGCCTGTAAAACGACAAGTAAGTATACATCAGCGGGGCAATAAATGCGTATCACATGACGTACACGTAACCAGCAAATATGTAAACTTACATGCCACCTGAACCAATCAGCAAACTTGGCATCTAACTCATTGTTTATTGCATCGCTCGATATACCCGGTGAACATTCTTGCAAACAAGCTGAAGCAAATTACGAATGAGTACCCTGTATACCTTTGTAATATAATGGATAGAGTAGCGCAAGGTATTTACAAATTAAAATTGGATATCGTTTATACCTCTGGAAACGGTCAACTTCATGACAGTTGCGCAGAACATAAGAATGAGCAATCTTCAGATGGCTGTCCCCCAATATCATTTCCTTTCTCTGTCCGTGAAATCTGATCGGATGTGTGAATACCGGAAGGACACCAGATCTGGAAATGCCATCGTCGTTCCGGGGAACATCTCTGCACCTCGACAGGACATCTGGCTCGAAGTAATGAGACACGAAGGTTGAACCCATCGGTGCATAACCCCAACCTAACAATCCTTTTCTCCGACGAAAAACCCGGATGTGACATATCTCACAGTCTTTCGTGTAGTGCTCCGCGTGCCACCTCATCTGGCTAGCTGTGGCACCGGATGCGTAGAGCCTCTGTAGTCTTAGGGGCGAGAGGTAAATAGTAGAATTGCTTTCTTGGCACGTTCCGGTTTCTTTTGTTCGTTCTCCACCTGCTGTCCCACAGACCCTGCACTTGTCTTTATCCTCGTTGATGCCCCAGTATATGATGCACCCCTCCGAACAACAATCGATCTTTTGAACCGGCAGTCCCAACGCCTGTAGCTGTTTCTTTGTCGAATAAAAACTGTCGACCATCGTGTTCCCTTCGGGAAGAGATTCCCTCATCAGCTGACACATCCCATTGTACAATCTATCTGTCATGCGGTGCTCCGTCTTCATGCTCGTCATCCGACCAATCATGGACATCTGTGTGTGACTACCCGCAACCAGGATACAGCGGCGTGTTGGCGGCGTTTAGCATCTCAAAAAACTGTCTCGCCTGAGGGTTCGGATCTTCCTCCACGAATATACGCGGCTGTTCATCCGGATCCTGTGCACGTTCGTACCCGACATGCATCTGTAAGTACTGCTCTCCCGTAAATGCGCCGGCAGCTGCGTCTTGCACCATCTGCACGTATGGGTTCTGAGATCCCTCACCTATTTCTTCGACATCAACCTGACCGGGTCCCCCTTCGACGTGAACAGTTGCAGATGTAGACGCCCCCTCATATTCGCCGTGGCAGTACCATGTATGGTAATTGTGCACGAAACCTTGTTTCAATAAGTGAACTCTCACGTCACCCGGATTCATATATTTATGGTTTTTGCATTTCTTACACGGACATCTAATCTGCGTTCCACTTTCATTACTCGTCGCCAAATCCACAAATTCTTCGAGACCTTCAACAAATCTAAGATTCCACTCCCTGTTGTTTACTCTCTTGAACATCCACTTTCTATCGCTCCTCCTTGGATCCATTTTCTCGCTATACCTTCAAAATAACAGCAGCTATCTTTTCTCGGTGTGGAAAACTCAAAATCCCACACAATAAGATATCTTCCTTCTATATCTTTGTTGAAAAGTGATGATTTATGTGTTTGAAATGGGAGAAGAATGGGAGAAGAGTGGAAGAAGAAAGATGGTTTTATGGTTCTCAGCCTGCAATCTTACCGACGTCTTAGCGACGCCATAGTGACGACCAAGAAACACAAATACCGACGCTTAAAAGGAAACAAACAAACACAAATACCGACGACTTAGCAACGAAACATGTCGTATGGTGTGCGTCTGCATTCTTACCGACGTTTCGTCGCTATGGGCGTCGCTAAGGCGTCGCTATGCAGTCCCAACGACAGTGTCCGCACAGTGCCCGAGTGTTCGTCGCTATATGCGTCGCTAAGTCGTCGCTATGCAGTCCCAACGGCAGTGTTCGCACAGTGCCCGATGGTTACAACGTACGATGCATTTACGTCGCTAAGTCGTCGTTATGTCGTCGCTGAATTCCCCTATATAAATAGCAAACTGCCGTGACTCCCATAATATAGAAAACAAAATCTCCTTTCTAATCATATAAAAAGACACAAATATGGTTCGTACTAAGGCACAGGCACGCCGTGGTAGTGGTCGTTCATACCCAAGACGGCCTCTTCAACCACCCTCACCTGCACCGGTTCCTCCACAACCACAAGCATCCCCACCGACTGACTCCTCCGAACCCACTGTGCTGGGGCCAAGGCGGCAAGAGGATCGCCAAATTGGCGATCCTCGTGTAGAAATAAAGGAGCTGTGGAAAACAGTGGAGAATATGAGGGAGGTGCTTAACGAACAGGATGAGCGTCTCGAGTACCTGCACAGAAGGCAGATGCAGATCAAAGCTAAAGCTGCGCAGCTGAGACGCCTCCTGAAGGCGTGCGCGGAGAGTGTTGCTACTCTCTGTTAGGATGACAAACAGTGAACGGCTCCTCTCCGCTCTTCTTTTAGATTTTTTTTCAGTTTCTTCCTTATGTATTTTGTAATTATTTATTCTCTATTAATGAAGTTTTTTTTCCCAATCATCGCTTTCGTTTTCTTAATTTAAACACGTGTTTAATCTCTTACGAATCTCGACGACGCTAAAATACAGACGACGCTAAAATATAAACGAAATGTAAATCAAAAAAATTTGGGACGACTAATTCACCGACTAAACAGCGACTATATACCGACGAAACTTAATACAACGACGAGAACCTAATAACTGCCGAATTTATAAACTGTGTTTGAATTTGGCGACGCTTTACCGACGAAATAACGACGCACGACGTATCTTCACACCATACGATCAGTTTCGTCGGTATAGGCGTCGCTAAGGCGTTGCTATGCAGTGTCCGCACAGTGCCCGATGGTTACAACGTACGATGAATTTACGTCGCTAAGTCGTCGCTAATTCGTCGCTTTTTCAAATGAAGTGTCACGCCCGCACATCTTCCGGTGATGAGTAACGGGAAAAAAATTCGTCGTGGATTCGTCGCTATGTCGTCGCTATTTTGACTATATATATGACCTCACAGCCTTCTTTTTCACATAAATAAAGTTATAAAACTTCCTAAACAAAATACAAAGTATGTCCCGTTGTTATATAAGAACCCCAAGGCGTGGAGGGGCAAACAGTGCACATATACACATGTATATGACATGTGATGGATGAAAGTTTGACTTTAAAAACAGCCTACTAGCTTTTGGTTTCAAGTTTGAAAATTCTAATTGTTAACTAGCTTGTTTTTGGTTGGTCCACTTGTACACATGTCATAAAATGAATACACCACCTTTTCCACATATTCATACACGTTTTTTTAGCAAAATAAACATGTACAACTTTAGAAATAATGAAGAGAAAGAAGTAGATACAGTTGACAAGACTTCGTTAACATATAGTTCCAAATTCCCACATTTTTCTCCTTGTAAGTTATGGTGAATTTTTTGTACCAATAATGCCCTTAGAATCTCTGCAAAATGATGAATAAGAATCCAAAATAACATATATAAGAATATCTCCAAGAATAGAAAAAAATGTGACATCAAAACCGGTCATATATCCTGCCAATGTCGATAATATCTTCAAATAGAAAAATAGAATAGATAACCAACAGATAATCTTCAAGAAAACCATAAATGAACTCAAAAATGAAGATAATATGATACTCAAGAGATGTCCTTGACTGAAATGCCCAAACTGTCCTAAGAGGGTAAAAATGACCAAAATACCCCTGGTGAGAGAAACTCTTTAAATGACACCGATGGTCATAAATAGATCGAATAACACCTTCACGAGGATAAATAAGAAATAATGAATTCCTTGTATAACTCTCTCCGTGTCATGTACCTACTAGAACTTAAAAAACCATTTTGCCCTTTTTGATAAGTCGTAGAAACTTCCAAGGCACATTAGTCACAAGACATAATAATCCCCAAAAAAATCATATAATAACAACATACTACACATATATGAATCATGTACAAATTAAAACAACCATTTTATTATATTTTAGAAAAATTTCTCCAAAAACCCTATACATCGATCGATCGAAGTGTTCCTGCTTGAGAGATCGGTGTCTCACAATGAGGTTCAGATTTTGTCTCTGACCTACATCGATCGATCGATGTGAGGGATCGATGTGTTTCAGGTTTAGAGATTGATGTCTCACAGTAAGGTTTGGGATTTTTCCTGCATTACTTCGATCGATCGATGTAGGGATCGATGTATACATTGATCGATTGATATGTCTCACTAAGAAATCGATGTCATTCTTTTCACTTATTTGATATATTTCAACTCTTTATCATTAACATCATGTGTGACATTTTTATGTATTCAACACTTAAAATCATGACTTTGAAAATTATCCAAACATATTTCTCAACTGGAAGTGTCTGAGTAGTATTTCTCTAGGAGTTTTGAAAGGTAAGGTCATGGATGACATCTTATTTATTAGGTATGTGGTGGTCTGCAGAGCTTCACCCTAGTAGTGTATAGGTACATTCATGACAATTATAATGGCTCATGTGACTTCAAGGAGATGTTTATTTTTTCTTTCTGCTACACCATTTTGTTGAGGGGTGTAAGTACATGAAGTTTGGTGATAGATACTATTTTCTAGCATAAAGTTTTGAATTGGGCTGTCTAAATATTCTGAATCATTATATGTCCTTAGCATTTTAATGGAAGTATCTCATAAAAGTTTGTCCAACTTCAATTTTACTTCTTAACTGATAGACCCAGGTTACTCTAGTATGATCGTCCAAGAAGGCTATGAACCATTTTGCACCATTAACACAAGAATTTCTAGATGGATCCCAGATGTCAGAATGAACAAGGTTAAATGGTGCAGAAGGCTTGTATATTTTTTGGGTAACTTTGTTTCTTATGTTTAGCTAATTCACGAGTTTCACATGTGATGTTTGTAAGATTAGTTGAGCAAAATAAGTTTGGGATTGATCGTTTAAGATATACAATACTGGGATGACCCAGTCTATTATGCCAAAGCACAATGTCCCCTATCCAAGAATATCTAGGGTGTATGGTATTCTGGTCCCTTGGCAGCTCGGCTGTGCTAATTAGGTCTCTGTTGTCTGACTCTAATAGGTACAAACTAGATCTGATATTAGCACCGCCAATCATCCCCCTCGTTTTTTCCTGAAAATAACATTCTATGGATTAGAAGCAGGCTATGCAATTACGATCTCTAGCAAGCTTTCTTGCGGACACCATATTAAAACTTAGACTGTGAACATGCAAGAACTGTTTTAGAATTATTTTATCTTTGATCACAGCTGAGCCTGTACCTCTAACTTCTAACGAAGTTCAATTAATAATTTTTACTTTCTTTGGTATTATAAACATGGTATATGAGTTCAGAAGGTTACCATTGTTTGTCATGTGTTCAGTTGCCTAGGATTCAATAATCCATGAAGTGCTGGAGCTCGGTTGGACGTAGCCTGCCATGGTAGCTTGGCGTGAATCACCTCGGCCACTTTGTTGGCTCAGCAGATCGATCAGAGTAGCCATCTGATCCTTTGTAGGGACCTCAGTTTGAGCTGCACCAAGATTAGGTGTACAGCTAACCTAATGTGCAGTACTTTGTCCAGCAGCAAATGGTTTTGGTTGGGGCCTCCAGGGTGCATTGTTGAGCTTCAGAGGTGGTTTTTCTTCTTGTACCAGCTTTGCCTGCTGATGTGAATCTGACGCGAGTTTGGTTCAATCTTCCTTTCAACATTTGTGTGGAGAAGACTTGTTTGTCACCCCGGGTGAGTTAACACCTAAGAACGTATTCTTCAATGAGCAATGCTTCCCACGAATCGACTTGTTTGTCATCTTAGGTGAATTAACACCTAGGGACGTGTTCGCCTCTTGAAAAGTTTGATCCTCCCTTAAAGAATTCTCAATCTTTGATATGGATCTAACCTTGGATTGAAACCAAAGAACACAAGAGACTCTCTTGTGAAAAAAAATGATGACATCACCAATTTTCTATCAAAACAATGTATGTTTGCTTCCTTTCAACCAAAGGCCTTTAAAAAGGATAAAAATATAGCAATCCTAATGTTTAAAGGTTTCAACAATCTAAAATAATAAAAAAATAAAGATGAGTTCTAAAATGGATAATGACAATCTTGTTTTCTTGTATAGCTTTATCATGAACACGAATTTTGTCTCTGATATGGTTCGAGTTAACTCTTGATCTCTTCTTCCAAGTTTTAGAGCACCAAAATTTCCTTGACTTTAGCCACTGAGATCACTTGATTTGGATAATTATTAAAGCAGATATGACTATTTGAATTTCAGTAGTTAGCAAGATAAGTGTTTTAGCTACACTCAACCTTATCACAAATTCTATGCATATTTGATTCCAAATTTGAGAAAAGTGCCAGAAATAAGAGTTGTAGATCTATCTCTTAGCTGTCATTTGGCGCTGGAATCAGGTGATTTGAATTATTCGTTGAAAAGATTAGCCAAAATACCGAAACTCTGTCAAGCTAAAATCCTATTTTCCATCACGTATGATGCCAACGTCTCCAAGCTTTCTTGCTGGCCAAGTAATCTCCAAAAACCTGTATAAGCCAACTTGACACAACCTTGAATGATATTAGTTTCACCTAGACAAAACACGCGATAAATTGAAACATAAAATGTAAGTAAAACATGCAAGACACAATCTAGAATTTCATCCTAACTTAAGACACACATAGCTAATGTAGGACCTGTATAGCACCAATAGAATGAGGGTTGAATTGTGAGTGCGGAAAATTAGGCTTTTAAAACTTTTTGGACCAAATAACTCACTTCTGAAAACAGTTTCTGTTTTTAGATCCTGATTTGATTAATCTAGATGACCTTGTTGTAGACCTCCCAAAATTATGAAATTTGGTGAATATGTGCTCTCAGATGTTATGAGTGTCTCACAAAATTTTTAGATTAAAATTCTAAGTCCAACCTCTTCAAAACACGTTTTTGTACAGATTGCATCAATTTGCCAGAAACTATACTCCGAAATGAAAAATTTATTCCTACTAATTGGGAACTCTAAATAACCTAAAACTTTTATGGTATGACCCTTAAGATGTTTATTTTAATGGGTTAAAATAGTTTTTGAAAATGCTCTTGGTAAGTATGTCAACCACATTGATGTTCTCAACCTTTGCGGATCTGAGAATCAGGTTGCACAAGTCTCAGAACTATTAACATTTGACTGACTTATACTTATTCAAATGAGATGAAACTTGTGTCAAATGAAAGCTAGGACGTGTGGCTATATTTATGTAAAGTTTTGTGATTTTTGAAAATCTTTTGCTATTTTTAGCATGCTGATGCAAAGGATGCAGAAAACAGGAACTGAAAGTAAAAGTGCTGAAAATTAAGAACATCGAGATTTTTATACTGGTTCGGTTAAAACCACTTACTCCAGTCTTCGAGGACACCTTCCTAGGTATTCAATAAACACAAAAACACCTTGATACAAGAGTGACTGGAGTTAAACACCAACTCCACCCTTTTACAATTAAACAAACAAAACAAAACAACATGAACACCACACCGATCGAATGAAGGCTTGATCACACATTGATCAACCTTTTACAAGAAATGAACGAATGTGGGTGTTATAATCAAAGCCCTTATAATATATGGAATATAAGAATGATAGGTTTGAGGCTAAGAGCAAGAGGAAAAAAAATGGAAGAAGAAGAGAGTAGTCTTGCTTTTCGGACTTGTAAGAATATCAACTTTGCTTACCCTTGTCCTACACCATCTTGCCCTTTTTATAGTGTTGTTGGCCACCCCTAGGGTTTGATTTCTTCCTTGACAATTTGTATTGAATACTCTTGGAAGATTGTTTTGTATAGATGATGACACAACCTTGCTTACTTGGCGTAACATGATTGGACGAATGATTTGTCTTTGCCTAGTTGTCACTTCATGATACGCCATATTTAATCCACCTTGGCACACCTTAAATGAGCTGGAATTTCTTCTCAAAAATCTGAAGCATGTGCTCAAAATGAAGGTGATTAACTTTCAAATAATCACGATACATTCCTCCTTTAATTTTGGAAGACAATTGAAGACAATAAGCACCCAAAAAATCGGCCAGAAATTTTCATGTGCTGAAATTTAAGAATGTGTTGTTTTTTGAATTATTTCCTTGAATGTTGCCATCTTCAATGTCACCAATCATGTGTGGCTTATCCTCCACCAATTGAAGTGCCAAATAAGCTCCACCTAGGCTCTAAAAATGCTAAACTAGGCATGTACATTCAGCTGCATGTGCTGAATTCTTGTTATGTAAACTTTGTCAAATAATGCATAATCTTCACATATATGGTAAATTTCAATCAGCCCTAATATGATTTTTCTAGAACACTCTAACATGCCTTGAATATATAAAAAGTGTCTAGATACAAGTTACACTCATGAAGAAATCGTCCCATTAAGGTACCTAACTAATTTAATATCCCTTTGTTTATTATACGATATTTTCCTAAATTCCTATTAAGGTACACTTCATATTAATCGGCCGATGGTATTCTACATCCTCATGCTTCTGCATGCTAACTTCCGCACTTACTTATTTCCACCACTAATCTTAACCCGGTTAAATCTTACACGACTAGTAACCATTATTTAATTAGACTTACTCGATTTCGACTTAAAGCTTACTAATAACAATCAAGTAATTCAATGTTACTGGGAATCGATATCTAATCCACGATATGTAACAGCTTATCATTCCATTATCCTTACCTATTTTAGTGTATGCTTCTCGCTATTGATTTATATCTCTAAGGCGACTAATATACTTTTGGCATATTCTGGACATTCTAAATTCATCATCTTAACCCTAATGGTAAACCATTTGTCTAATTTTCTTTAATAAACCGCATTGATCATAATGCTACTAGATCATTTCTTAGTGTTTCATGTACTACTACACCTCATAACTTAGTACTACGGTCTTCTGTTATTCTTAAATTATGTTTCGATACTTCTATCAAACTAGGGCTTTGACTTGCTCATCTTTATTAATTGCACTTTGAATGTTTAGATTTTAAAGGGTCTGACTATGGAGTTATGTATAAAACCTAAGCATAAAAACTTAAGCAAAATATGTAATTCCAATTCGAATAGCATACTCTATGTATATGTGAATTTATTTTTCCTACTAGCATATCTTAAATCTAAAATCATTAATTATTACTAGGGTTACGGTTATCTCTAAATTCATTATTCGTGAGATAATCTAATGTTGTGACTTAAATTCTAAAAATCATTCCATATGGCTAAGATCAATACTTAAGTAATCATCTTATTGGAAACATTTCCATTAAGTTTAATAGCTTATCCAAGTATATACCTAAGGCAACGCCCTTTAAAGAATAATATTAATTGTTAGGGTTTCAAGATAACCTTCTATTTAGTAGAGGTAGGGTTCATTTGGTCGTTTGCCTATACACCGCTCTAATTGGCATAGTCTAAGGCTATCACTCTCGCCTATAATCATTGCTTACATCTATGATCATTATTTAAATTATAAGATCACTTCTTAAGTTCGTGTCGTTGTTTACTTTATGTGTCTGCAGTAGATCTAGAGCCATTGCTCTGATACCACCTGTAGCGCCTCTTCCAAAACTAGAGTTTTGGCCTGTGCACACTCCGTACTCTGCTATGAGAAGTATAAGACGTAGATACCATGCATGTGCATGTCGACAAAATCATGGTATGATATAGCGGAAGTAACATAAACATAAACAAAATACAATCGACATGCATCATATTACATTACAATTCTGAACAACTCATAATATGCTAAGTCCAGAAATTCTCTGAATACATCATAATCAAATGACTAACATATTCAAAGATAATCTCTCGACATACTTCGTCGATATCGGTAAACTATCTGGAATCATCCTTAATAAACCTGTGTGATTCCTGTTCTCTGCAAAGTGATTAGGCATGTATGAGCAATAATGCTAATCGCGCAGCAAGTATTCCGACTAGATACATCATGTGGATCATGCATGAGGAGATGGGGTAAGAAAATAATACTGCCTGAATAAGAACATAACAAATCGCGTCTCTAATTTAAACCAGTAACATGCATATTAATTATAATCAAGGAACGTGCAACATGCATATAATTAACATCATCATAAAAGTAATAGTTTTCTATCGTCGAGAAGTATAAACTTCATCCCTACATGTTCATCCTTAATATCACAGTCAAGATGTATGATAATCATAATACTTAATCTAAATCTCCATACTCATCAAGTCCCTGTATAAATCATGTAAATGTTATACTCTTATGCTGCGATGTCTTTAATATAATGTCATAAAACATTCCATGTACTGTACGATAAAACATAATGTCCATATCAATTTTCTGTAATATGTCTATACATACATTTCCATAAAACATTTAAAACATGGCATTTCATATGATGGCTATAGTACTTATCATAACGTAAGAACAATACCGCATGACATACCGAATAATTCTTCATATAGTCATCATGTACAAATATGAATCCCAATGAGTCTACATGGTATTACATCATATGTACATGGCATCTAATGGTGACGTCGATAGGGCAGAGATCCTTTGTCCTAGACAACGTGTTACATTCGGCCAAACTGTCTATGACTGTAGGGTACAATACTGTATGCCTATGACACCAACCTCTCCCACGTTCCAGTGTCATGCCGCTGCTTCGGTCATCGATAAGATACTATATGCCCCTGACACAATCACTCTAGAATTGTGTCAGGCCGGCGCTTCAAAACATATCATAACATATCATCAACATGTGCCGATAAAATCAATCGTCTTGTTTGTATGGTTTGTTATGTATGAAAAACTTTTAAAACCTTTCGTGAGATGCAAAGATGTATGCAAATGCCTCGATCTCTAATCCATTCAACATATATAGGTACTCCAATGTCCTCATATCATCATGTACTTACAACTTATTACATATGCACTTAATCTATGTCTTAACTTATGAAAATTCTCTGTCTTTTTCCCTATCCTACTCTCGGCCAAAACAATCCACTTGTGCAAACTTCTCTGTCAATATATTCTTATAATATCCTCCTTATACTTAGTAAAAAAAAGGCTAAAACCCCTAATTTAATATTCGTTTCTACATACTTCTATTTTTCATAAGAATATACATAAAGTAATCATATTTTCTATCATACTTTATTTTATACATTTTTATATCCCTAAACATGTACTAAGTGATTTATTCCATGTCAAAATATATATATACGCCTTGTGTGTCTATATATATATATATGTGTGTGTGTATGCCAAAAATGGCCCTTTGGCCGAAATACATATATTTACATATCTATAATTCTCTTTTATGTAGCACACTTCTTGGCCTTATGGCCGAATACATATATGTAGGAATGTGTCACATAAATCTTTTTCTTTTTCACATCTTTTACTTATATATTGGATTTTATATTCATTCCTACTGTATGCATATTAGTTTCCATCAGTAAAATGACTTGCAATAACATCATGAAATACATAAACATAAAAAATGATAGAAACTATGAAAATAAAGTAAGTATGCTAATACCCTACTTATGACTGAATACATATATACATGTAACAAACATGGAGATCATCAAGAAACAAGTCAAAATGATAAATAAACACATAAGTGATGGTCTTCATGGAAAAACATACGAACACATGCATAGAAATGTCTTCTTAGTAATCTTTTCCTAACATGACATATATCTTCATTTTCTTTCTTTAACTTTACACATATTACATATCAGTTCATTTCATTTTATTTATACATATAGTTCATTTTGTTCATGTCGGCCGTGTATATATATACATTATATCATCATACCTACATCACTTATGAACATAGCTGTTACATATTCTTGATACTAAAACATTGAACATACATCATGAATGATCCAACTTTATATGAACATAGATACATAGATCTTTGAAAATTCATGAAGGATCCAGGAAAAGTACTTGCCTTTATCACTTAACCTTAGTATGAAAATGAAGATTCCTTCACTTGGATTAAAGAAAACCTTCTCCTTTTTCCTTGTTCATGGCCACAAGTTTTACACCAAAAATGGAGAGAGAGTGAGCAACCTACGGAAATGGATAAATGGAAAAATATAAACTTATCTTAGATGATGTTCTTACCTTGCTACACCTTGGTTCTCAACCCCTTAAAAATTCGGCCATAGTGTTGGAATGAAAGAGGATGTTGTAGTTATTGTTTTGGATGTTTGTATGAAATGAAGAGAAGAAATTTCCCTTTTGGCTTTCTCTTGCACAATTTTTGGCCATGAAGGGTTAAATGAAGGTTGGAAGACTTTGTTTTCTTTCTTGGGGAGGAAAGAGAAATGTTCTTGAAGATGAAGATATGCTAAGTATGAAATGAGAAAAAGAAAGAAAATTTTTCTCTTGGTTCTTGGAAATTCGGCCATGAGAAGTAAAGAGAGGTTTGAAAGACTTGTTCTTCCTTTGGAGAGAAGAAAAGAGTGTGTACAAGATGAAATGAGTTGAAAATGAAAAAATGAGAGGGAGAGAGAGAGGGGACGGTTAGGAGGAGATAAAAGTGGGAAAAAAGGCTTTATCATGAAGTGGAGTTGATGGGAGAAGATGGGGTTGTTAGTTGTGTTATTAATTTGTAAGACAATGTAGTGAATGAAGAGAGAAAGAAGAGAAAAAATATCACCATTACTTGGCTTGTAGTGGGTGGCCAAAAGGGTAGAATTGGGGAGTGGATGAAGACAATTATGAAGATTTGAAGGTTAGGAAGAAAATATGATGAAAGTTGTATTGCAAGTGTAAGAAGATGGTGAAGCATGAAGACAAATGATGATGGTTGAAGGTGGAGTAGAAAGCAAGAGATTTCTTCCCTCTTTGACCGTAGGGAGGCCGACCATGTGGGAGGGAAATTGGGTCGTTTTGGTGGGTGAAATTGTAAGAAGTATGAAAGCTTTTTGGTACACTTGGAATGATGGCTTATGTGGCTTGGAGAAACAAAAATTCTTCCTCCTTCCTTATACATGTGTTGGACGAATTTAATGGAGTGGGAGGGGAGTTGTTGGCTTTGGTTGAAAGTGTAAGAAATGTGTAGAAATAGTATAAGAAATAGAAGGCTTTTTGGTGGAATGAATAATGGTTCCTTGTGGGTTGATGACAAAAGAGAAAATATCTTCCTTTTTTACTAGGGTGAGGCCAGGTACAAGGGTGGGAAGGGAGTAGTGGTGAAAAGGGTGTAAGAACTGTGTAAGAGAGTATAAGCTTTTGGGTAGAAGAAATGAGGTACTCTTGGTTGAAGAAGACAAAAATTTGTCTTCTATTCAAATGGTGTAAGTGACCGATTTTTTTGTGGAGTGGGAGTGGTTAGGATATGACAAAATTTTATCATTTGGTTTTTATACAATTTTCTACACTTGGTATTTTGTTGGGGTATTTTTCTAACCACAATTTCCTTCTTCCTTTTTCCTACACTTAACCGTGAGTATATGTATATGTATATACATATTCATTTTTCTTTTCATCCTTTTCAAGATATTTATCATGTCCTACTTTATTTTCCCATTTTGTTTAAGTAGTGAAAATTATTGTGCCATGTATTTTTATTGGATTTAATTTAGTATAATAACTTAAGTTGTTACAGCCTAATTTTTTTAAATCTTATCTTATGTTCGAAATCGTTTGTTACCTAGTTTCATCGTATATCGATATATTATTTAAATTACCGTTTGATTATTTCTACAAGTGTTCCTCGATATCCTTCTTAATTCCTATCAAGTTTTTATTCTATCATAATTTTATCGATTTTGCAATTTTATTTTCTTTTCTATTATCTTTTTTTTCTACTGACACGGAAATGCGGGTCGTAACGGAAAAAATATTATAACATTTTGGGCATTGTATGCTTATAGTAAAATTGTTACGCATTTGATTCAACTTAATGCATAGAGCATAAAATTATAGGCAGCAATCGACATGGTGCATTTGAATAGAGTCTGATATCTGTTCCAAAGGTTTATTTGCGCATTTAGATTTCGTCTTTTTAAATACACAATAGCATAATTGACATTGGCATGCGACTCAAAACCAACACAAATAAACACATCCATTTTCATCATAATGGTAGGGAATTGAAGTTATTTTAATTGAGTATAAGGTTTCTTAAAGAATGAATACTATAATATAAAACTAAAAGCATCAAATACTTTGGTTACAGTAAAATCGCTTGGGTGAATCTGCCTACCTACATGGACACTTTTGTTACCAATAATCGCGAGACATATGCTAATGACCAAAAGAAACAGAGTAAGTATGCAATATTATGTTTAACTATCTACGTTTAAATATGTATCAACATTGTTTTCTGAAAAACACATACACATATACATATACATAAACATGTATATAGATATATATGCATACATACATACAAATACATATATATAGACGTATGCATGTATATACTTGACAATAGGATACTAATTCATAAATTATTCATAGTGGCATTCCGGTAGTCTATCAAGATCCTGGTGGGAGAGTTTTTGCTGTGAGATTCCTAGAGAATATCCATGTTTATAACTGAGATTTTTAGTTATACTTTTCAAAATCTTTTCTACTGATATTTTTGGGAAGTCAGGTCATTTGTTTCGATAATAAGATTATATATAGAAAAGCTTTTATATTAGTGAGGGAGGCAACCCTAGTTAAAATTTTGTATAGACTGGGCAAGCCCTCGAACTTCTTCCCATGCCACAGGGGGGAGAGGGGGCCTGTGCCCTGCAACCTCAGTCTCCGATTTGAATTCGTAAGACGTGTTAAAATGAATATAATATTTCTTTAGAGTATAATGATCTTTTCGTCTAAGTATAAATAATTTTATCCGGTGATATGTACCGTCCATTATTTCCTCGCATACTTTTACTGTCTGACCAATTTTGGTGTTGATGGCTCTTTTCTAACAATTTCCTTGTGGAAATTATGTCTCTCTCACATTCCAAGCCTTTCTATGTACTTGCAACTACCACTGCAGAAGCAAATTATACCAAACAACAATCCACAGACGACTATTTCAACATCGTGCCGACAATGCCTGTTCCCATAGTCCATTGAATGGAATGTTCCAATAGTTCATACCGTCTTTTTTAGTGAGAGATTTTATAGTAGTTCAAAAATAGTTAAGGTATAAATAATGATACAATGATACTACATATGAATTTACATGTTAATCAAGAGATAGTGATTATTTATTATAAGAGACATGTATATTTACATATTTGATTGTTTTAGAGTAACTATTCATACTTACTTCAGAAGTATTCTAAAATTTCTCTTTTTAGATGTAAATATTCATCTTAAGCCAAGTCTTATACTTCTAATAAGCCCTTCATCTTGCATTTAAATTTAAAGACATAGTGTTATGCCCGTGCCCCTCA
Source organism: Eustoma russellianum (assembly GCA_036186865.1). Taxonomy (NCBI): domain Eukaryota; kingdom Viridiplantae; phylum Streptophyta; class Magnoliopsida; order Gentianales; family Gentianaceae; genus Eustoma; species Eustoma russellianum. Next base: position 26,692,184 of record AP025060.1, on the reverse strand, counting down.
AGGAAAAAAAAAGAAATAAAATAGGACATAAATCCTAAACTAAATAGGATTTGGAAAATAGGATATACTCTAAATGGAATCTTAATCCTATGCATAATTGGGAAATACCTAAAACTTATCTTATCATTTAATTAATTTAAACCTAATAGGAAACTAATTAACCAACCATCTATATATTATTATACAAAACCAAATGAAGCAACCCTACCCCTTATTTCTCCAACTCGGCAGCCGCCCCTGAAGAAAGAAAAAGAAAAATATCAAGTGCAGCTTCTTCTCTTGTTGCCATTAGCAATGCTGCAATTTGCTCTTTCTCTCAATCATCCACTGGTGGTATTAGGAAGAAAAGGAAAATAAGTGCAGCCTCATTTTTGGTAGAAACCAATAGGTAAAAAAAGAAAGGGGAATCAATTCCGGTCTCCAACAAGCCTTAATCCAATAGTCGGTATAGTATGTTGAGACAGGTAAGTAATCTCCCTATACTTGCTATGTTTTGTGAAAATCTATATGTTTATGTTGATTATAAATATTGATCATGCATAAGTACATGTGATGGCATAAATGATTGTATAAGTATTTATGTATGGCCGTGTATGTAAATGTATATAGGTAAATATCGAATTTTGGTGAATTTTTAGTAAAATAGCAGAATATCCTTATATATATGTATGCTCTGATCGTTTATAGAAATAATATATATGTATTATATATATTAAATATTTCTGTTTCATATATTAATAACGGAAATTTTGACATGAACGTTAGCCATTGAATTCTCAATTCATTGTTTTCAAGCGTTTCAAATGTTGCTAATGTTTGCATTGATTTTCAAATGTTTCATATGCTTACTTTTAACTATATATATATATATATATATATATATATATATATATATATATATATATATATAGACACACACACACACGAACAGTGTGGGACAAAAAAAGAAAAACTCAATTTTGCTCGACTTATTCATTTTGCAATGTTCTCTTGAAAAGTTCACCAAGAAAAAAAAAAACAACTTTTGTTTTGTTGCTTTGCGAAGTTCACCTACAGAATTTTGCTTTGTTCCTTTGCTTGCAAAGCATGTATATTCATATATATTTTATGTATATAACACTTTCTAGACAAAACACGTTATCTATCCTTTCCATCGGGAATAGTACTAGTTGTTGAAACTTCATCAAGGTATTGAACAATTGGTGTGTTCGAGTAATCCCCATGGAAGACACAGTTGTCATGCGAATTCATATTGATTATTGAAATCTATACTCAAATTGCTAAACTTCATTTTACAATTGATGTGGTATTCTTTTCCCTTTTGAATTTGAGGCTTACTGTTGGAGGGCCAAAAGAAAAGAACAAAAGGAGAAAAGAGTATGGTTATGTAAAGTTCTTAAATATCTATAGTAGATGGTATATATGTTTACTACATATATATAAGTATGTATGTGAATTGTAAATCGGGTTGGAATATGTAAAATGGACTGGGGGAGTTACGTATACGTATATACGTGTATATGTACATGTATGGACGTGAGCATATATACGTGTATGCATACATGGCTGGGAGTGTCAATTTTGGTATTTTGGACCATTTGGGCTATTAGGAATAACTGCTTGGAATTATGTGATGTTTGAAGGGCATTTTGGTAATTTTAGTAATTTGGCAAAATTGATATTTTGGCCCATTTTAGCAAATTGGACTAACTTTGGTACTTGGAAATGATTTTGGAAAGTTACATTTGCATATTTTTGAAAATTCACCCCTACACTTGAAATATATTGTTAAGCTGAGTTGGTTCCAAACAAACAGAGCATCCGGACGTAACTACCTAGAATGTTCAGGAAGAACGAACATATTGGCCGACATAGGACGCCATAGACGTAACCACCTAGAATTTTCAGGGAGTCTATGGCATATAGACTATTGGGGAACCAATTCATAAGTCTTACGTTATAAGTCATTTGTAGGGAAAGTGCTATAGCCATTGTATTATTTTGAACCGTTTTAGCCGGGTTTTGGATATTTGGATTTTGGACACTTTGACATTCGGATTTTGACCGAGTTGTACTCGGATTTGGATTTTGGACTGGCTAAACCGGATTTGGAAACCTTGAACTTTCGGACTTTGGAAATTTTGGGCCTTTGACTTTGGACATTTTGACATTGCATATTTGAAAAATTGCATCATCGATCTTGGATTCGGACTAACCCCTAATTGGACTTTGTTGTGTATTCGATTGGACTTTATTGTGTACTGGATTGAACTTTGTTGTGTACCTAATCTTGCATGAATTATGATTGGGTGAGTAAGAAGTGTGTTGGAGAATGAAATGATGGCTTGAACCGATGTCTTGGCTAAAGTTCTTATATTGTGGGGAATAAAGTTTGTCATGAAATTTCATTTGGTGTGTGATTTTATTGTGTAAGAAAGGTGATGATGATGAGGAATTTTAGGAAAGAAGTAAAAATAAAATTATCTTGGGGAATCATCAGGAGAGGGCCGAAATTGATGGTTAATGGGAGGAAGGTGGAATCTCATCGTTGCATAACTTGGCTTGGGAAGAATAAGAAGAATTAGTTGCATGGCATGCATGAAATGCCATTGGATGGAGGAAGAGTGTATAATTCACAAGCGAGAAAAGGTGGTGAAAAGTGAAAGACACTTGACCTTTGACATGCAATGGGCGGTCAAGGTCGTATAGCAAGTAAAAGTTGTATAGCTTCTAAACGTGCTACGGGTGCAAATGTCTCATCATAATCAATTCCTTCTTCTTGATTATAGCCTTGTGCTACAAGTCTACCCTTATTTCTTACAACCTTTCCTTCTTCATTCATTTTATTTCTAAACACCCACTTTGTGCCTATTATGGTCTTATCTTGTGGTCGTGGCACTAAATCTCATAAGTCATTTCTAACAAATTGATTAAGTTCGTCATGCATAGCATCAATCCAAAAGAATCACTCAAGGCATCATTCATATTTTTGGGTTCAATTTCGGAAATCATAACATGAAATTGATTTATTTCATCCAAAGTTATTCTTCTACATGGTCACACACCGTGAGTGATGTCGCCTATAATGAGATCATGTGGGTGATCTCTATGCCATCTTGGTTGATTATTTTCTATGTTCTCATGCATTTCTAAGTGATCATGCATTTCTAGTGTATCATGCATATCGTGCATATCAAACGTGCCATCATCATCATTCAACACGGGTTTCAATTCAAAATCATCGTCATATTCTTTATCTTTATCAATCTCACCAAATTCATTAAACTTCACATGAATAGATTCTATAATTTGTCTAGTGAGAGGATCATAACATCTATATGCTTTTGAATTTACAGAATATCCAACAAAGATGCATTCAATTGATTTAGATTCAAATTTATCTAAATTTTCGTTTGTATTTAAAACAAAACATTTGCATCCAAACACACGAAAATAGTCAATTTTAGGCATGCGATCATTTAATATCGCATAAGGCATCTTATTTATTTTCTTTCTAATGAATAAGCGATTTACTATGTAGCATGCACAGTTTACGGCTTCCGGCCACAAAAATCTAGGCAACTTATTCTCGCACAACATAGTCCTAGCAATTTCTTGTAATATCCTATTCTTTCTTTCTACTACTCCATTTAATTGTGGATTTCTAGGTGGCGAAAACTCGTGTTTAATTCCTTTTTCTTCGCAAAATGAAATCATATCCTTATTTTTGAATTCACCGCCTCTATTGCTTCGTATCTTTTTCACATTAACGCCATATTGATTTTCAAGTTGTTTTATCAATTTAGCAATTTCAATAGCGCTATCATCCTTATGTGCAAGAAATAAAGTCCAAGTATAACGAGAAAAATCATCAACAATCACGCAAGCATAGTGACGCCCACCAAGACTAGTAGTGCGACTAGGACCAAACAAATCAATGTGTAGTAGTTCCAAAACTCTAGTCGTGCTTATTTCATTCTTAGGTTTAAGCGACTCGCGTGTTTGTTTGCCTTTTATGCAAGATTCACACAACTGAAAGTTGTCTAAATCAAGTGTAGGCAATCCTCGTATTAGGTTCTTTCGTTGGAGTTTTTCTAGTGTAGAAATGCCAATATGTCCTAAACGTCATGCCGCAAATTTATGTTAGGTTCATTTGACATGAAACACTTAACCTTAGCGTCTAACATATCATCCATAGAAAGCGTAAAAATGTTTCCTTCTCGTTTCCTTTTAAGACTGTTTCTCCATTTTTATTTATTATATTGCAATATGGATGAGTAAAACACACATCAAAACCATTGTCAATGAATTGCGAAATGCTAAGAAGATTATAAGATAAGTTGCTTACCAAAAAGACAATGGAGATTTGAAAAGTGCTTGGGTTTCCAATTGTACCTTTTCCGATGATCTTGCCTTCGTTGTTATCTCTAAAGGTCATGGATCCGCCTTTTGTGACCTTTTTCAATTTCGTGAATAGGCCCGGGTCACCCGTCATGTGCCTCGAGCAACCACTGTCAAGGAACCATTTGATTGATGTATCTTTTGATGTGTGGGTTCCCTGCAATGTGTAAAAATGATTTAGGTACCCTTTTAATTTTGGGTCCTTACAAGTTAGTTATTCACCTTTTAGTAAAATTACCTTTCGGTACCCATACTTGGGTGATCCTTTTCGGTCTAGCAAATAGCAAGAATATAGATGAAGGTGCAATGTAGTAAACATGTGATGAGTGCACTTTAGGCCTTTGGCCAAGAATCCCTTTATACTCATTATATGTAGGATGTTTTTGATATGTCCTTGTGTTTGTGTGCGTAGAGTGTTACGCCCCGCACCTTCCGTAGGGTAATTAAAAGGCAAAGAAAGATTTTACGGGAATTAATGACGGTCAACGGAAATTAAGTAGACATTAATATGGGGATTAATTAGAAATTAATGAGGAGATTTAATATTAGAATTTATTTTTATTTAATTTAGGATTAAATAATTAAGTTTATCCTTTAAGATAAATAGAGAATAGATATAATTTAGAAACACCAAATCTTCCCCCATCCATATAAAAACTGACTAACGTCAGTTTTCCCTCATTCGCAGAAAGAAACGACGTTCCTTTCCCTTGGCGATTGAGGCTCCTCTGCAACCCTAGAGAACTCTCCCCCAGGAATCCATCCAACTCTCATCTGATCTTCAATCCGTTCTCGAGTAATCACAGGCAAGTAACTTTCTTATAAGTTCCTACGATTTGTGAAAGAAAATGGCCTATTTTGTTATCAAACTGGATCACCATGCAGTAGTTTCTCTATGTGAATCTATGTGTGTTCTTTATGCGTTTTGGTTTTGAGATTTGGCCACCGTATATTGAAATCCTTCGTTGTTATTGTGGATTACTTGAAACCTTGCAAATCCCAATCCCTTGAACCCTCTCGTTGCTACTATTTTCGGTTGAGGGGAAAAGGGAGAGAAAGGTAGGATTTTTGGGTTGTTTCAGTGGATGATTTGAGTATTAGGCTGGGATCTGTGATTGATATGTGCGTAGCGTTTAATTTGTAGTTTAGGCATGAGATTGTAGCAGGGATTAGGCTTGGATTGATTGGTGTGAAGTTTGGGATCAATTGGAGTTGTGGTTCTGCAGTTTCTACAGAAATCGCAGAATTTCTTTTCTGGAATAGTAGACATCGATCGATCGATGTGAGGGGATGAAGTACTTCGATCGATCGATGTGAGGGTATGATGTCCTCTGATGGACATCGATCGATCGATGTGAGGGGATGAAGTCACTTCGATCGATCGATGTATAAGAGACTGAGAGATCGATGTTCTCTGATGGACATCGATCGATCGATGTGAGGGGATGATGTCACATCGATCGATCGATGTGAGGGGATGATGTCCACCAGTTTTGTGGGAAAATAGAGGAAGAAAGAGGGAAGCTCGGGGAATCTTTGGGTGACCTTAGGGACTCCTTAGGACCTGATTAAAGGTAGTCTAAGTCTTGGGAACATGATTTAGGAGGGCGAATCAACTTGGTGACTTCAAAGGATTTTCGAATCGGATTTCAATGAGGATGACCTAGGAGGATTAGGAAATGAACGTACGTGGTGTTATAGAATTCCATGAAGGGAAGATAGGGGTACTCGCATTGGTTTGTGACTTTTTGAAATCAAGGTTAAGTGTTGACGATCTAGTTGAAGCCTAAGCTTTGATGTGTAAGTTAGGGAAATCTTGTGTGTTGCTCTTACTTGCGCATGTGAATATGAACTGCATATGTGAATGAGATATGTGATTGAAACGAGGAGTCTTGCATCATGGCACTTGCATTGCATATTGTTTTGAAAAAGAGATGTGCTTTGGTACATATTTGCGAAGGTGACCTGTAATGTAAACCGGGATGGAAATATAAGCCGGGGCGCATTGCAGGGCACAAAAGGCTGTAACGCAAACCGGGATGGAAATATAAGCCGGGGCGTGTTGCAGGGTATAAAGTCCTCTGCAATGTTAATCGGGATGGAAATATAAGCTGAGGTGCATTGCAGAGTTTTACGAGATCTGTGATGTAAACCGGGATGGAAATATAAGCCGGGGCGCATCACAGAGCATACGAGCCTGTAACGTAAACCGGGATGGAAATATAAGCCGGGGCGCGTTACAGGGTAACGAGTTACGAGACCGGACATTGTGACATGCATTGCACTGATTTAAAAGAGAAGCGTTCATGCATATGTGATTGTGTAGTGTAGTGCATATTTGACATGCATCACGAGAGTCAATGTGGTATGAATATGTGCGTTATTTGATTGCAATGCGTTGTTATTTACGTGCAAACTGCTGTACTTGCTCTGTGGTGATATTTGGTTATATATTTGAAGGTTACAAGACATGTGCCCCACCATTCCCTTGAATTATATATTACTCATGTCTTGCCATGTGTTGATCCCGTATGTCTTATAAGCGGGTTACTTGCTAGCGTTTCTGCTAAGGGTACTGCCTTTGTCTTTGCAGATGAACCTAGCTACGATATGATCTTCATTGAGGACGATGGCGAGTGGGCAGAATGGGATGTTTAGACCATATGGAGCGAATGGATTAGATAGTTTTCGGTTATTCTGTTTCTTGTTCATTTGGGATTTTAGATGGCTGCGACCATACACAGTTCTTTTGGTATTCACATTGTCTATTGACGTTCTGCTTTAATGATTTAGATTGACAAGATATGTTTCCGCACTCATTTCTCTTACGTCATTGATGATGTGTATTCGAGAGATGAGACGTCTTGTAGTCTTCTCAGTAAGCTACAACGGGTGTACCGGTTCGGATTCCGCTGTCCGGGTTGGGGCGCTACATAGAGTGTGATCGAGATGAATGAAATGGATGACGTGTATGCATCACTTGTTTCTTCTCATATCTGTATGGCACAAAATTGTATTCCGCATGATATGAGGAAGAAGTAGGGCGTGAGGAGGGGAGAGGGGGTCTTTGCGTCATCTTAGACGCCGTTTTTTGTTTTGGGGTGTCTACTTTCTTAGACACTACGAACTTGGTTGGTTTAGTGGATACTTCATTTGTTTCAATGTATCCTAAACCTGTTTTATCACTATCATGCTTTTGTGATAAGATAATATGCTCTAGCATGTTGGATCCCGTATCAAACTGTTTCATCATTTTCTCTAAGTCTATATTCCTTGATTTCAAACATGAAATCTCGGATATCATTTCATTATTTTTTGTGGTCAATGATGAGATCTCTGTCTTTAATGCAGTAATGATGCGTGATGACTCTTCCTTTGAATCGTTCAATTGAGCGACAAGATTCTCGTTAGAAGATTCTAACAGTTTCTTGTCTTCAATTAATCGCTTCTTTTCTTTCGCAAGAGTCTTAGTAAATTTATGCAATTCTAAGTACTGACTAAAAAGATCATCATATGAAGGCTCAGAGTCAGAATCAGAGTCAGATGATACCTCGTTTGATGCTTTGGACACAAAGCATACTTGTGCAGTCTCTTCTTCTGTTTCAGTCTCGGAATCCGATGTATCACTCCAAGTGGAGGCTTTGAGAGCTCGTTTCCTTTGCTTAGGTTCTGAGACGAGTCTATTCTAGTTCCGATCCTTGTCAGGGTATTTATTTGTTTGCTTGTCCATATTAGGACAGTCATATGATAGATGTCCAAGTTTACCGCATTCATAACATTTAACATCCTTATCGTTTGTCTTGTTCTTATTTCTTAGTCGAAGTAGTCTTATTTTTGTTTCTAAATGACTTTCTCATGAATTTTCTTAAGCCTTTAGCCAAAAAAATTAAGTCATCGTTATCCGATTCATAATCACTATTATCTACATGATCGGATGAAGTAGAGACGTATTCATTTGATTTAAATGCAATAGCTTTACCTTGTTTTGATGATTCTGATTTCCTTATGGTGAGTTTGTTCTCGTAAACCTTAAATGATCCAATTAATTCTTCCATCTTAATTGACTTGGTTTCTTTGCTTTCTTCTATTGCCGTTACTTTAGGGTCCCATTCGGATGGAAGGCTTCGCAAGACTATTTGTACCTTTTCCTGCATAGTAAAGGCTTTTCCAAGAGACTCAAGAGAATTGTAAATGTTAGTCAAGCGAAGATCCATATCAACGATAGATTCATTAGGCAATAATTTAAATTACTCGAGTGTGGACATAAGCATGTTGATCTTGGACTCTTTTACTTGACAAGTGCTTTCGTGTTTCATTTCAAGTATTCTCCACATTTCTTGAGCACTAGAACAATTTGAGACATAGCTAGACTCGCTTTTACTTAATCCATTTAAAAGTAACTGCATAGCCCTAGCGTTCATGCTTAGTCTCTTTTTATCCTCACTAGAATACTCTTCTTTAGGCTTAACGACCTCTAGTGTGACTCCATCTACAGTGGATAGCTTTGATGGAACAAAAGGACCATCTTCTATAATTGACCAAAGATCAATATCAATTGCCATAAGAAAAAGCTTCATTCTTAATTTCCATTGAATGAAAGACTCACCGTCAAAGAGAGGAGGCCTTTGACTCGACATACCTTCTTGTTCGGTTTTGAAATTTGTGGTTGCCATCTCACGTAGATCGTTGGATCCTCTTGATGTGAGTGTCCTACGCTCTAATACCACTTGTAGGATCTGCAAGGCACCACTAGAAGGGGAGGGGGGTTGAGGTGCGGAAAATGTGGTTTTTAAAATAGTTTTAAACCAAAAACCCAACTTCTGAAACAGTTTCTGTTTTCAGGACTAGTTTTAAACGTTTTGAAAACTAGGTTTCAGGTCTTCACAAATTTTGCAATTTGGAGAGAACTTAGCCTCATATGTTATGAGTGTCTCCTAAAAATTTCATATTTAAATTCAACCTCTAACCCCTTGAAAATTCGTTGGTGGTTAGATTGCGCAAATCTGCCAAAAACTGTAGTGTGATTTAAAAAATTAATTCCTATTTGTACGTAACTCCAAATGCTCTGAAAATTTAAAGACTAACCCCTTATAAGTTTTATTTAAATGGGTTGAAACAGTTTTGAAAAATTCTTTTGGGAAGTTAGTCAAATACGATCAAAGTCTCAACCTTTGCAAGCCTGAAAATCAGACTGCACTAGTCTCAGAACTTTGGACGTTTGGGTGACTTACACTTATCCAAAAGGGTTGAAACTTGTGCCAAAAGAACCCTAAGACATGTGGATATGTTTCCTGAAAGTTTTGTAATTTTTGAAATTCGTTCACTATTTTTACAAACGTAATCAAGAATGACAAACAGTGCTGAAACTGAAAAAAAGTTCTGAAAGTAAATGACACCAAGAATTTTATACTGGTTCGGTTATAAACAACCTACTCCAGTCTTCAAGGACACCTTCCTCGGTTCACATTAATAACACAACACAAAAATATCTTACCACAGGGTTGATGGAGTTACACACCAACTCCAACCCTTTACAAACCTTGTTGTTGAATACAATGCACACGAACACCACCACCTTGCAAGTCTAAGATTGATCAAACCTTGATCAATCTTTTTACAAAAATGTGGCGATCTATAAGAAGCCTATTCAGATATATGAATGTAAGTACAATAGGCTTTTATGAAGAAGAAAGAAAGAGAGTGTAGAAGAAGAAGACTAGGCGTTTTTGATGCTTCAAGATTGCAATGCTTGTTCTTGTTTTTGTTTTGCTCTTCTTCCTTTCTTTTTAACATGTGTTGGCCGCCCCCCTTGGGTGCTCTCCCCTTCTTGAAAATTATCTTCTAAGTCCTTGGAAGAATGTGTGGTATCATTGTGACGTGTCTTTGCTTACTTGGCATCTCCTCATTGGATGATCATCAAACTTTTGCTTACTTGGCACTCATTGATTGGTTGGATATTGTCATCACTTGATGACTAGTAAAATCTGACAATACCACTTAAAACATGTGCCAAAATAATCATAAAATAGTTACCATAACTTCCAAGATCATCACATAAATTAATCAAGACAATTTTCTTCCAAAAGGCATGTAAAATTCGGCCATTACATGTCTTGCACATGTTGAAATTTCAGCATGTGTAACATCCACCTCTTATTCAAAATATTGCCTATTTTTTATTGATTTAATCCGAGAATTCAATCATCATTTAGTGCAAGACATGTAGCGCCCCGTACTCGGCTACCCCTCGTACGGTGCACCCGCCGTACCTTCCCTTTCGGAAAAGTACAAAGCGTCGATACTTAACTCGTAAAACCCATGGATAAACATGGATTACCAAGTCACGATCTTAACAGGTAGATAAAAATACGGCAGAATTTGAAACTTTTACATAAATCATTCTATACATCCGACATAAGTTTTACAACCACATTCATTACATCAGTACTTCTGCAATCATCGCTTCCAACATAAATCCGCCATATTATGGATCCATCATAATAGAATCCCTAAGCTGTCATCCACTCGTATTCTCACGGATGTGGGATCCTATGCTCGTCATCAATCCTTGCTACCCCGTTTCCTGTAAACTCTGGGAGGAAAAATAGGGGGTGAGTGACAAAGTCACCAGCAAGTACACCATAAACAATCATGCATTAAATGGAAAGTACATACAAGAACCGAACCCCCAAAATTTGGTCTCTTACCATCATACCTGTCTTTCCATTTTAATGCCACCAAGGTAACAGAAGCATCACTTGATCATAAAGGAAATAAGATCATAGCTTACATAACAACAACAATAAGATCGTAACTTAGGTAACGAAAGATCATGACCTAAGTAACATTTCGTCTAGCGTTTAGCTAGCATCTCATCCCTTCCGTCAATAGCCACTAAGGCAATAAAATCATAACTTAGTCATGCAGCATGTAAAGACACAACTCAGGGCACCTCGACATCATACTCATGACCATACGCAATGTGTATGTGTATGTAAATGCATAATGCGTATGAATGCGTATGCAATGCAATTGCAACGGAAACATTCTTTCTTTCAATCATGAAAATACTTGAACTTTCTTTCTTTCTTTCAAATCATGCTCATCATAAAACAAGAGAGTGTGTCAGCCTATTATACCGGGCATGACTCGGTTCTTATAACATGATCACCTTCAGGTCTATTATACCGGACCTGGCTCGGTTCTTACACTCTTCAGACCTATTATACCGGGCCTGGATCGGTTCTTATAATCTTCAGACCTATTATACCGGGCCTGGATCGGTTCTTATAATCGTGATCATCTTCAGACCTATTATACCGGGCCTGGATCGGTTCTTATATCTCTTCAGATCAATTAACCCCGGATCTGGAGCGGGTTAAGCTGGCCAGAAATAAATGGTACCATAGGAATCTTTTCGCAATCGTAAACTTCTCTTTCAAAGATCTTTCTTTCAAAACTCAAAACTTCTTTTCAAAAGATCTTTCCCATCATTCTTTTTCATAAAATCAGTTTCGTGAACTGTATGAACATGGACAATGCGATGCATGATATGCAACATGAGACTCGTGAACAAATACATCATAACACGCATATGCTGACTCGTCTCTTAAGCTAGAAAAACTGTCCAGCAATCATACTCTGTTCACACAGCCTTATGCTCATCAATTCGTGCTCATTTTCATTAACTCATATCATACACATGCATAATGAAGTCTTAGACACATGCCATAAAAATTTCGTAACATTCCGAAATGTCTAACGACCTCAAAACATCAAGTATCATCAAAGGTACTGCTGAAATCAGCAGGGAAGTACCGCCTTACCTCATTTTGATGGATCATCAAACCTTAATCACTTTGATCCAACACCTGGAAAACATAGCTAACATACCTAGGAATAATATTCATAAGGATAAACATCACATTTAAGCCTAAATGATCCGGAACAAAGCCTCACAACTTAAGACCTTAAGTTGTCCTGTTTTCCAGTTTTGTACTCCAACTTCCATTCAGTTGTTAACCATCAAAATGGTGGTTTTATGATGGTTTATTTACATGACCCTGTACCTCTATGTCTTGGGTAGTTACCATAAAAATTCCAAGGCAATCCAATAATCTTAAGGGGGTCATCTAATTACATTCCCAAACCGGGTACCTGCAGAAACTGGAATGACCAGTTATATCACGAATTGAATTGTGACCAAACCACAACTCTTTTTACCAAAATTCCAACTCACAGATGTCACAAACACATCAAAGTATCACCATGTCAAAAATCATCCCGTTTGGACATTCCTAAGGTGCATTGTAGAGCCACACAACTTACTACTCAAAACTGTCCTGTTCCAGCAACTCTGTTTGAGCAGTTTTACTAAGAATTTCATTAAAAATAAACCATGACTCCTTTCAATGAAATTCCAACTCTCACACTTAATAAATACATAGGTATATCACTATACCAGAAATTAGCACATTTGAACCCTCACAAGGTCCATTTTCAGGTCATACCACACGTTACCAAAAACTGTCCAGTTTCAGTATTTCTGTTTGACCAACCCTTACTAAAAATTTCATTAAAAACAATCCACAACTCCTTTTAATGTAATTCCAACTCTCACACTTCATATACATATGAGGCTAACAACATACCAAATATTAGCCAATTTGAACACTCCTAAGGTTAATGTTCAGATCATATAACATGACACATCAAAACTGTCCAGCTCCAGTACTTCTGTGTGAGCAGTTTTACCAAACGAATTATTAAAAATAAACCAGAACTCTTTTTACTGAAATTCCAACTCTCACACTTACTCAACACATAGAGCTAGTGTCATGCCAAAACTTAGCTTAATTTAACATTTCTAAGATTCGTTCTCAGACCACACAACCAGCAACACAAATCTGCCAGTTCCAGTAGTTTTAGCACTTCTTTACCTTTTTATTGTTCAAGCTTCCTTCAACTAAGATTAATAACTTAAAATGGCTAGACATTCAAGCATGCACTTCACAAATAAGGCAAGATTGGCTAGAGTATACTTGCCTCCTTGAATCTTAGAGATTTTCCTTAGCTTGCACCTTGGTTGATATAGAGTGAAGTCTTCCTCCACCTTACTCCAAAATGAAACTTGGAAATGGGTCCAAACCATCAAGATGTTAGCTTCTCTTAATAGCTTGAAGAATCCTCTCCTAGATGAGTTCTTCAAAGCTTGAAGATGAGGATGATCTCACACTCCTAGCTTCATCATGGCCGAAAGTTTGATGATGTTGGAGGAGTGGTCTAAGTTTCATGAGTCTTGAATGGTTTGCTTATGAGAGCTCTTGAGAGTGTTCAAAACTTGAAGATGAAGAAGAGCTCCATGGATAAACTTGAAGATCTAAGAGAGCTTCTTAGTAGAAGATGTCTTCTTGAGGAAGACAAGGGGGAGGGGGCGTGCCTTAGGGAGGGGAAGGGAGACATGGTGGATTTCCAAGAATGCCTAGAAAGAGTGCATTAGCCCCCCTTTTGTCCCCCATGCTTGCATTGATTCTTTTTGTTTTATTTTATTCCAAGACAACTTGTCTTGTCTTCCTTTTATTTATTTTATTTTATTTCTTAAATTAGAGTTGTTATTCAACTATAGTTACTTTATGCCAACTATAGTTACTTTAGGCTAACTATAGTTACTTTATGGCCAACCTTGGTTACTTTATGGTCAACCTTGGTTATTTTACCCAACTAGAGTTATCTTCCATTTAATAACCATGGTAATTTTTCTTGGTCAACCATAGGAGGGGGCCGATTTTATCCTTGAGGGGGGGGGGGGAAACCCCATTTCTATTCTTAATTTTTCTTTCCTTATTTTTCTTGTCCCAAGACAACCTATTTTATTGTAGTCTTACTAATTCCATAATTGTGATAATAAAGAAAATTCTTTAACTCCTCCAAGGTCCTCATGGCCGAATTCTACATATGTGGGAAGGGTAATTTTATCATTTCACTTGTATTGTGCGACACACTTACATACTATATAAAATTTCCTATAATATTTACCTTAAGGAAATTCTATCGGAGAATGTCGAATTAATATAGTTACATTTAAATAATGTAACCGGTTGACTAATTCTTTGTGACTCATCTCATAAGAGTCAGCGGTATAGGCGAATTCCCGTGGGGTGTAACATTATTCCCTCCTTAAACCGCTTTATATGATTCTCAGTATATACCGATTTTCGCGGGATACAACATTCTTCCCCCCTTAATAAAAGTTTCGTCCTCGAAACTTCAGGCTAGTCAACACAATGGGGCGTCTATTCCTCATGTTCCCTTCCGTTTCCCATGTGGTTTCTTCTTTTGGGTAAATAAGATCGCAATAACGTCTATTTAGTTCCTTCAGAACTGCTTTGTTCTTTTCATCTTAGAGATTTCTCCAGAACTTATCCTTATTCTCTAGAGGTCTTGTCGTAACCTATCTCGTATCCAGCACTTGCAACCTTGATACTATGTACTTGATAACAAAATCCATTCCGTATAATCATGATCATAGTAGGCTTATAATTTCCTTTTTCATAAAATATGAAAAAAAACTTGGCAGAGATCATTAACTCTGGGATATAGACCTTTATCTCTTTTCTGTAAACATCCTTTCAGTGATCATGTGACTGTCATCCTACGTACAAAATAGCTTCCAAAGACATCCGGAATAATTCCCACAAGGTACACATACCAAGCTTCTTCATAAGTATGTGCCACGTTTATCTGTCTTGCTGATCGTCTTATCACGTAATAACTTTTACCCCCTTTTTGCGATCATTTCGTAAAATCGAACTAGAAGTTGTGGGTTCTCCTTTGAAACTTATGTTCCCTTTAGGATGTTTCAAATCATCCGAAGGTGGCCCGCTCTCTTAAAACATGGTTTTCATAGTCATGACATATTCCCTCTATACTGCATTAAAATGCGTACAAGTGTTAAAAGTGACGCATTATGGCGAGAACCTCGAGTCCCATACATAGTGTCATACTTAGTCATGTTATCATTAATAATCTCACTTGCTTACTTGTGGTCTATTCATCATAACTTAAAGAAAACTATCATAATCACTCATACTTGGTTAATAGGAAGTAGAGCAGAGGACATAGGTACTTTACACTTATTAGGCGTACCTTGGTGGTTTCTGGTTCATCTGCATAAACTAGCCTTATATGGATACGGTTTCCACCTTCTACTTCATTTGCTTGTTAAATCGTTTCTTTCATTCTTTCGTTCCTTTACTATCGCATTCCACTCCATAGCGGTCCTCTAATAATTCACCAAAGGTCTCTGAATACGACTTAACTTAGCCTAATTAGATCTGGGGGTCTAGACCGCGCACAAATCTGATCACCTTAAACCTTTCATTTCTCATAATCAAAGGAACATACTGTCCCAAAGTAATGATTGGGTATGGTGATGCGTGACCCTTGTCTTAGTGAGTCATATTCCTCAGCCCTTCTCGTGACTAAGTTCTGAGAGAGGAAGAACTCACAAAACTCCTCTTAGAACTTTGCTCTTACCCTATCCAATACTAGTATCAGCCTGGATTTACCTTCAACTTTACCTAACCATCTTTCTGCCCACTATGAACTAAATTCCCTGCCAAACCTTGGAATACGTGTTCTTACTAACTATTGCTAGTAAAGTCTACTGCCTCCTGTGGTGACAGTGATGATGTCATCTTACTGAATTGTGGTGTCATCCACACTACGAAGTGTCGGAGTCTTACTTAAGGTATAAATATTCAGAATAAGCGACACCATTTAATTCGTAATCCCTATACGATCTTATGGTCATGCAAACAGTCATGATTACATTCCATAGATGGCCATCGACTAGGGCTTTATCATATGGTCAAAACTCTAATTTCCAGTCTAAATCATCCTGGTCTAGGGTCAACTCTCATTTATGATCAGAACTTGGGTCTAAGATTAACTTAGTTGACTATAATCATAACTTAGTTCTACATTCTGCCCGGATCTGGAGCCTGGGCTCTGATACCACCTGTAGCGTCCCGTACTCGGCTACCCCTCGTACGGTGCACCCGCCGTACCTTCCCTTTCGGAAAAGTACAAAGCGTCGATACTTAACTCGTAAAACCCATGGATAAACATGGATTACCAAGTCACGATCTTAACAGGTAGATAAAAATACGGCAGAATTTGAAACTTTTACATAAATCATTCTATACATCCGACATAAGTTTTACAACCACATTCATTACATCAGTACTTCTGCAATCATCGCTTCCAACATAAATCCGCCATATTATGGATCCATCATAATAGAATCCCTAAGCTGTCATCCACTCGTATTCTCACGGATGTGGGATCCTATGCTCGTCATCAATCCTTGCTACCCCGTTTCCTGTAAACTCTGGGAGGAAAAATAGGGGGTGAGTGACAAAGTCACCAGCAAGTACACCATAAACAATCATGCATTAAATGGAAAGTACATACAAGAACCGAACCCC
Organism: Eustoma russellianum; assembly: GCA_036186865.1. Lineage (NCBI taxonomy): Eukaryota > Viridiplantae > Streptophyta > Magnoliopsida > Gentianales > Gentianaceae > Eustoma > Eustoma russellianum. The sequence continues at coordinate 26,675,295 of AP025060.1, read as the reverse complement.
CAAAATTTGGTCTCTTACCATCATACCTGTCTTTCCATTTTAATGCCACCAAGGTAACAGAAGCATCACTTGATCATAAAGGAAATAAGATCATAGCTTACATAACAACAACAATAAGATCGTAACTTAGGTAACGAAAGATCATGACCTAAGTAACATTTCGTCTAGCGTTTAGCTAGCATCTCATCCCTTCCGTCAATAGCCACTAAGGCAATAAAATCATAACTTAGTCATGCAGCATGTAAAGACACAACTCAGCGCACCTCGACATCATACTCATGACCATACGCAATGTGTATGTGTATGTAAATGCATAATGCGTATGAATGCGTATGCAATGCAATTGCAACGGAAACATTCTTTCTTTCAATCATGAAAATACTTGAACTTTCTTTCTTTCTTTCAAATCATGCTCATCATAAAACAAGAGAGTGTGTCAGCCTATTATACCGGGCATGACTCGGTTCTTATAACATGATCACCTTCAGGTCTATTATACCGGACCTGGCTCGGTTCTTACACTCTTCAGACCTATTATACCGGGCCTGGATCGGTTCTTATAATCTTCAGACCTATTATACCGGGCCTGGATCGGTTCTTATAATCGTGATCATCTTCAGACCTATTATACCGGGCCTGGATCGGTTCTTATATCTCTTCAGATCAATTAACCCCGGATCTGGAGCGGGTTAAGCTGGCCAGAAATAAATGGTACCATAGGAATCTTTTCGCAATCGTAAACTTCTCTTTCAAAGATCTTTCTTTCAAAACTCAAAACTTCTTTTCAAAAGATCTTTCCCATCATTCTTTTTCATAAAATCAGTTTCGTGAACTGTATGAACATGGACAATGCGATGTATGATATGCAACATGAGACTCGTGAACAAATACATCATAACACGCATATGCTGACTCGTCTCTTAAGCTAGAAAAACTGTCCAGCAATCATACTC
>AP025060.1:26624958-26674332 GCA_036186865.1 Eustoma russellianum | reverse complement strand
TATATCATACACATGCATAATGAAGTCTTAGACACATGCCATAAAAATTTCGTAACATTCCGAAATGTCTAACGACCTCAAAACATCAAGTATCATCAAAGGTACTGCTGAAATCAGCAGGGAAGTACCGCCTTACCTCATTTTGATGGATCATCAAACCTTAATCACTTTGATCCAACACCTGGAAAACATAGCTAACATACCTAGGAATAATATTCATAAGGATAAACATCACATTTAAGCCTAAATGATCCGGAACAAAGCCTCACAACTTAAGACCTTAAGTTGTCCTGTTTTCCAGTTTTGTACTCCAACTTCCATTCAGTTGTTAACCATCAAAATGGTGGTTTTATGATGGTTTATTTACATGACCCTGTACCTCTATGTCTTGGGTAGTTACCATAAAAATTCCAAGGCAATCCAATAATCTTAAGGGGGTCATCTAATTACATTCCCAAACCGGGTACCTGCAGAAACTGGAATGACCAGTTATATCACGAATTGAATTGTGACCAAACCACAACTCTTTTTACCAAAATTCCAACTCACAGATGTCACAAACACATCAAAGTATCACCATGTCAAAAATCATCCCGTTTGGACATTCCTAAGGTGCATTGTAGAGCCACACAACTTACTACTCAAAACTGTCCTGTTCCAGCAACTCTGTTTGAGCAGTTTTACTAAGAATTTCATTAAAAATAAACCATGACTCCTTTCAATGAAATTCCAACTCTCACACTTAATAAATACATAGGTATATCACTATACCAGAAATTAGCACATTTGAACCCTCACAAGGTCCATTTTCAGGTCATACCACACGTTACCAAAAACTGTCCAGTTTCAGTATTTCTGTTTGACCAACCCTTACTAAAAATTTCATTAAAAACAATCCACAACTCCTTTTAATGTAATTCCAACTCTCACACTTCATATACATATGAGGCTAACAACATACCAAATATTAGCCAATTTGAACACTCCTAAGGTTAATGTTCAGATCATATAACATGACACATCAAAACTGTCCAGCTCCAGTACTTCTGTGTGAGCAGTTTTACCAAACGAATTATTAAAAATAAACCAGAACTCTTTTTACTGAAATTCCAACTCTCACACTTACTCAACACATAGAGCTAGTGTCATGCCAAAACTTAGCTTAATTTAACATTTCTAAGATTCGTTCTCAGACCACACAACCAGCAACACAAATCTGCCAGTTCCAGTAGTTTTAGCACTTCTTTACCTTTTTATTGTTCAAGCTTCCTTCAACTAAGATTAATAACTTAAAATGGCTAGACATTCAAGCATGCACTTCACAAATAAGGCAAGATTGGCTAGAGTATACTTGCCTCCTTGAATCTTAGAGATTTTCCTTAGCTTGCACCTTGGTTGATATAGAGTGAAGTCTTCCTCCACCTTACTCCAAAATGAAACTTGGAAATGGGTCCAAACCATCAAGATGTTAGCTTCTCTTAATAGCTTGAAGAATCCTCTCCTAGATGAGTTCTTCAAAGCTTGAAGATGAGGATGATCTCACACTCCTAGCTTCATCATGGCCGAAAGTTTGATGATGTTGGAGGAGTGGTCTAAGTTTCATGAGTCTTGAATGGTTTGCTTATGAGAGCTCTTGAGAGTGTTCAAAACTTGAAGATGAAGAAGAGCTCCATGGATAAACTTGAAGATCTAAGAGAGCTTCTTAGTAGAAGATGTCTTCTTGAGGAAGACAAGGGGGAGGGGGCGTGCCTTAGGGAGGGGAAGGGAGACATGGTGGATTTCCAAGAATGCCTAGAAAGAGTGCATTAGCCCCCCTTTTGTCCCCCATGCTTGCATTGATTCTTTTTGTTTTATTTTATTCCAAGACAACTTGTCTTGTCTTCCTTTTATTTATTTTATTTTATTTCTTAAATTAGAGTTGTTATTCAACTATAGTTACTTTATGCCAACTATAGTTACTTTAGGCTAACTATAGTTACTTTATGGCCAACCTTGGTTACTTTATGGTCAACCTTGGTTATTTTACCCAACTAGAGTTATCTTCCATTTAATAACCATGGTAATTTTTCTTGGTCAACCATAGGAGGGGGCCGATTTTATCCTTGAGGGGGGGGGGGGGGGGGGGGAAACCCCATTTCTATTCTTAATTTTTCTTTCCTTATTTTTCTTGTCCCAAGACAACCTATTTTATTGTAGTCTTACTAATTCCATAATTGTGATAATAAAGAAAATTCTTTAACTCCTCCAAGGTCCTCATGGCCGAATTCTACATATGTGGGAAGGGTAATTTTATCATTTCACTTGTATTGTGCGACACACTTACATACTATATAAAATTTCCTATAATATTTACCTTAAGGAAATTCTATCGGAGAATGTCGAATTAATATAGTTACATTTAAATAATGTAACCGGTTGACTAATTCTTTGTGACTCATCTCATAAGAGTCAGCGGTATAGGCGAATTCCCGTGGGGTGTAACATTATTCCCTCCTTAAACCGCTTTATATGATTCTCAGTATATACCGATTTTCGCGGGATACAACAAGACATCTTTATCAAATTTTGGAATAAAAATTAGACAACAGCAAGGCCAAAAATTCGGCCATATACATTCCCATGCATGCTGAAATTTTCAGCATGTGTGATATTCAAAATATCACAAATTTAATTCCATAACTTATTCAAAATACTTCCAAATTTTCTTCCAATTAATCCACCTTAATCAAAAAGTAAAATATCCCCCATAATGATGATAAAATCGGCCATACATTAGCACACATGCTGAATTTTCAGCATGTGTCACAATTGTGGCAAAATTTGAATTGTTACCTTGTGTAGCTTCTTCATTTATGTCATCAACATTGTATGCTTCATTCTTGACCAATCAATATGCCAAAAAGGCTCCACATATGCTCCATCTCAGCTGATATAGGCGTTGGAATTGATTTGTGCATGTGCTGAATTTTATTTTTGCAAACTTTGTAAAATAGTGCATATTTAATAATACACACATGGTATATTCCAATCAGCCCTTAATTGAATTTTTCTAGAACACTTTGAGATGTATGAAATATGTAAAAAGTGTCTAGATACATGTTTTATGATGTCCCAAAAACGTTCCATGTGTCGTGTACGTAGAAAACCGAATTTTTGATGTTTATCGATTACCTGATTTTTCTCTAATTAAATTCCAAATTTTTGCACATGTTATATATATTATGTTACACATAATATACATAAATTAAACTTTAATATTCAGCTCATAAGGCTGATTAAAGTGGCGCCTAGACATGTGATAAAATTGAAATTGGAATCTCCACAATTTGGCCTTAATGTGGGGTGATTTGTGTTTGCAAACATGGAATGATTTTATGGCTGCACATACCATGTAAGCCACGAAATTTATGGCTAATTTTGAAGTGTAGTGGCTGCCCATCTATTTATGGCAAGTACGTGACACGTTGGCGAAGTTTCGGTATTCGTCCGATACGACAATTTTCGGTTTAGAACCTTTTAACATGTCGTATTTAATTTGTCATGACCATGACTTATATCATATGATATAAGACCTGAATATACTCATAAATATGAGTTAAGTATGGTGCTGTGACGTTAACGTACGTATGTAAAATATATAACGTGTCGGTAGTACGTTAGAATAAATGTGTATGTGCCTTTTTCAAAAAATCTGAAAATATATATATACATATATATAAATGGCGTGTATATATGTGTGTGGAGGAGAGTGGAAGACTTTCCTTTCTTCACCTTGTTGCCTTTGTGCCTTGTCCAAATATTGCTTCCTTTAATGAACTACTTAGTTTAATTAACTAAGTACTTCACTTAATGAACTAGTTTAGTTCATTAATGGTGGCACCTGAAAATAGTTCAAACACAACAATTTTTGCCATTTGATGTAAGCTTTAAAGCTTCATGGCTCGTTAGTACGACAACATTACATATGAACGATATAAGGCAAGTTTTATGTAATATGTCATGCACGTTTAAATCATGTATTTTGAAATCACTCAAACCCCTTTTTCTCTACATCAAAAATCTTTGGTTGTGCACCTTTTACACCTGCGTGCCTGTCCACGAGGATCCTTCCTGCTGTCGTGCTCTTCTCAATGAAGTTCTTCTCCCTCTGTGACACTCTCTTACCCGATGTCCTGTTTCGCACATCCAAAACATGCATCTGTCCCCAACCTGCCTGCACCTATGCCATCTCTAACACTGTAGACATCTCGAAATCAATGCTACCCTCGCGAGTAGGGACGCCATCTCCCAGTCTGAATTCCCCCATTTCTATTCTCACGATCTGATGGCGCGATAGCACGTTCCACTTTACAGCAGCTCTCCAATAGCTTTTCGAAGGTATCTGAGTGTGTACCGATCAACCAATCCCAAATCCGAAAGTACTCAGAAACTAGAATACCCGCCTCTTGTTTCAGTGCAGCAACTCCCCAACTCTCTGTATCACTAACGCTTGGGAGAGGTAGAATACAGAGAATTCTTTTACAAAATCTGCCCACGCTACTGGTTTTGGTAGAGGCTGAATATATAATCTCCACCATTGCCTAGCTTGTCCAATCAGAAATGGTCATATAATCTGCACCCTTACCTCCTCAGGTGCTAGTATCAATCGGAAACCCTCTTCTACCTCATCTAACTATTTCTTTGCCTCGTCCGATTCGGGTATCCCATGAAAGTTTGGAGTTCAGGTATGTACTAACAGTCCATAGTAATACATGCTGCTTCTCTGTGTCTGAGACTGTGGTTGCGACTGAGAAGGTATGGACACTAGAGCCCGAGCTGTCTGCATCTGTGATGCTCCGCCTATTTGACTCAGCAGGTATAAAGCCTCAGTGAATGTGTGAAGAGCCTCCTCTAGAGAAGGTGCCGAAGGTTGTGTGACATGAGTCAGTGGCGTCCAAGTCCACTCAGAAGCTTGGGTCAACCCTGGTGATAACAGGATGGCATGGGACTACCAGATCGCAATGTCATCTTACGAAAATCATTACATTATCGTTATTAGTTCTCGTAAAACATATGAAGTCCAATTTAAATTTAAGTTATGCTCAAAAGTTTATCTTATTGAACCATTCTAAGGGATTTATACTAAGGGTGGCTCACTCAACCCTAAAATCAACCTTAGACTCTAAGATCATAGCCTGCGTACTTGTCATTGCTTATCTTATGTTTCCCGATGTGGATCTAGAGCCTTGGCTCTGATACGACCTGTAGCGCCCTGTCGGGGACTAGGGTCTCGTCACAGTGCATCCGCTGTACTCTGTTACAAGAAGTACAAGGCATTGATAGAATTCGTGCACAAATCACCATAACATGTATTGATGAGCGAAAGCAAAGTAACGTCAGCATGAATAAACATCGACATAAGTACATCCGAATACATCCGAATAAGTGTCAATAGTACATCATTAGTACAAAATATCATAATATAGAGCCGAATATCAAAATACAAAAGATGCCAATGGTGGCTACTAGTCAGCTCTCCACACTTAGTCTCAAAGCTCATCCTCTATGAACTCCGGCTCGGGGTCCTGTGGGCCTGCATGGTAAAATAAAGGGGTGAGCGATAACGAATCTCTCAGCAAGTATTTCCGCCAAGATTCGTCAAGTGGATCATGCATGGGAACTGGAGAAGTGGATAATACAGTGAAGCATAGTACGGATAACACATGTACCACACGTATGGAGATATCAGTGAAGAAATCAACAAAGATAAACAGTTCAACAAATCCAACAGGTATCACGTAAGACAAGAATATCAGAGACAAAGAGCATCATAACCTAAATAGATTTTTTCTTTGATCGTTCTTATCTTAGCATATAGTCGATATCATTCTTGTGCGCAATCTTTTCGGCTATTTCTTGCTGTTCTTTGATCATATGATTCATACTATGTGAGTCATAACCTAAGGGCATTAGAGGGTTCATGAGACATGATCGTGATGTATGCATCGTAAAACTTTCGATAAACATTTTCATTTCATACGTACATAAACATGAGATGTCTTGAATCGGCTATAGCACTTTTTGTAACATAAGAATGGTACCCACGACATATCGAATGATTCCCCAAGTAGCCACAGTACCGTCTATGAATCCCGATGGTCCAACCACCGTGTTACATCATTTGTATATAGGACTAACGGTGACGCATTATAGCAGAGAACCCGAGTCCCAGACGTAGTGTTACACTCTGCAATAACGTATTTTGCCCCTTACATCCTCCTCAGGACCAGACATCAGGCAGCTCTCCATACAGTACATCGTAGACGTAACTGAAAGGCAGAGGACCCTTGTCCCGGACAAGGTGTTATACTCAGCCAGCAGATCATGCGAATACAGAAAGGTAGAGAACCCTTGTCCTTGAGAAGGTGTTATACTCAACCAAAGATACATGCATAAGTCATATGGAATCATTCATCTTATATCATGAAAGCTTTAAATATATTTCTTGCAGAAATCATTGCATAAACGTGTTCATAAATAAAACTCATTGTGTTGAAAATCATGAAGACAACATGAACGAGGGTATGCTTAGCATAGGTCTCTTCTTGAAATTAGCATTGTGATTATTCTTGATTTGAATTATGTAATTGTTTGTGACATGATTGTATTTATGCAATTAGCTTGCCTTATTTGGGCCAACTTACCCCTTTTTGGGCCGCGTCTTATCATACATGCATATCTTAATTTCTTTAACTTGAGGTATTAATCATTTATGCTATTTGATTACATATATTACACATATAATACTTACAGTGACTTACGAGAGTACAAGTGGTTATAAGTCATGTTGGATAGGTCCATACACCTTAGGGCCAAAAGTTGGTGTAAGTTCTTTCTTAATTTCTGTTTCAATCTAGTGATACATTTATGCTTGTCTTTTAATGATAATATAATCTCAGCACATATTATACATGCATTTACATGACTATGCTTGGAAGAAGTTAATTCATGACAAAGCATCCAATTTGGGCCTAGGGCCGAAAGTGTCCAATTATACAAATTTAAATTCCTAAATTTCATGTAGTGTTCCATTGCGCTAATTTTTCATATATATGACATATAATAAATATCTAGTCACATAGAGATTGTCACATGGATGTAATTCATCATTTTGGTGCAAAATGGCCATTGGGCCGAAACTAGTTATTTCCAAATCTTGGAATTTCGATATTATGGAATTGTTACATTCATGGAAATTTTTCTATTATTTACATATCATCAATATACATAATCAGCTAAGTATATTCTAATGGCAATTTGTACATCAACATGACATGATTTAGGCTCATTGGCCGAATGTTGAGGGGATATTGCCATATTAAATTTTCCAAAGTGTGCAATGCTTGATACTATTTTGATAATATCTAGTCTTATATTTCCCTATCATGATCACTTTTAAGATTTTATATGATGTCCATCAAGATCCATGATTTATTTAACATGATCAATTTATATAACATCACATCCTCTACATTCATGATCATATGAACCATAACTATGGTGAAAATCATGATCAAAGTGACATGAAAGGACATAGGAGTGTAGCATCCATGGAATCACACCTCTTTAGACCATGATCATCAAGATACACATCATGATGATGGTGACGAATCTATGGTCTATGATGGAGGCTCATAACTGCCCTATCTTGGAGGGCAAATGGTGATTCTATGATGTTGATTATCAAACATAGCATCTTTTATGACATGCATTATGAAATGGTTTGTATTGTACCATAAATGTACCATATACTATGAGCATAATAATGTAAATCCCTTCTCTTACATATGAACATAAAGGAGATGATGTACTTCTCCACATGCATGTATGAAGATGATGATAGATGAAGTTCTTAGTACACTTTTGAGGAAAATGTACTCATGTTCCTATAATTTGCATTAAGGTGATGAATGAATGATAAAGATTATTCCTTCTTGCCATGCAAGCCCTCAATGGGGCTGTTTATGCCTCATGTTTGCCATGCATGTTACATTTAAATATGATCCTAGTCATCTTGATGAATCTATCCAAGAAAAGTACACATTCATACACAACATAAACATGCAAACACACTTTTCATCACTTGGTGCTAGAGACTTCATTTTAGTTGATGCGCGCATGATCCATTTCTTGATTATGAACATAAGAAACTCCATTTTTAGTTCTCTTGAAGGAGCTAGGAAGAATACTTGCCTTGGATGCTTGTATCTTACACCTAAGAGTGAAAGATTTCTTCTTTCCCTTAGTGTAAGGGTGTATGGCCTAGATGGCCAAAGAGGATGAAATAATTAGTCTTATTTGAAGAAAGAGAGGTTATAAATGCTTAAGGACTCAATTTAAGCAAATCTTACCTTAGAGGGTTTGAAGCTTCACACTTTGTTCAACCTAGCAACTTCTCCTACCTCCTTGGTGATGTTCTCCGTTTGAGGCCTAAATGGAAGAGGTGATGAAACTCTTGAAGATATGGATGACGAGGAAAAGGTTGTAGAAAAGAAGATAATGCCCTTACCTCAAGGATTCTTGAAGTTAAAGCTTGATTCTTACTTGAGAAGTGGAAGAATTCTCTTCCTCTTTACTTGGAGAGGCCTCGGTTGAAAAAGGGTGGAGAAAGAGAGAGACTTGCTTGTGTCTTGAGTGGGAGAATGAAAGTAGAGAGATGGAAGGGAAATTTCTTGTGAGAGAGAGCTAAATGGATGACTGAAATGAGAATATTCGATTAGATGGAGTCTTTTCCCCCTTTTGGTGGAGTAACCGTGGGTTGAGGGTGAGGGAAGGAAGAAAGGAATTTCATGATTGCTTATGTTTGGGAAAAAGTGTTTGTAAGGGGGTTAAGACATGCATGAGATTCGATTGGTTGAAAATATGGTTGTAGGAATGAAATGATGGAAAGGGTAATAATTTGTAAGACAAGTTGTCTTACAAGGAAGGGATGACGCCAAGTGGAAGCGGGAAAAAGAAGAGATTTTCTAAAGAGAGTGAGTTAGGGAGAATGGTAGAAGACAAATGAGAAATCGTCTTGCATGCTAAGAGATTTTATTCCTAATTCCATGCCTTGGCCGAAATATGCATGGTGGAAAAAAATGATTGCCATTCTTGGTTGAAGATGTGAGTGGAGGAAAAAAGTATTTTTGAATGTGAGGAGATAGGCTAGTTGTCTTACATAATGTAAGACTTGATATGATGGCCCAAACTTATAGTAGAATGGTTGGAGGGAATGGATGGAAGGAATTCTAAATCTTACTTCTATTGTTCATCGAAATTTCTATTAATGGTGGTAGGGAAATTCCTTTATCTTGTCTTGTGTTGGAGAAAGGAAAAATATGGTTGTTGTAAGATGGTTTTAATCTTACATGAATTATGATTGGGTGAATGTGTTGGAGAATGAAATGATGGCTTGAGCCTATGCCTTGGCCGAAATTCTTGTGTAGTGGGAAATAAGATTTATGCATGAAATTTCATTGGTGTATGATTTTATTGTGTAAGAAAGGTGATGATGATGAGGAATTTTAGGAAATAAGTAAAATGAAATTGTCTTGGGAATCATAAGGGGAGGGCCGAAATTGTTAATGGGAGGAAGATGGAATCTCATCATTGCATAACTTGGCTTGGGAAGAATAAGAAGAATTAGTTGCATGGCATTCATGAAATGCCATTGGATAGAGAAAGAGTGTGTAAGTCACAAGAGAGAAAAGGTGGTGAAAAGTGAAAGACACTTGACCTTGACATGTAATGGGCGATCAAATAGGGGAGGCAAGTGGTAGTGAAATTACCATCTTAGCTTTTGCTCTATTTCTTTGCGTGTAATTTTCCTTTTCCTTTTATTTTAATTTCTAAATAAAAGTTGTTTCATTCTTATACATATAATTAAATTAGCCTTACTCCTATTAGGTTATTTTAGTAACTCTTTAATTATATTTAAGGTGGCCATACATATTATACTAAGTGGGGTACAACGATTGCACTTGAACAAAAATCTCCCTTCTTCCACTAGCCCGAAGGTGCGGGTCGTAACAGCTGACACTCCAGGCCATTAGAAAAACTCATTCTGAACACAGCGCCGTAAAAAAAAAGCAATTAGAGCTCACACGCGCAGCTCACATGCCGCTATTGGCGACATACTCCGACCACCAGAATTCTTCTTTTTCTGTGTTCTACCCACTTCCACCCTCAAACTGTGCAAAAACCAACTTTTCCATAGTTCAATTTCACCAATTCGGGTCCAAAAACCCTAAATTTCAATATTTCCACTTTATTCTCAAATCCCTTTTATTTTTATTCATTTCATCCTCTACTCCCCACTACCATCAGCACCCTAACCAATCACCACACCTATACACCCCTTCAATTGTACAAATCACAAAAAAAATATCACGGTACAAATATGAAAGTACAAAATCAATTTACCATAAAATGAATACTAAAATTTTGAAATTACATGATTATGAGACACTATCACACACAACGCACACAACGCACAACCCACGCAAACCTTAATATTCATTTCTCAATCTTTTCCTATATGTAAATAAACAATAAATGTATGAACAAAAACATATAATCCTACTATTATGGAATGAACATCACCCATGTACATAATTTTACAACACACACACACACACTCTTCTAACAGTGGAAATGAAAAGTCTCCTCTCATTACTCACCACACGTTTTTATATATATAAATTATATACGTATTACCGACACATTACATATATTACGAACGTACGTCAACATCACACCACTATCCTTACCTCATATTTATGAGTATATTCAGGTCTTATATGATATGATATAAGTCATGGTGATGACAAAATTATTACGACACGTTACGAGGTTGTAAACCGAAAATTGTCATATCGGGTAACTACCATAACTTCGCCAACGTGTCACGTACTTGCCATATATAGATGATCAGCCCCTACACTTCAAAAATGGCCACAAATTTTGTGGCTAACATGGTACACTCAGCCATAAAATCATTCCATGATGGTACACACAAATCACCCCCCAATTAAGGCCAAATTGTGGAGATTCCAAATTCAATTTTTAAGCACATGGGGCGCCACTTTTAGTCAGCCATTAGAGCTGAATATTCAAGTTATTTTATGTATATTATGTGTGACATAATATATATAACATGTGCAAAAATTTTGACTTTAATCGGAGAAAAATCAAAAATTCGATTTTCTACGAACACAACACATGGAACGTTTTGGCATAACATGTAACATGTATCTAGACACTTTTTACATATTCAATACATATTAAAGTGTTCTAGAATATTCAAATTAGGGCTGATTGGAATATACCATATATGTATAATTATTGTGCACTATTTTACAAAGTTTACAAAAATAAAATTCAGCACATGGTCAAGCCTTCATCACACGCCTACTCAGCCTTGGTGGAGCTTAGTTGGCATCTCAATTGGAAGAGAATAAGCCACACAAGGTTAGTGATATAATGAAGGAAGCTACACAAGGTAACATTTCAAACTTTGTAACAAATGTAACACATGCTAAAAATTCATTATTTGAGACATTATGGTGGCCAAATTTTGTGTCTTAATGGTGATCAATTTGCTTCTCAATATTCAAGGGAATTGATGTGTAGTAATATGGTAACATTTTAAAGTCTTGAGAATATAGCACATGTTGAAAAATTCAGCATGTGAGACAATAGGCTAGCCGAATTTTAGTCTTCAAGTGTAATGAATTTTGCTTCCAAATTTGAGGGGATTAATTGTATAATTTTTGACAATGTTTTGAACTTCAATTTGGCACATGTTTTATGTTTTATTCTCAGATTTTTTTTGGCCACCAAGTGATGACAAATCTCATCCAATCAAGGAGCGCCAAGTAAGCAAGGCCAAGACAATCATCCAATCAAGTTGTGCCAAGTAAGCAAGATGATATCACATCTATACAAGGCATTCTTCCAAGAACTTAAAAGATAATTCTCAAGATGGAGAACAAGCCCAAGGGGGCGGCCAACACCAAATAAAAGGAAGAGAAGAGAGCCGTTCAAATGCAAGACAAGTCTCATAATTTCCAAAGTGCAAAAAGAACTCTCTACTCTCTTCTTCTACATTTCTTTCTTCTCCTCTTTCTCAAGTCTATTGTACTTAAATTCAAACATATTAAAATAGGGTTTTTTCAAACCACCATACACGTTTAAATTGTAAAAGGGTTATCAAGGTGTGATCAAACCTTCATCCGTTCGGTGGTGGTGTTCGTGAAAGGTGTGATTGCTTGTAACGTTTGTGAAAGAGTTGGAGTTGGTGTGTAACTCCAGCAACCTTTGTGATAAGGTGTTAATTTTGTTTAGTGATAACCGAGGAAGGTGTTCTCAAAGACTGGAGTAGGTTGATTTAACCGAACCAGTATAAAATTCCTTGTGTTCTTTACTTTACTGCACAGTACTTTTAGTTTCCAACATTCTGCATCCATTCCGTTGCAATTTTAGAAATAGTAAAAGAATTTTAAAAATTGTAAAATTTTTCAGAAACATAGCCACACCTCTTAAGTTTCATTTGGCAAAGTTTCAACCCATTTGACATACTTACCAAAGGAATTTTTCAAAAATGTTTCAACCCATTAAAATAAATATCTTAAGGAGTTTTGCATTTAATTTTCAGATCATTTGGAGTTACGGATTAATCGGAATAAATTTTTCAAATCAGACTACTGTTTCTGGCAGATTTGCACAATCTGACCACAAACGAATTTTTAAAGGGTTAGAGGTTGAATTTGAATCTGAAATTTGTAGGGGATACTCATAACATCTGAGAGTAGAATCTCTCCAAATTTCAGAATTTTTGAAGGTCTGTAACCTGGTCTTTTAAACGTTTCAAATCAGGATCTACGAACAGAAACTGTTTTCAAAAGTTGGGTTTTTGGGTAGAAATATTTTAAAAACCAAATTTTCCGCACCCAGTATTCAACCCTCCTTCTAGTGGTGCCTTACAGGCCCTACAAGTGGTATCAAAGAGCAGGCACACTCACAACAAGGAGATCCAACGATCTAAGTGAGATGACAACCACTAGCTTCAAAACCAAACAAGAAAGTATGTCGAGTAAAAGGCCTCCTCTTTTTTATGGTGAGTCCTTTATCCAATGGAAACTTAAAATGAAACTCTTTCTTATGGCTATTGATATTGATCTGTGGTCTATTATAGAAGACGGTCTATTTGTTCTCTCTAAATTATCTACTGTAGATGGTGTCACACTAGAGGTTGTAAAACCAAAACAAGAATACACTGGTGATGGCAAAAAAAGACTAAGTATGAATGCTTGAGCCACGCAATTACTTTTAACTGGGCTAAGCAAAAGTGAATCTAATTACGTATCTAATTGCTGTAGTGCTCAAGAAATACGGAGAATTCCTGAGATGAAACATGAAGAGACTAGCCAAGTAAAGGAGCCTAAGATTAATATGCTTATGTCCATACTTGAGTCCATCAAATTATTGCCAAATGAGTCTATTGTTGATATGGATTTACGATTGACTAACATTTATAAATCTCTTGAGTCTCTTGGCCAAGCTTTCTCTATGCAGGAAAAGGTCCAAAAGGTGTTAAGAAGTCTTCCATCCGAATGGGACCCTAAAGTCACAGCAATAGAGGAGAGTAAAGAAACGAAATCAATAAAAAAGAGGAACTAATCGGATCGCTAAAGGTATACGAAAACAAACTTACATTAAGGAAATCAGAATCAACGTCAAAACAAGGTAAGACTATTGCTTTTAAATCAAATGAATACGTCTCTACTTCTTCCGATCACCTAGATGATAGTGATTCCGAATCAGACAATGATGATCTAATACTATTGGCCAAAGGTTTGAGAAAATTTATGAGAAAGTCATTTAAAAACAAATCTAAGGCTACTTCGACTAAAAGAAATAAAAATAAGACTAATGACAAGGACGTAAAGTGCTATGAATGCGAGAAACTTGGACACTTGTCATATGACTGTCCTAACAAGGACAAACAAACAAATAAACACCTTGACAAGGATCGGAAAAAAACTAGACTCGTCTCAGAACCTAAACAAAAGAGAAGAGCTCTCAAGGCCTCCACTTGGAGTGACATATCAGACTCTGAGACTGATACCGAAGAAGAGACGACCCAAGTATGCTTTGTATCCAAAGCATCAAATGAGGTATCTTCCGATTCTGACTCTGATTCTGAACCTTCATATGATGATCGTTTTAGTCAATATTTAGAATTGGAGAAATTCACCAAGACTCTCGCAAAAGAAAAGAAATGATTAATTGAAGGCAAGAAGTTGTTAGAATCTTCTAACACGAATCTTGTTTTTCAATTAAACGATTCAAAAGAAGAATCGTCTTGCATCATAAATTGCATTGAAGTTAGAGATCTCATCGTTAACGACATAAAATAATGAATAAAATCTGAGATTTCATATTTAAAATCAAGGAATACAGATTTAGAGAAAATGATGAAACAATTTGACACGGGAACTAACATGCTAGATCGCATCATTTCATCACAAAAACATGATAGTGATAAAACCAGATTAGGATACATTGAGAAAAACGAGACATCAAATAAACCAACCAAATTCATTTTGTCTAAGAAAATAGAAACACCCAAGACATATATGGCGCCTAAGAAGACGCCTAGGCCCCCTCTCCCTCCATCTCATCATGCTTCTTCTTCATATCATACAAGATATAATTATGTGCCGTATAGATATGAGAAGAAACCACTAATGCATACGTGACATTCATTCCATGCATCTAGTTCACGCACTATGCACACAAACACAAGAACATATCAAAAACGACAACCATACAACATGCATAAAGGGATACTCGGCCAAAGGCCAAATATATTCACATCTCATGTCTATTATGTTGCTTCTTCATCTACATTCTCACCATTTGCTAGACCTAGAAAGATCACCCAATTATGGGTGCCGAAAGGTACTCTTATAAAGAGGTGAATAACTAACTCGTAAGGACCTAAAATAAAAGGGTACCTAAATCGTTGTTGTACATTGCAGGGAACCCATACATCTAAAGGCACATTAATCAAGTGGTTCCTTGACAGTGGTTGCTCGAGGCACATGACGGGTGACCCGAGCTTGTTCTCAAAATGAAAGAAGGTCATAAAAGATGGATCGGTGACCTTTGGAGACAACAATGAAGGAAGAATCATTGGAAAAGGTACAATCGGAAGCCCAAGTACTCTTCAAATCTCTAACGTCTTCTTAGTAAGTAATCTATCCTATAATATACATAGCATCTCACAGTTTATTGACAACGGTTTTGATGTGTGTTTCACTCATCCATATTGCAACATAATAAATAAAAACAAAGAAATAGTATTAAAAGGAAAAAGAGAAGGAAATATTTTTACACTTTACATGGATGATATGTTAGACGCTAAGGTTAAGTGTTTTATATCAAATGAACCCAACGTTAATTTGTGGCATAGGCGATTAGGACACATTGGTATCTCTACGCTTGAAAAACTTCAACGAAAGAACCTAATACGAGGACTGCCTAAACTTGATTCAGACAACTTTCAGTTGTGTGAATCTTGTATTAAGGGCAAACAAACGCGCGAGTCACTTAAAACCAAAAATGAAATTAGCTCGTCTAGAGTCTTGGTGGACACCGTTATGCATGTGTTATCGTTGATGATTTTTCTCGCTATACTTAGACTTTATTTCTTACAATTAAAGATGATAGTGCCATTGGAATTGCGAAACTAATAAAAAAAATTGAAAATTAATATTGTTTGAATGTGAAAAAGATTAGAAGCGATAGAGGGAGTGAATTAAAAAACAAGGACCTGATTGCATTTTGCGAAGAAAAAGGAATTAAACACGAGTTTTCGCCACCTAGAACACCACAATTAAATGGAGTAGATTCCAAATTCAATTTTTAAGCACATGGGTCGCCACTTTTAATCAGCCATTAGAGCTGAATATTCAAGTTATTTTATGTATATTATGTGTGACATAATATATATAACACGTGCAAAAATTTTGAATTTAATCGGAGAAAAATCGTGTAATCGACAAAAATCAAAAATTCGGTTTTCTACGAACACAACACATTGAACGTTTTTGGCATGACATGTAACATGTATCTAGACACTTTTTACATATTCAATACATACTAAAGTGTTCTAGAATATTCAAATTAGGCTGATTGGAATATACCATATGTGTATAATTATTGTGTATTATTTTATAAAGTTTACAAAAATAAAATTCAGCATATGGTCAAGCCTTCATCACACACCTACTCAGCCTTGGTGGAGCTTAGTTGGCATCTCAATTGATAGAGAATAAGCCACACAAGGTTAGTGACATAATGAAGGAAGCAACACAAGGTAACATTTCAAACTTTGTAGCAAATGTAACACATGCTGAAAATTCAACATTTGAGACATTATGGTGGCCAAATTTTATGTCTTAATGGTGATCAATTTGCTTCTCAATATTCAAGAGAATTGATGTGTAGTAATATGGTAACATTTCAAAGTCTTGAGAATATAGCACATGCTGAAAAATTCAGCATGTGAGACAATAGGCTGGCCGAATTTTAGTCTTCAAGTGTGATGAATTTTGCTTCCAAATTTGAGGGAATTAATTGTATGATTTTTGGCAATGTTTTGAACTTCAATTTTACACATGTTTTATGTCTTATTCTCAGTTTTTTTTTGCCCACCAAGTGATGACAAATCTCATCTAATCAAAGAGTGCCATGTAAGCAAGGGTAAGACAATCATCCAATCAAGTTGTGCCAAGTAAGCAAGATGATATCACATCTATACAAGGCATTCTTCCAAAGACTTAAAAGATAATTCTCAAGATGGAGAACAAGCCTTAGGGGGGGGCCAACACCAAATAAAAGGAAGAGAAGAGAGCCATTCAAATGCAAGACAAGTCTCATAATTTGCAAAGTGCAAAAAGACTCTCTACTCTCTTCTTCTACATTTCTTTCTTCTCCTTGTCTCTCAAGCCTATTGTACTTACATTTAAACATATTTAATAGGCTTTTTTATGCCACCATACATGTTTAAATTGTAAAAGGTTGATCAAAGTGTGATCAAACCTTCATCCGTTTGGTGGTGGTGTTCGTGAAAGGTGTGATTGCTTGTAACGTTTGTGAAAGGATTGGAGTTGGTGTGTAACTTCAGCAACCCTTGTGGTAAGGTGTTAATTTTGTTTAGTGATAACCTAGGAAGGTGTCCTCGAAGACTGGAGTAGGTTGATTTAACCGAACCAATATAAAATTCCTTGTGTTCTATACTTTACTGCATAGTACTTTCTGTTTCGAGCATTCTGCATCCATTTCGTCGCAATCTTAAAAATAGCAAACGAATTTCAAAAATTGTAAAATTTTGCAGAACATAGCCACACCTCTTAAGTTTCATTTGGCGTAAGTTTCAACTCATTTGGATAAGTATAAGTCAATCAAACGTTAATAGTTCTGAGACTAGTGTAATCTGATTTTCAAACTTGCAAAGGTTGAGAACTTTAACGTATTTGACAAACTTACCAAAGGAATTTTTCAAAACTATCTCAACCCATTAAAATAAATAACTTAAAAGGTTTTTCGTTTAATTTTCAGACCATTTGGAGTTACGGATTAATCGAAATAAATTTTTCAAATCAAACTACTATTTCTGGCAGATTTGCACAATCTAACCACAAACGATTTTTCAAAGGGTTAGAGGTTGAATTTTAATCTGAAATTTTTAGGAGATACTCATAACATCTGAGAGTAGAATCTCTCCAAATTTAGGTCTTTTAAACATTTCAAATCAGGATCTGAAAACAGAAACTGTTTTCAGAAGTAAGGTTTTTGGGTAACAAATATTTTAAAAACCAAATTTTCCGCACCCACTATTCAATCCCCCCTTCTAGTGGTACTTTACAGGTCTTACATATATGATCCGATTTAATATAAAAACATATGTATAAGATTTTACAAAATTCATACTAAATACACCAGGGTTACTTACAGTGCTTGGATTAGACTATACCGTAGTTGAAATCGAGGTTGGGTTGAAACCAAAATTCTTCCTCTCTTCCTTCTCTCCCTCACTCTAACTCTCGGATTCTTTTTTCTCTTCATAAGTATACACGCTGCCTTTGGTGTAGAATGGGAAAAGGAAGAATTGTTCCGTTAATATAATTGGGAGTTAAGAAGAGGGGAAATTATGAGATATTAAGTGAGGTGGGGGTTATGAAGAAGTAATGGAAGTAGTGGGGAAAATGGAGGGCTATTATTATATAAGTTTTAATTTGTTTTTTTTGTTTTTCTATGCTACCGGTTACACACATGCCTAAGATATAGTATATTTAACTTTTCTTAACACAGGTTAAAACGGATATGGTGATGGTTTCTGGGGGAGGACTGAGAAGAAACATGCTTGTTTGCTAAGAAAATGGAAGAAGATGAAGATGAGAAGTCATGAAGAAATCAATTTGACATTTGGATATTTATTAGGGCTGAGAAGACAAGAATAAATTTCGAAAGATTTGAAGTTATAATAAACATAATTGCGAAGAAAATGCTTGCGCAAACCCTAAAAAACATGTGTCCCTTTCTCGCAGTCATGACAATTGTAACGGTTAAGAGACGTGTAAACACAGGATTGCAACATTGAGTCTCTGATTGTAGTTGCACAGGTTTGGAACAGCAAATCTGTGGGGACATTTAGTAAGGGATAATTTGAATAGCATATGGCCCTCCTTGATTGACTAATAAAAACTTGATTTAGAGAAATCATAACATTGAGAATCTCTACCAAAGTTTCTGACTTCGGAGACTGATACACTTTTAAACTTGCAAGGCCGACAAACTCTGAGCATCCGTCTTGTGCGACTGCTGAACCCAATGCACAAATCTCCAGCTCAGGTCGCCACGTAGGACCTATCAGTATTGCGCAAAATTCAGTAGTCGAACCTAAAGCAAGCCAAAAAGAACCTTGACAGGAAATTTATGAATCATAAACTTCGAGAACAAACATCTGAGGTACACAGGAGACCTAAACTAGACAATAAAAACATGTCTCTGATATAGTACAACTTGCATCGGCAGAAGACAAAAATACTCAGGTATTGCCACATTTAACCTGCACATTTGTCGGCCTGCACCTCCATGGTACCTCCACCCATGCGACGCAATTTTTGAAGCTATGTATAACACCCGATCGGTCTGAGTCGATCCACAGGTAAAACCTGAGTCTTTTTTGTCAGACGGGAACGCCTGCATAAATACCACTAGAGAAAGGAGGAGATGAGGGTGAATAGTGGTTAGCAGAAATTACACTATTTTCTATCCCTTTAAAAAATTCTCTCAAAACTGATTCTGAAAAATTTCATAACCGTTACCCATTTTTCTGAAAGTTAAAACTCTCAGTACACAAAATTAAATATTATAAACATTCCAGAAATAAAATTCAAAGGCTTAAATTTATTGTTTCGTAAAATGGGCAAAAACAAAACGTTTGACTCTTCAAACATGTGTAAAAACTTCAGATGGTCAGTCTGAACTGAATTGGACATAAAACTTTGAAAGACTATAACTTTTTATATATTCAGTCAAAAAGATTGATTCTTGTGTTCAAATAACCCTTAAGACGTCTAGCTTATGTTTTAAAAAGACCTTGGCCAGAAACTTTGCTTAATATGAGCGAAAGTGCACGTTTCATGAAGACTGGTCAATTTATTGACAGAATGAAGCAATATTCTTTCAAACAGTGAATGGCTAACTTTCCTTTGCTCAAATTCGATGTTTCTAGTTGCAAATGAAAGCTAAAAATCTGATGTTTATTGTCGTCCAAAATCAAAGATTTTGAAAATGTTTTACCATTTAAACTGTTGTGTAAAATAAAGTGTTGAATGTGTGAAGGACATGCAGAAAAGTATAGAAGACAATGGCACCAAGAGTTATCCTGGTTCAGTCAATGTGGCATACTCTAGTCCCAAAGAACACCTTTCCTTGGATTTTCATTATGAAAAGAACACTTTACACCTTTCTAGGTACTTGATTCTTGGGTTATACGCTAACTTTAATCAAGACTTGATCACAACACCTTCATAGTATAAGAATGTAATCACCTCATCACCTATTGATGTAGCCTTATAGAATGGCTAATCAATTATAAGTTTTATGAATATAGGAGGTGTAAATTCAGCAAAGAGACAACTCAAAACACTATAGCTTCAGCTACAAGTATGAAAAACAAGAATAGAGAAGAAAAAGAAGCAAGGAAGAAAATAGCTCAAGGTTATCTTCCTCATTCAACTCTACTCTTATTTATAGGTGCGAGCAGCCTCTTATGTTGATTAGGATGCCCGTATGTCACCTTCAATGTCATCATCTTACTAGTCTTTATTTGGTTGGATGACCACCTCACCACCTTGTATAGTTGTGATTTAAGAGATATGATTGGAGCGCTTCAACTCGTATCTTTATGCTGAACATTTCTACAGAAATGTTTGTAGAATCAAGTGGTTTGGATAGCCACTTCCTTCTCCACCTTTTGCTCAACCACTACAATAACTTGATATGGATAAGAGATGACGCAATTTGCTGGATTTTAGCTTCCAAAAGCCAAAATATATGCCACCTTGGACGTCAAGTGTGTAACTTCTTGCCAACAAGTCATCTTGGAGTGTTTTGGTTGGTCCATGTGGTGTAATTTCGTATATATGTTGAAATATGATTTTTCTATCTCACATATACACATATGGACATTAATGTTTGAAAATGAGTAGGAAATCTGACAACCATGGTTGAATAATGGTGAGAAGAGATTGCCATATAATCATCACCATTAGATCCAAACTACTTTTCTTTTTTTTCTTCTTCAAGTGTGGCCAGTTGTTACTCAAAAAATGACCAATATTATGCTCTAAGTAATTATGGAGAAGTCCAAAATGATGTATATAAGAATATCATTGATGGCCATATAATATGAGAAAATAAATGTCACATAATAAGATTCCCTAGAAAACCAAAGTCCATAATAATGGTTGATGTAGATATGAAGACCATGAATACCATATATAAGAAATCCATATTATAAATATTTTAGCATTACACATAAAATAAGGTTGCGTAAATGACCAAAATGCCATCGTCTCCAAAATGACCAAAATACATTTGAAAACCAAATATGTCAAATAAGGGTTTAGTGATACCCCATCTTTGTCTTGTGTATCCTTTATAAGATATGACACTTCAAAATCTCAAAAGTACTCTTTTGCCCTTGTGGTAAGTTGTAAAAGCTTCCTTGGCAAGTTAGTGAGACATACATGCATACACTCCAAATTAAAGCATAGAATCATGATGAACATATATAGGATGTTTAAAAATCATCGTATGCAAAGGAGATAATGTGCATACCAGTATTGCTTATTTGCTTATCATATATCAAAGAAATTGTTGAAAAATACGCATCACTTTAGAGACTGATGTGACATTGATCGATCGATGTATCTCAGGTTGAGAGATCGGTGTCTTATTGTGAGGTTACCGTTTTAATTTGTCTAACATCAATTGATCGCTGTAGGGTATGATTTGCACTTCAATCGATCAATGTTTCTTGGGTTGAGAGATCGATGCCTCACAGCGAGCTTTTAGTTTTAATCTTCACATAGATCGATTGATCTATGTCTCTTTTGAGAGATTGATGTACACATTGATCGATGTATGTGTCTTAAACTGAGAGATCAATGTCACTTTCTTATTCGTTTACTTTTTGATAAAAATAATTCAAACATATACACAACACTTTTTTGCTCTAAAAGCCGATCTCCATATGATTATCTATAAATACAACCGTACTACCCTCAAGTAAGAGATCTTGAGCCTATCTTCATACCTATGGGCCTGTAAACTTCTTCGAGGTCTGGTTATCTGAGTGTTCATAACTGACTTGAGTATCGGAAGTTTTTTATGATGCAAGCTTTGGGGAGGAATTCTAAGTTTACAAGTTCAGAGAGCCATTCCGATTCACACCATTATTGATTTCAGACACTTAGCTAGTTTATTTTAGCCCATTAAATAAAAATCTCAAGTGTCACCCTTTTAAGGTCTGAAAGTTTTACAAAGAATAAGCGGACCATCCATTGACGAAAATCAGCTTCATTAATATATATATATATATCTATATATATATATATATACACACACAGACGCGCGTGTGCACACTCTCACACACACACACACACATATATATATATATAGCACATATATATATATGTGTGCGCGCGCGCGTGCGCTTATGGTTTTGAATTGTTCTTGTCACCGAATAAGAAGTTCGTAGTATCGTATAAGAAACACAAAAAAAAACCCTAAGAGAGAGAAGCACTAAGACAGAGATCAAGTGTAAATGATGAGGTCAAAAGGACTCCGAATAAATATTGAAAATCAACATTACACAATACTCAATTTTAAGTTTAATCTCGGCCAAAATCATTCTATCTATCATTGCTTTTAAATAATTTAAGCAAAGCAAAGGGTAGCGACATATACTTGGAGTGTTCATTCGATGTATAAGTCTAGCGGTTTCACTTATAGAATAAAAAAAGACAAATTCTCTATGAATGAGTAAATTCAAAATGTTGAACATGCAGTCATTTTATTGGTGCAAAATAAACTAAAATAATGACTTGGGATACAAGTAAATGACGCCAAAGGCCCCATATCGATGAAGTAGGCATTCACTAGCCCACAATCACATTAGGATGATGGAATTACAACCACAACCATGACGGAAAGTGATAGGTTACAATTTTCAATATATATAGATCACTTCATCTTCTTTCACACAAAGTTGAGCTTCGCAATCTGGCATACGTAGTCTTACCTCTGTGACCTCAAGTTTACAATACAACGACTTCACCAGTTGCTCCAAAGTCCGCTTTCACCGTTTTCACCGCTTTCACTTAGATGACAATTATGAATAATTATAATGAAAGAATTAATATGACTGTGCATAATAATAAGGTACAGTCTTGAAAATTAGACACATCCATAAGAACAATTTCCTAGTTTCTTGACCTATGATCTTGGCCAAAAATATTCACATTATGTCCCTTTGAACTCCTCTATCTACCAGCATGGTTAGCCTCAGCTTGTCGAATTTCTTCGATTTCTTCGCTTTGATCCAAATCAACAACATCAATATGTTCAGAAATGCGAGTTGAAATGATATGCGGAGATGGATGCTCTATGGTGGAATGGTTCACATTCATCTGTTGAGACATCTCCACTTGATCATGATTAGATGAATCGTCACTGGCTGCCGGATGAACACTTGAATTTGTTCTCAGGACTTTGTCACCTAGTGAAGGACAACATTTTTCCCTACAATACCTTGACATTGAAACGAGTTTCTTTGTCTGTGAGAAGAATAATGCTAACAACACAGCTGATCCAAATATGATGAAGAGCCCTCCAAAATCAGACACAGTAAGACCTGTATTTTCATTGTTTATATTGTCAAGTTGATTATCTGAGGAATATTGAGGTCCAAAATTTTTTTGTTCAATAGCAGTCATATTTGGCCCTTCTGTGACTGAGAGAATCGCCCTCGACAAGTAAGGGACTAGTGCTGAACCCATTGGACATGCCTGGATTAAAGAGACAATTCAAGTCATGTCACATGCATTTAAGCAACACATGGAAACTCTTTCTGAACAAGTTACTTGGTGATAAATTTAATTTTCCACAAACAGAATGTTAAGATGTATAACTACAGTCCACACCAGGCCTAAAGGGACATCAATCTGTGTGATTTTCACATGCATAGAGACAGAAAGGTTGGGGAGAGAGAGAGAGAGAGAGAGCTTACAAAACCAAAGCCATCAGTCTTATATGCTGGTCCAACCATTTTGTACTCGGACCCATATCGATTCAGGAGGAGCTTCATATAAGGGATTTCATCATAGATTACATCAAATCCTCCATTCTTGCCTCCTCTGCTCATATTACCATGGATCTCCTCAACACTGGAGTATTCCTTAAGCCTTGATGAGCTAAAATGTAATCGGTTAAGTAAAAAATCTCTGACAAAAGAACCTTCTTGGTATCCGACAATTACGTCATCAGAAAGTCTAAAATTTAACTGATCTACTGTGAACATTGATGATAATTTTGCTGTGTAGCTCTGCATCACAATGTAGGACATATAAAGCCATGCTACCAACACAAACCTAGACCAGTTGGTGGATACTACGTTACCTGTTTGGTAGAAAAACAAAGTACATTACGTCAACAAAGCAGAA
Organism: Eustoma russellianum; assembly: GCA_036186865.1. NCBI lineage: Eukaryota > Viridiplantae > Streptophyta > Magnoliopsida > Gentianales > Gentianaceae > Eustoma > Eustoma russellianum. The sequence continues at coordinate 26,650,009 of AP025060.1, read as the reverse complement.
TAATTAAGTAAAATATATTTTATGTGATCATAGCACACAAGGATACAGCCTCTTGCACAAAGTGCAGTGTGAGACTGCATACTTCAGATCGCGAAGCGATCCGGCCCCTTCTGTACCTTGAACAAACTCGGGAGCCTAGTGCACTGGGAATGCGTTTTTATAGCAGACAAGGAATAACAAAAAACATGCGTGGGACTTACTCTCTGGGAACGCGAGAACTGCAATTGGAAACCAGAGGATCAAACCTCTGTGCTCTTTGTGTGGCCTTACTGTGTCCTCAGTGGCGCTGGAGTTTGCGCGATGTTCCAATGTATGAAGTACAATGCCGATACATATACAGGCGCCAAGAATTGTTACCCAAAGATCCCATCTGAAAGGCTTAAAAAATATCCACATGTCCTTGCCTTGTTTATCTCGCACAACCATTACAATTCCTGATTCTGAATATGGCAGCGTAAAATCGACATATTCTGCCCGGTCCGCCAGTATTGTGGTGTCCCCCACCACAATATCATACTAATTCCACAATGAAACCAAAAAAGAAGAGAAAAAACAATTAGCTTAATGCTACATTAAGCAATAAAACGAAAGAAAAGGCAAATAAAGGAAACCAAAAAAGAAAAACAATCACATAGATGATGATGCATTAGTTCATTGTTGGTATAGTTTTTCCCTTGAGCATCAAACCTCAGCCAAAAACAATTACATTACTGTTTAACTAGAGAAAAAAGACAAGTTATTTGAAGCCAACCTGTGTGGATATGTTGTGAATAAGATCAGTATATGTCCCCCTAGAAAATCCACTGTCATCAATATAAGGCATAAACTCATAATCAATTGTGAAAGGTAGTAACTGCAGTGCAGCAAGAAAAATATCGATTGAAAATCCATTGGCATGAGTCTTGTTCGTCAGAGGGTCTAACCATACCTGAACGAATTCTGTGAAACCAGTTTTCTTAGGGACCCCTACTTTTAGCTTCCCTGTCTCAGGAATAGACCAACCTTTCGGCTTTGTAACCGAGTCTCCTGGCCATACAATTGTTTTTAGTTCCTTGACAGAAGTCGAGTATTTTTCTCCACCATTTGAAGAGATTTCTCCAACTATTCCTCTATCATGAGTCCAGTAACCGAGTGTTCTGCCTCCCATTCCAATCACATTGAATATCACTACAGACGAAGCTTCGAGTTTCCCATCAGTTAATCTGAATTCACCACTCAAACCTTCAAAACTTATATTAGAAAGTTGGTGAAGAAGTTTTGGACCATAATTAGAGACCCCCAAATTTGAATCAAAACTTCCATTCTCTCCATTATCAATCTTTGTAAAGTTGGATTTCATTGGTCCAATCATTTCAGACGCCATGGCTAAGGCGTAGACTGTATCATACGCGAATAATCCATACACATTTAACTCCATGTTCATATGTTGCAAACTCATCGTCTCTGCCTTCCATCTTTCCTTGAAGTTCCTTGAATTCTTCGAATATGGAACAAAAGCTTTAAAGCCTAAAACACCTTCCATGGCCTCAGTGATTGTAGAATCCAAGGAATTCAGGAAGTTACCAATGCTATCTGAGACAATCCATGCGTAACCTTTGCTCATCATCCCAACACTTTTGGCTAAGAGAAAGAACCTTCCACCAAGCGCGACGTTCATATGTACAATGAACACTCTAGTTTGCATGCCCATTAGCATTTTCAGCTGCTTCTTAATATCATGATCATTCCCAGATGAAGAGATGGAAGCCACAGAAGAAATCCGAATATCAGACATTTGGAATGATTTGTTTAGCTGAGAGAAAAACTCTCTACCATCATCATTGTCCTCATGCACAACTACAACTTCATGCCATTCAAATCCTTGGCAGATTGCAGCAAGAGCTTTCAATTGGTTCGAATAATCCGGTGTCGTTCGAACAAAGTAAGGATTTTGTGGATTTGAAACAGATTGGACTCTCTCTGTGACAGAAATTATAGGTACTTGGGATCTTTTTCCAAGCTCTGCAATAAAACTTCCCTCTGTTAACTTTTCTGATCCTACAATTCCATGAACTTGCTCTTTCTCTAGCAATTCCAAAACTGCATTTTGACACCAAATGGAACGTGATAACCAATCAAAATCCAGAGAATATTCTTATAGTACATTAGCATTCAAGTCTTATTTTTGTAACACAGTGGTGGAATATAAACATCATTCCTTTCTTGTGTCTGTTGAAACTTCAAATGAAATAGACTAAATCAACTACTCTCTTTGTCTCAAAAATTTTGTCTAAATGAAAAATCAACTTGACAATATTTTTGAAACAGAAGGGTATATAATAATGTACTCGAGAGTTGTTTCATGAAACCCAGATGGAAACTTGAAAAAGGGATATTTATGTGTTCATCATACACTAAATTATGTATGCGACTAGCAATTCAATATTATATGACATTCTGAATATAAAAAAGTGTAAAAAAAAAACATAAAGAAATTGTTATTAAAGTGAAACTAACATTGAGAAGCCATGTCCACTTGATCATGAGCATGTTTGACATGGAGAAGCAATCTGGTTTGATAATCCGAATGCACCGCGTAGAAATCCGAAAGTGCCATCGACATACAGGCTTCAACCATGGTGTCTAAAGTGGAGTTTGAATCAAGAATCACTCCTATGTGGACTGGACTGGAACTTGAAGCTGCTGTTGCATTCCATACTAGCAATTGGATCATGCAAAAAAGAAAACCAACTCTTTTCTTAATCACCATGTTCAACTCCACAAGTCCTTGAGTATATGTTGAATGTGTAACATGTGAAGGGTGAAATAATCGCAATCCTGATTAAAATATTTGAGACATGAACATAGAAAAATCTGTTGATATATAGACTTTTGGGGTTTTCTTTTCTCTTTATGGGGCGGGGGGAGGGGAGGAGTGGGTGTACGATGTTGTATTAAGAGATGGGGTTTCTAAGACTTGGCATGTGAGGTCTGAAATTTTTCCACAAACGAAGTTTCGAGGAAAAGTTGTAACAAGATAGTCGGTTAAGCAACCAAATACTAGTCAAGGTCACATATGTTAACGAAGTGAGTCGAACTGAATATTAGGTTTTCGAATTCTGATTTGTTTAGTTAAACAAACTGTTTGGTTCAGTTTGGCTCATTTACTATGCGAGTTTCAAAATTGGTTCAAGTTTGGTTCGAAAATACTATAAATGTTTAAACGAGGCGAATAGTGCGCTAACAGTTCGGCTCGTTTTAGTAAACGAACCTAATTGATGTTCGAACTCAGTTCGTTTAAATAAAATAAACGAACGAACTTGAATCAAATACGAATCGAACTCAAACCGTTCACGATTTTAACACCCTTAATCATGCTCTTTTTCAGGTCAAGACTCTCAGGGAGATAAATTTGGAAATAAGTTATTCACATTCAATGAAAGAAAAATTTGTTAGACTTGGTAAATGCGTACACACACTTCTCTAGTCCATTCTCATTAAAAGTTTCTATTTCTCATAATAATTTACAATAACATTATTTTCGTCGACTTAGACGTCTAAATAATGTATGTAGTAAACCACAGAGGGGTCTTGCTATTTAATTCTATTCTTCTATCTAACAATTCACGGTCCCCTAGCTGCAGACTTACATCGAACAATACACTTCCTACAGCTTAATGCTTCTATGCTTTCTTACTGTCCTAGAGAATCAAATACCGCCGCGCATACTCTCTCAAGATATGGCTATCATTCGTCTGGACTGACAACATATTTGTCGATGCAAGCACTTCCAAGTGAAGTGCGGGGCGCCATCATCTTGGATGTGTCAGTACCAAACATCCTTTGGCACTTGCTGCTGTGTTCATCTAGAGCCGTCTCTCGCTTTGGGAGACAAAGGAGCTGTCAGTTACTCTGCTGCATGCTTACACTGTACGACAATATCATGGACAGATGGATGTGGAGCTTTGCGATGACTTACTGGATCATATTGTTGTTGCCTTTGTTCTCCCTGAACGCAGGCGACATGGGTATGTTAGCTATAATATGCATATTTTTGTTATACTGCTGCTATACTTTACTAATCGTTTGTGCGTTATGTTTCTTGCAACTTCTGAGGGCCATCATGCAATGCTGCAAGTGGACTACATCAAATTGTTTCCTTCAGCGGATTCGGCAGCTTAAGCTGTTTCTGGAAGCCATGTTTATATTTTCTCATCTACCTTTGGTTCTTTCTGTAATTCTTTTGCCAATACAATCTAATTATATAAATATGTACGCTTTTTCCTTCGCCAGGGTTCTATCCACAAGGGTGGTTTTTCCTAGCAAGGTTTTAATGCGGCATATCGTATATGATTGGAGACTGGCCATCCTTAGCTCGCTTCACTATCCTTTTACATACGATACATTTGTTGTAATATGGTTTTCCTCAGCCACAAGTGAGGCTACATTCTAATAATAAATAAATGCACGACCTTATTTAAAAAAGAAATTCTGTTCTTCTATCTGTTTTCAAAGAGAAATATTTTACCACATGTACGTGGGAAAAAATTAAACTTTTCAAAATGTAGTTGATACCAAGAAGAACAATAACATTTATGACTATAAATGGCGTTACAGGTGTTATAACCGGATTTATAAAAAAAAAAAGAGAGAAGAAGATAATAACCAAATATTTAAAATAACTAAATTCTATCCTTTTTCCTAAATTCTATCTTTTCTTCCTTAATCATCACCCTTAATTCCCCTAAAATCTCTCTCACTTTTACTCTCTCTAACCCTAATCCTCTCTCCCCACTCTCCCAAATTCAGCAGCCACCTCTTCCCCCTCTCCTCTCTCAATTTTCGGCTAAGGAGGAAAAGGGAAGGAAACGAAGGATCCTTGATCAAAGGATCAAGAGGAGGAAATCACAACGCTCGTAGATCATCACACCTTTCTATATCAATCACTTCTCGCTAGGAATCGAGGTAGGTGCATATTCTTTACTTCCTCAAAACGGTATGAAGGCTTGCATAGGAAAAAGGGTATTTTTATGTGATGTGGTTGTCGTTAGTTCTTGATTTTATTTGGATCATGTGCAACGTGTGTATTTTCCGTTATATGTTTCTTGATTCAACGTGATCTTGTTGTTGTATGGTTCGTTGTTACTTGGGGTTGTGTGGTCTTGATGCGAGTATGGATATGTGGGATGGGGGAAAGGTTGTTGGGATTGGATGGAAGGATTGCAGAAATTTCAGGATGGGACTTTTGAAGTTCGGGGACATCGATCGATCGACGTCCAGAGGCTGAGGGTTCGATGTGCCTCAGATGGACATCGATCGATCGACGTCCAGAGGGTGAGAGATCGATGTGCCTCAGATGGACATCGATCGATCGACGTCCAGAGGGTGAGAGATCGATGTGCCTCAGATGGACATCGATCGATCGACGTCCAGGGCTGAGGGTTCGACGTGCCTCAGAACCACGTCGAACGATCGACGTCCCATGGCTGATGGTTCGACGTGTCTCAGAACCACGTCGATCGATCGATGTCAGAGGATGACGTCCCACTGTTCTTTTTCCTTTCTTTTGCATTCATGGCACGTGCATGTGCATGAGGTACCCATTGTCTGAGGGTGTGCGTGTTCGGAGGATACGTAGTGCCTATAGGGCGTGGGGACCGTGATGATACACAGCGTCGGTCGGGCGTGGGTGTCATGTGATACGCAGCGTCTATAGGGCGTGGGTGTCGTACGGATACGCAGCGTCTATAGGGCGTGGGTGTCATGAGATACGCAGCGTCTATAGGGCGTGGGTGCCGTACGATACACAGCGTCTATAGGGCGTGGGTGTCTAGAACGGCAAGTGGTGGCTAGAGACCATGACGCTGGAACTAGGTCCCGGGAGCATGCATTGCATATAGGCCTAGGAGCATATTGCCTGACATGTTTCTAGTTGCGTGTGACACGTTATGTGAGCATGCATCACGTACTTGCGCATGCATCTTGTGTGGATTGTTTATTTCCGTATAAGCCATGTAGTGTAGTTTCTGTTGAGTACGTGGAGTGTCTTACCTTCCGGTTGTATGCTATCTGTTCTATGTGGTTACGTGGAGATATCGTTTTGGGTATGTAAGTTTTGTATTGTTTTGAGAGGCACCTACTGGGTGATTACCATCACTCACACCTACTATTCCATATGTAGCCGAGACGGAGCATGATTACATCTACGTTGAGGATGAGTCCGATACCGTGGAATGGGCCGAGTGACTCGTAGAGATGACTGCAGCGAGGATGGAGACAGGTTTTTGTGATGCTTTGGGGTGACACAGACATTTTATTCACATGCTTTGAAAACAATTTTATGTTTTGATAAATTTAGACATTTGACCTTGATTTGTAAGGCCCGGTCAGCCTAGATTTTCCATCGTTATTTTCTTAAAGTTATTTAATTTCGGAATTAGTATTTGACTTATCGTTTCCGCAGAAAGAAAATGAAAACTTTTCTATGTCAGCACTGACGTGTAGCAGGTTGATGTGACGCCTTGTATTCTCCTGAGTGAGATACGGCGGGTGCACCGTTACCGAGGACGGAGCTCGGGAGCGGGGCGCTACAGGTGGTATCAGAGCCCAGGCTTCAGATACGCCTCGGGAACGTATAGTTTAGTCAATTAACCCTAGGATAAGTGACGATCTGTTTTTAAATGATTTTTTTTAAAATTGGAATAAAATGAAGTAGACATAAGCTATGACTGGGTTTTGGGTTGGTGAGTGCCGTTAGCAAGCAGACAGGATAGGTTATCCTTCTTCGACCTCCTCTCCTTACTTCTTCTCAATACTCTTAAGTCAACCTTGTCTAACATGCTTTAAACATCCACAGACAATGCCTCCACGACGTGAACCATCAGGGAACGATGGAAATGACAGAGACGAACGTCAGGGGCAAGGGGCGATCCCCCAAAACTTTGCGGATACATTGGCCAATCTGACGGCCTTAATAGCCCATCAGCAGGCGCAGATGGCGCAACAATATACTCAGATGACAGAGCAACAGGCACAGATTGCCCAAATACTTCAGCACACTCAGCAACAGCAGCAACAACAACCGCCACCACCACCGCCCGCACCACAGCAGGGTTTGAGGTTCTATTACAGGGAGATGCAGAACTCCCGAATACCGATGTTCCGGGGTACCACTCGGCCTGACGAAGCCGAGATTTGGCTCAAAAACATAACTGAACAGATAAGACTGATACAAGTACCCGCGGATCTGAAAGTAGAGGTGACTACCCCGTTCTTGGAAGGGGAAGCTGAGAGGTGGTGGAACGGAGTGAAACGCAAATTGACTCCACCAGTGACTTGGGAGCAATTCGTTGAGGAGTATAAGAAGCACTACGTTCCGGGTAGTGCTATTCAGAGAAGGATGGCGGAGTTCCAGCTGTTGACCCAAGGGTCCATGACGGTGGATCAATACTCCGAGAAATTTCATGAACTGGGCCAGTATATGTCGTGCATCATGGACAACGAAGAGGCCAAAATGTTGAAGTTCCACACAGGTTTGAGCTTTCGCATTCAACAGGCGATTGTTTGCGCAGAGACTACCACATTTGAGGGATTGCTGGAGGTATGTCGACGTGTAGAGAGGAATTTGGAAAGGGCAGCTGCACTAGAAAGACTGAAGAGGCCCCGTGAGGAGCTGCAGACAGGCAGGTCGGGGAGATGGCTGAAAGTACCTCGGCGCCCACAGTCCGGGCAACCATTCCGGCCAGAACGACAGCAAAGTGCAGTGATTCAGACCCCGATGATTGAGGGTCCAGCACCGACTGACGCGCAACCAGTAAGGGCTGCGGCACCTATCCCACGGTGTACACTGTGCGGACGTTTTCATCCGGGACCATGTTGGAAGGATCAGAGAGTGTGCTATAACTGCGGGAAGCCAGGACACATCGCTAAGGAATGCCCAGCACCGGCTCAGGTGAACCCACAGACACAAGCTCAACAGGGGGGACGAGGCCGGACCAATGCTCGAGTACATGCGATGACGGATGCCGAAGTCGAGGAGTCGGCCGACGTGGTGACGGGTACATTTATTTAAGTACTTAATTTCGTAGTTGGAGTACATTTTTATGTGTTGTTATGGTTATGTGCTAAAACCTGAATGTGGTAGGTGTGATTTTAATTAACAAAGTGCCAGCAAATGTTCTATTCGATAGTGGAGCAAGTCACTCGTTTATGGCAAAGAGATTTGCCAAGAATCTGGACATTCTTCCCGAATGGATTGAGACTCCATACCGTATACAGGCCGCGGGTGGCCAAGTACTCGTATCTCATCATCGTTACAATGGATGTGAATTGGAGATTAACGGTCTACAGTTTTCTGCGACCCTGATACCGATCCAGATGTTCGATTTCGACATTATTCTGGGCATGGACTTCTTGGCGGAGTATCATGCAAATATTAATTGCCGGCAACTGCAAGTCAGCATGAAGGCACCTGAACTGGGGAAACTATATTTCAAGGGAACCCTAAATTAAAGAAGGCACCCCAGAAGCTTTATTTGACTGCGGCTCAGGCCTTTCGAGCACTAAGGAAAGGAAAAGAAGGATGGAAACATGAGATTATGTATAGATTACCGGGAACTCAACAAGATCACTATCAGAACAAGTACCCTTTACCCCGAATCGAGGATCTCTTTGATCAGCTACGGGGGGCTAGGGTGTTCTCCAAAGTTGACTTGCGATCCGGTTATCACCAGTTGAGAATCAAATCTGGGGATACAGCCAAGACCGCTTTCCGAACACGTTATGGCCACTATGAATTCCTGGTTATGCCTTTTGGATTAACCAACGCCCCAGCTGCCTTTATAGACCTAATGAACACAGTATTTCAGAAACAACTGGATAAGTATGTTGTGGTGTTCATTGATGATATCCTGATATACTCCCCTGACGAGGATACTCACGCGGAACACTTGAGGGAGGTTCTAGAGACCCTTCGAAGAAGCAAATTATACGCCAAGTTCAGCAAATGTGAGTTCTGGTTGAAAAGCGTAGCCTTCTTGGGTCATGTGGTCTCTGAAGAGGGAATTTCTGTGGACCCAAAGAAAGTGGAGGCGATCACCGAATGGCCTAGGCCTACTAATGTGACAGAGGTAAGGAGTTTTCTCGGTCTGGCTGGATATTATAGGAAGTTTGTCGAGGGCTTCTCATCGATTGCAGTGCCTCTAAGCCGATTGACGCAGAAGAAGTCGAAATTTGAATGGACCACCGAATGCGAGCAAAGCTTTGCTGAACTAAAACAGAGACTGACCACAAGCCCCTATTCTTGCTCAGCCCTCCGCTTCAGAAGGGTTTGTCATTTACAGTGACGCTTCTAAGAATAGGCTAGGTAATTGTGTATGATCTCAACTGATTTTGTATACAATTAAAGATGTGGTCTAACTCTTATATTTCAGGATGCGTGTTGATGCAAAACGACAAGGTCATTGCCTATGCTTCACGACAGCTAAAGCCCTATGAGCAGAATTATCCGACTCATGATCTGGAACTTGCAGCGGTGGTGTTCGCCCTGAAAATCTGGCGTCACTATCTATATGGAGTGAAGTGCGAGGTGTTCACTGATCATAAGAGTCTTAAGTATTTGTTTACGCAAAAGGAGCTGAACATGCGCCAAAGGAGATGGTTAGAGTTGCTGAAAGATTACGACTTGACCATCAGTTATCACCCAGGGAAGGCCAATCGAGTGGCTGATGCCTTAAGTAGGAAGTCGAGCCATGCACGGCAGGCTACTCTAGAAAAAGAAATGGCAGAATTTGATTTGGATCTTGTAGATTCTACCGCAGACATTCTGGCGACACTAATTATCACCCCAACCTTGGTAGACCAAATTAAGGAAACACAGAAGAACGATGCAACAATTAAAGAGACGCGAGAAAGAATGCTAACCAACCAAGTGGATGGTTTTCAAGTTCATGACGACGGCAGTATGTGGTACCAAGGAAGGTTGTGTGTACCGGATGTCGAGGAACTCAGGAGAGAGTTGTTGAAGGAGGCACATAATTCGAGACTGTCTATTCACCCTGGTGCTACGAAGATGTACAATGATCTCAAGAGACACTATTGGTGGAATGGCATGAAAAGGCATATTGCTGAGTTTGTGGAAAGATGTCTTGTTTGCCAGCAAGTTAAAGCGGAACACCAAAGACCGGGTGGATTGATGCGACCACTAGAGATACCTGAATGGAAGTGGGAGCATGTAACAATGGACTTCGTGGTGGGACTCCCGAAAACAAGAAATGGAAATGACGTGATATGGGTAATCGTGGATCGACTGACTAAGTCCGCTCACTTCTTGCCTATTCCCACCGGACTTACTATGGAGAGGCTGGTAGCCATGTACATTGATAACATTGTTTGCCTTCATGGGGTGCCAGTTAGCATAGTATCGGATCGTGACTCGAAGTTTACATCTCAGTTCTAGGCAGCGTGCCAGAAGAAGATGGGGACTGAGTTGCGACTGAGTACTGCTTTTCACCCTCAGACCGATGGTCAATCTGAAAGGACCATTCAGACCCTGGAGGATATGTTGAGGGCATGCGCATTGGATTTTAAAGGAAATTGGGACAGCATGCTCAAATTGATAGAGTTCTCCTACAACAACAGCCATCACAGTGCCATAGGTATGGCACCATTTGAGGCCTTATATGGACAAAAGTGTAGGTCACCTGTGCATTGGGACGAAGTTGGTGAACGTAGGTTGACGGCTCCAGAAATAATCGAGCAAACTAAAGAACAGGTGAAACTAATTCGTGAACGTCTTAAGACGGCTCAAGATAGAAGCAAGAGTTGGGCCGACACGAAGAGACGACCTTTAGAGTTCGAAGAGGGAGAAAAGGTCTATCTTAAAGTGTCACCCATGAAAGGTGTGACACGGTTTGGAGTTAAAGGGAAGTTGAAACCGCGTTATATTGGACCTTATGAGATACTCGAAAAGGTTGGAGACCTAGCTTACAAACTGGCATTACCTCCGATGCTGGCTCAGGTGCACAACGTGTTCCACGTCTCGCAGTTAAGGAAGTACGTACCTGACCCGAGTCATGTGTTGGATGCGCAACCGCTTAAGATCAGGCCTGATGCGTCATATGAAGAGGTACCGATACGAATTCTGGACCGGAAGGACCAAGAACTCAGAAGAAGGATTATTCCTTACGTAAAAGTTCAATGGAGCAATCACCGGGAGAACGAAGCGACATGAGAGCTAGAAGAGCAAATGCGCGACCGCTACCCCTATCTCTTTGAGTAAGGTACGGCAAGTTTCGGGGACGAAACTTTTTGTAAGGGGGGTAGGATGTTATAACCGGATTTATAAAAAAAAAAAGAAAGAAAAAAAAAGAGAAGAAGATAATAACCAAATATTTAAAATAACTAAATTCTATCCTTTTTCCTAAATTCTATCTTTTCTTCCTTAATCATCACCCTTAATTCCCCTAAAATCTCTCTCACTTTTACTCAGTGCATGTGCATGAGGTACCCATTGTCTGAGGGTGTGCGTGTTCGGAGGATACGTAGTGCCTATAGGGCGTGGGGACCGTGATGATACACAGCGTCGGTCGGGCGTGGGTGTCATGTGATACGCAGCGTCTATAGGGCGTGGGTGTCGTACGGATACGCAGCATCTATAGGGCGTGGGTGTCATGAGATACGCAGCGTCTATAGGGCGTGGGTGCCGTACGATACACAGCGTCTATAGGGCGTGGGTGTCCAGAACGGCAAGTGGTGGCTAGAGACCATGACGCTGGAACTAGGTCCCGGGAGCATGCATTGCATATAGGCCTAGGAGCATATTGCCTGACATGTTTCTAGTTGCGTGTGACACGTTATGTGAGCATGCATCACGTACTTGCGCATGCATCTTGTGTGGATTGTTTATTTCCGTATAAGCCATGTCGTGTAGTTTATGTTGAGTACGTGGAGTGTCTTACCTTCCGGTTGTATGCTATATGTTCTATGTGGTTACGTGGAGATATCGTTTTGGGTATGTAAGTTTTGTATTGTTTGAGAGGCACCTACTGGGTGATTACCATCACTCACACCTACTATTCCATATGTAGCCGAGACGGAGCATGATTACATCTACGTTGAGGATGGGTCCGATACCGTGGAATGGGCCGAGTGACTCGTAGAGATGACTGCAGCGAGGATGGAGACAGGTTTTTGTGATGCTTTGGGGTGACACAGACATTTTATTCACATGCTTTGAAAACAATTTTATGTTTGATAAATTTAGACATTTGACCTTGATTTGTAAGGCCCGGTCAGCCTAGATTTTCCATCGTTATTTTCTTAAAGTTATTTAATTTCGGAATTAGTATTTGACTTATCGTTTCCGCAGAAAGAAAAGAAAAACTTTCTATGTCAGCACTGACGTGTAGCAGGTTGATGTGACGCCTTGTATTCTCCTGAGTGAGATACGGCGGGTGCAACCGTTACCCGAGGACGGAGCTCGGGAGCGGGGCGCTACAACAGGTACACTAGGCTTCCGCGTTTATGTAGGGTTTGAGGAAGGGACTGATCACTTCGCGATCTGATGTATTCAGTCTTATGCTACACTTTGTGTAAGAGGCTATTTCAACGGCTTAAACCAATGACTATGTCCACTTTTAATCCAAAACTTAAGGCAACAGAAAAAATTAATATTAACGCTCCAAGAATTCATATTTACATTTCCTGTAACCTTTTCAGTCAAAATATTTTTCATTCTTTGACCATTAGATGGAAAGTTTGAATATTAAATAGAAAAGTCCTGATAAAAATTCCTATAGCAAATGCTAAAATAAATGACAAGCTGGGTGAAGCCTTAAAAGATGAATGGACAACGTCCTCTTTGTCATCAGAAGATGACACTTGTAATTCTTAGCCCACAAGAAAAGAAAAAAAAAGAAAAGGAAAGGGTCGTCATCCAAAAAAAATTAGAATATTTAACAGTACTTTCTAGCAAAAAAAAAAGTTGAACCCCAACCCTAAGGTTCCCTACACTCCAGTCCGACGAGGTAGTTGAGAAGTTGTAAATCAAGTATCAGTGGCCTGTTAAGAGAAGGCACAGAACACGCAGACCTATACTAAGGATCCACCCTCAAGACCTATATTGGAACCTGAAGATAAGTCACTCACGATATTTAACAGTTCTAATTTGTCATTGTGCCCAATTGAGCGTCGATGTGTCAACAGGTTTTTTTTTTAGGATTTTCCTTTAATTAACTTCATTTACTTAGGAACTTGTAACAGAATCCAAAAATACCAACAAAAGAAGTACTAGAATTTAAACGTAGAGAATAAAACTTGACAGATGCAAATCACCCAAGTGTCCGTGGGTTGTGCGATTTATGGTCTTACATCTGAAAGATGAAGCAAAAAAAAAAAAAAAAAAAAAAGGAAGGCCTAAAGCTGACATGTATTTGTAAGAAATTGTGATGGCATAAATTTTTATATGATGTGTGGTGAACAACCTACTGGAAGCGTAAAGATCGAGTCTTAGAATGTATATTTTCTTTATAATCTCGTTCATTTGATAGAAGATGGAAGTGTATATAGGGGAACTTTTAATTCATGAATGTGTTTTCACAGTGTATTAGACTCTCGCGTTTGTGCAAACTTCAAAAAAAAGAACGGATCAGTTCGCGATCTCATGTATGCAAGGCAATTCTGTAATATCACAAAAACACTAGATCAATGATCTAGAAAGTGGGAAAGCACCACTATGTGTCGAAAACTTGACGTGGAGGATGAAATGAAGTACGGGGTTCGTTGACTTTTCGTTAGGGTACAAAATTGTTGGAAACCTAATACTATGTGTAGCGACCCCGTCTCGAGCTCTAATACTCGAAACGACTCATCCACCGTATTTCACTAAGGAAGATACAAGGCGTCGAAATCGAAACAAATACACGTCAGCAGAAGTCATGAAAACTAAAACCTCGAAATAATCATAATCATTAATATCAATGTCTAGGGAAATCTAAATCCGATATAATGGTCAACGTAGATAAATACTAAATCCCCAAAATTACATAAACCTCGAGTAGCGAAAATAACTGTCTCCACTAAATCCTCAACGAGTCTCATCGGAATATCCTCAATCCCGAAACCTCTATTCTTGATCATCCTCGAATGTACTAACTCAATTACCTGTCTATCTGCAAAAATGTTAAAGCGTAGTTTGAGCGACAAGTCGCTCAGCAAGTAATCCCACTATACTTACCATGGGATCATACACGGAGAAGCAGGTGTGATAAAAATATATACCAACATAAAATAGTAGCATGCTTCTCTTCGCAAGTAAATTTACAATTCTGCCCCTAACATCCAAAAGCAAGTAGAGCAAATAGACCCAACAAAGTACATAGCAAAGTCCAATAAAATACATAACAAAGTCCGATTAGGTATACAACAAAGTTCAATCGAGTACACAACAAAGCCCAATCGAGTACACAACAAAGTCCAATTAGGGGTTAGTCCGAATCCAAGATCGATGATGCAATTTTTCAAATATGCAATGTCAAAATGTCCGAAGTCAAAGGCCCAAAATTTCCAAAGTCCGAAAGTTCAAAGTTTCCAAATCCCATTTAGCCGGTCCGATATCCAAAATCCAAATCCGAGTACAACTCGGTCCAAATCCAAAATGTCAAGTGTCCAAAATCCAAATATCCAAACCCGGCTAAAACGGTTCAAAATAATACAATGGCTATAGCACTTTCCCTACAAATGACTTATAACGTAAGACTTATGAATTGGTTCCCCAATAGTTTATATGCCATAGACTCCCTAAAAATTCTAAGTAGTTATGTCTATGGCGTCCTATGTCGGCCAATATGTTCGTGCTCTCTGAACATTCTAGGTGGACACTCTGTTTGTTTGGAAACAACACAGCTTAACAATATATTCAAGTGTAGGAGTGAATTTTCAAAAATATGCAAATGCAACTTTTCAAAATCATTTCCAAGTACCAAAGTTAGTCCAATTTGCTAAAATGGGCCAAAATATCAATTTTGCCAAATTACTAAAATTACCAAAATGCCCTTCAAAACATCACATAATTCCAAGCAGTTATTAATAGCCCAAATGGTCCAAAATACCAAAATTGACACTCCCAGGCCATGTATGTATACACGTATATATGCTCACGTCCATACATGTACATATACACGTATATACGTACACGTAACTCCCTCATTCCATTTTACTTATTCCAACCCGATTTTACAACTCACATACATACTTATATATATGTAGTAAACATATATACCATCTACTATAGATATTTAAGAACTTACATAATCATACTCTTTTCTCTTTTGTTCTTTTCTTTCGGCCCTCCAACAGTAAGCCTCAAATTCAAAAGGGAAAAGAATACCACATCAATTTGTAAAATGAAGTTTAGCAATTTGAGTATAGATTTCAATAATCAATATGAATTCGCATCACACTGTGTCTTCCACGGGGATTACTCCGAAACACACCAATTGTTGAATACCTTGATGAAGTTTCAACAACTAGTACTATTCCCGATGGAAAGGATAGATAACGTGTTTTCTCTAGAAAGTGGTTATATATATAAAATATATATAAATATACATGCTTTGCAAGCAAAGGGACAAGCAAAATTCTGTAGGTGAACTTCGCAAAGCAACAAAACAAAAGTTCTTTTTTTTTCTTGGAGAACTTTTCAAGAGAACATTGCTAAATGAATAAGTCCAGCAAAATTGAGTTTTTCTTTTTTGTCCCACACTGTTCGTGTGTGTGTGTGTATATATTATATATAGTGAAAAGTAAGCATATGAAACATTTGAAAATCAATGCAAACATTAGCAACATTTGAAACGCTTGAAAAATAATGAATTGAGAATTCAATGGCTAACGTTCATATCAAAATTTCCGTTATTAATATATGAAACAGAAATATTTAATATATATATAATACATATATATTATTTCTATAAACGATCAGAGCAATACATATATATAAGGGATATTCTGCTATTTTACTAAAAATTTACCAAAATTCGATATTTACCTATATACATGTACATACACGGCCATACATAAATACTTGTACACCATTTATGTCATCACATATACTTATGCATGATCAAGTATTTATATCAACATAAACATATAGATTTTCGCAAAACATAGCAAGTATAGGGAGATTACTTACCTGTCTCAACATATTATACCGTACTATTGGATTAAGGCTTGTTGGAGACCGGAATTGATTCCCCCTTCTTTTTTTACCTCTCGGCTTCTACCAAAAATGATGCTGCACTTATTTTCCTTTTCTTCCTAATACCACCAGTGGATGATTGAGAGAAGGAGCACATTGCAGCATTGCTAATGGCAACAAGAAAAGAAGCTGGCAACTTGATATTTTTCTTTTTCTTTCTCCAGGGGCGGCTGCCAAGTTGGAAAAATAAGGGGTAGGGTTGCTTCATTTGGTTTTGTATAATAATACATAGATGGTTGGTTAATTAGTTTCCTATTAGGTTTAAATTAAAATAAATGATACGTTTTAGGTATTTTCCAATTATGCATAGGATAAAGATTCCATTTAGAGTATATCCTATTTTTCAAATCCTATTTAGTTTAGGATTTATGTCCTATTGTATTTCTTTTTTCCTTGAGGGGCACGGGCATAACAGACCTCCCCCCTTACATAAGTTTCATCCTCGAAACTTATGTATGGTGTAATTAATACTTTAGTATAGTTCTACTTGATTCATTTACTTAGTATATCACGGGTATCATCATATAAATCTCACTTTTGGATTGATAAGCCCTATTCCACTTATACCACTTACTCGTGTGTCATTCAACTTATGTATTTGTAATCTACAATTCCGAATTCTTAAAACTAATCATATATGATCAATTACCTAGGTAGAAAACTAATCACAAATGTCTTTTAAGTCCTCAAACAGGCTAACCATTACTCTTCCTTACACCGAATCAAGTCCTCAAAATCAATTTTCATATACTTACGAACTAACGCTATGATTATATCCTTATTTTTTCAGAGATATCATCACCAACCTAGTATACGAAGTATATACACGGACATATTCTTCCTTCAAATAAAAATGTAATTTATGTAGCTTTGACCGTTGAAAATAATATCCGTTCAAATTTTGTAAACACAAAACCGAAAGTATCATATATTTATTTTCGCAACGCGATGTCTCAAATGACTATTTATAAAACAGCGATATAACTGTTTAGCAAAAATATTACCGTAAAAACCACTTCAAAAACGATTGAGACACAACAATCGTAAAGCTTTTTTTACAAAACTATTTGAACACGGTGTCTTTTTTTTCCAACGGAATATATATTTTGAAAGCTATGTTTCATTTGGCCAAATACAATAATTGAAAATTCATTAAATATAAAGCTTCGTAAAACATTTGGATAAGGTACCCTCTTTTTCCAAAAGAAGTATACATATTTTGAAAATTACTTTTTCACTTCGCAAAATCAAGTAAGTTCATCGCAAGCGGGCAAATATCTTAAAAACTTTTTAATGATAAAATGCTTTCACTATCAAATATTGGCAAATATAATTGGATTTTGACAAAACTGTTGTAACCAAAAACAAAAATTTGAAATATTGTATAAGAAATATGTAAACATCTCGCTCTTTGAAAAACATCAACAAAAAAATGTATCTAATTTTTATAGTTGTTAGAGTATTTGAAATTTCGTTACGTTGATATACGATTCGGAAAGAAGATTTAGCCTTGGAAAGTTAGTAGAGTATATAAAAATGAATTGATTGAAATACTTAGAAGCAAAATTTTTGAAAAACCTTTAAAATATAAGTGTATCGTGGGTTACGTGCTTATTTGAAAATATTTAGCCACCTGGAAAATGATAGTTCGATACTTCGTATAATTTCTATAATCCACCCTTATTTTGAAATAAAAAATCCATCTATGTATTGTTTCTTATAAGTCTAATCTTCGCCTACTATGATAAAATCATTAACTTAAATTGTCCAATCCTAGCATGGCACACTAAATATTAATTGACTTAAGGTGTTCTAATTTACCATGCTTTCGCGCGCACACTCTGATCCACCGTTCTCCTTTACTTGGTTTTTTCAACCACTAATTTTAAACTTGGCTAATCCCACATGAATAGAAACCGTTGATTTTAACCTAGTTAAAATCTCACCTGAAAAGCACCACTGCTTGTTCATGCTTACTCTATTTCAGTTCAAGCCTAATAGATTCAAGCCAAGTAACTCATGTTTTCTAGAAATCAACACTTAACTAAAGATTTTGCGACAATTTATCAACCCACGATATCTACTATATTCGATTCTCACATGTCGCTATCGATCAATACCTCTAATAAACCTAATATTATCGACTTATTTTGATAATGCTACATTCAACATCTTAACCCTAGACTATAAATTCCTTGTGTGATATCTTTCACTAAACTCCGACTGATCATAACGCTTATAAATAGTTCCTTAGTTTCTATCCTGCTAATATAAATCATTCTTAGTAGCTACGATCTTAACTTAGATCAAGTCGCATTCCGACACTACTGTCAAAGTAGAGGCATGAACCCGCATCAGTTACCCTAATAGTACCGGGTCTCATGCTGCTGTTATAGAGAAGCAACCCTAGTAACTGCCGGACCCATTTAAATTTATGCATCATCCAGCGCCTGCAGTAGGAATCCTGGTTAATATTGCAATTTATGTAATTTAATTTTACACGATTCACCTAGGGTTACTAAAGTCATGGCTAAGGGAATGTGCAAAGGTTATGATCAAAACTTAGATAATATAATTACTCGAACTCACAAGGATATAATATCGTTCTTGGTATGTGTGTCCCTCAACCGATCGTCACTTAAGTCAGTCATTTCTTAATTCTAAGGTCATCCTTAGAATATAATAATCGCTTACGACTAAGATAAGTACTTATGTTCAAATCATTGTCAAATGTTCACATCAACTCTTACTTAAATCGTCACTTATGTCTAATATCGTGACTTAGGGCAATCAAATCGTCACTTATATCTAATGTCAAAACTTACTTCTAAAATCGATCCATAGTATCATGGTTCTTAAGTCTAAAATCATGACTTGCAAAATCGTAACTTAATTTCTAAGATCATGGCCTAAATCTACGTTTCCACCGTGGACCTAGAGCCATGCTCTAATACCACCTGTAGCGACCCGTCCCGAGCCCTAGTACTCAAAACGACTCACTCGCCGTATTTCACTAAGGAGATACAACGCGTCGAAATCGAAACAAATACACGTCAGCAGAAGTCATGAAAACTAAAACCTCGAAATAATCATAATCATTAATATCAATGTCTAGGGAAATCTAAATCCGATATAATGGTCAAACGTAGATAAATACTAAATTCCCAAAATTACATAAACCTCGAGTAGGAAAAATAATTGTCTTCACTAAATCCTCAACTAGTCTCATCGGAATATTCTCAATCTCGAAACCTCCATTCCTGATCATCCTCGAGTGCGCTAACTCAATTACCTGTCTATTTGCAAAAATGTTAAAGCGTAGTTTGAGCGACAAGTCGCTCAGCAAGTAATCCCACTATACCTACCATGGGATCATACACGGAGAAGCAGGTGTGATAAAATATATACCAACATAAAATAGTAGCATGCGTCTCTTCGCAAGTAAATTTACACTTCTGCCCCTAACATCCAAAAGCAAGTGGAGCAAATAGACCCAACAAAGTACATGTCCAACAATAGAAGTAAGATTTAAAATTCCTTCCATCCATTCCCTCCAACCATTCTATTATAAGTTAGGGCCATCATATCAAGTCTTACATTATGTAAGACAACTAGCCTATCTCCTTACATGCAAAAATACTTTTTCCTCCGCTCACATCTTCAACCAAGAATGGCAATCATTTTTATTTTTCCACCGTGCATATTTCGGCCAAGGCGTAGAATTAGGAATAGTATCTCTTAGCATGCAAGACAATTTCTCATTTTTTCTACCATTCTCCCTAACTCACTCTCTCTAGAAAATCTCTTCTTTTTTCCCACTTCCACTTGGCGTCATCCCCTTCCTTGTAAGACAACTTGTCTTACAAATTATTACCCTTTCCATCATTTCATTCTACAACCATATTTCCAACCAATCAAATATCATGCATGTCTTAACCCCCTTACAAACTTCTCTTCCCAAACATAAGCAATCATGAAATTCCTTTTTTCCTTCCCTCACCCTCAACCCATGGTTACTCCACCAAAGGGCCACAAGACTCCTTCTAATCCAACATTCTCATTTCATTCATCCATTTGGCTCTCTCTCACAACAAATTTTCCTTCCATTTCTCTACTTTCCTTCTCCCACTCAAGACACAAGAAGGTCTCTCTCTCTCTCCACCCTTCTTCAACTGAGGCCTCTCCAAGTAAAGAGGAAGAGAATTCTTCTATTTATCAAGTAAGAATCAATCTTTAACTTCAAGAATCCTTGAGGTAAGGGCATTATCTTCCTTTCTACAACCCTTTCCTCATCATCCGTCTTTTCAGGAGTTTCATCACCTCTTCCATTTTAGGCCTCAAACCGAGAACGTCACCAAGGAGGTAGGAGGAGTTGTTAAGTTGAACAAAGTGTGAAGCTTCAAACCCTCTAAGGTAAGATTTGCTCAGATTGAGTCCTTAAGCCTTCATAATCTCTCTTTCTTCAAATAAGACTAATTCTTTCATCCTCTTTGGCCATCTAGGCCATACACCTTACACCAAAGGGAAGAAGAAATCTTTCACTCTTAAGTGTAAGATACAAGCATCCAAGGCAAGTATTCTTCCTATCTTTTTCAAGAGAACTAAAAATGGAGTTTCTTATGTTCATAATCAATAAATGGATCATGCATACATCAACTAAAAGGAAGTCTCTACCACCAAGTGATGAAAAGTATGTTTGCATGTTCAAGTTGAGTATGAATGTGTACTTTTCTTGGATAGATTCATCAAGATGACTAGGATGATATTTAAATGTAACATGCATGGCAAAAATGAGGCATAAACAGCCCCTTTGAGGGCGAGCATGGCAAGAAGGAATAATCTTTATCATTCATTCATCACCTTAATGCAAATTGTAGGAACATGAGTACATTTTCCTAGAAAGTGTACTAAGAACTTCATCAACCATCATCTTCATACATCCATGTGAAGAATTACATCATCTCCTTTATGTTCATATGTAAGACAAGGGATTTACATGATTATTGGGAATTTGGAGTTATGGGAGTGTGAAGGGATTGGGCAGAGGGCTGGGGGCTAGGGCAGGATGCTGATAAGTGGGCAGTGGGGCTGGGTTGAGGGGTTGGAGGTGATTTGAGGTGAGTCGGGCAGTGGGTTGGGGGAAAGTGGACAGAGGGAGGAGATGCGTATAAGTACGTGTGTATGCGTATGTATGGACGTGGACATATATATGTATATATGTATACGACGACTGAGAGGTATTTTTGGGATTTTAGAACTATTTATTATATTTAATTTGGAACATTGGTTATTTGTGCATTGTTGTAATTTTTGGAAATTTATTTGGACTATTTGCTTGGATTCTTTGAATTTGGGTCTTTTTGGTAACTTTGGCTAACTTTTATCCTTGGAGAAATAATTTTCAAAAATTTGCATTCATATTTCAAAATTTACCTCTACAACGTGAAATATATTTTAAGCCAGGTTGATTCCTATTTTGGCGCTACAGATTTAACTACCTCGTTTGGGACAGGGTTACTGTATGCACTTTTGGGCCTGAGCGTGACTACCTAATCTGGGACAGGGTGCAAAGGCATATATTTAGTGCTATAGACGTAATGACCTAGTATGGGATAGGGTGTCTATAATATATTTGTTTATGGGGGGATCAATTCGTAAGCCTTGCGGTATGAGACACTTGTAGGGAAAGTGCTATAGCCATTGCATTGGAATTTGAACATTGGATCGGTTGAGCCGAATTTTGAATATTTGGACTTTATATTTTAGGCCGGCTAAACCGAATTTGGAAATTTGGAAATATTTGGAAAAACTTTGGGATTCTATCGTTTTGGAAAATTGCATCACTTTATGGTTTGGACCAACCCTATTGGACTTTGTTATGTGTTTTAAGTGGATTTATTTGTTGTCTTGATTTTGATTGTTAGGGGTAGAACAGAAAAATTATTTGTAAATGAGAAGCATATCATTTTCAGTATCGTTAATTATTTTATCGCACTTGTTTCTCCGTGTATGATCCTATGGTAAGCATAGTGAGGTTACTTGCCGGGCAAAGTGTCGCAATACCACTCTTTATCATTTTTTCTAGATGAGCAATATTACGAGTTAGTCTACGTCGAGGATGATTTAGACTAAGAGAGTTGAGTTGCTTGTGGGCTTTTTAGGATGATTTAGAATATTTTAGAGGACTTATGCTTTTAGCGTTACACATTTTTTCATAGAGGATCAGTTATTTATTTCTTTTTATTTTGGACTTTGTACTAATTTAGTTTGACCCAGACCTTGTCAAAATTTATAGTTTACGACAATTTCGAGGTTTATTTTGACTTCCACTGACATCGAGTTCCATCACGTTGCACACGTATTTTGTATCAATTTCGACGCCTTGTATTTTCCTTCGCGAAATATGACAGGTCTTTCCGAGTACTAGGGCTTGGGACGGGTTGTTACAGTTAGTATTAGAGTATGACTCTAGATCCACGGCGGAGACGTGGGTTTAGGCCGTATATGTATATGTTATATATGTGTGGTTAGAGAAGTATTTTACATAAGATATAATTGTATATATGTATAATGGATATGATGCGCCCCGCATCCCGGCCTAGCCGGAGCCGGTGCACCCGCCGTACTTCACTAAGGAGAGTACTAGGCATCGTTCCATACGTGTCATGATCCATGATATAATGAATGGATTTTCGTGCTTACACGTAGATAAGTAAGCGAAACCATGGCAGAATTTAAAACTTCAAATTAAAAACATCCACAAGACCAAAAGCAAATGTTTTCCATCACAATTACATCATCAGTCATCGGTCAAAGCTGGCCAGTCATGTCTCCTAAATCCGTCCACTCTTCGCTGCACTCACGGGTAGAGGACCCTAGGTTCATCCTTAATCCACTCTACTTTATTTCCTGCAACCTCTGGGAGAAAAATAGGAGGTGAGTGACAAAGTCACCAGCAAGTATACTACAAAAATTGATGATTAAATGGAAAGTGCATACAAGAACCGAACCCCCAAAAAAATTTCGGTTTAGAAACATACCTGTCCTCCATCCAACCTTCGATAGTGAACAACACTTAATGCATCAAGATCATAGCTTATAACGATAAAAGACTGTAACTTGCATCAACTTGCAACATAACAAGGAACATCACTTACTGAGGTCATACTTAAGAACTACCCAGTTATAACCACTTAGCCTAAGTATCATGTGTCATTACATGATGACTCCATAAACGTGACATGCATACATATGTACGTGTGATGCATCGTGATAAAAATGAGAATATGATCTTTCATGCTTTTCTTTCAAAACATCATTGTCAAGAAAACCATAGAGTGTTCAGATCTATCTTTCCGGATCTGAGGCGGTAACGTCTCTCCTTCGAATTAAATTGGGCCAGCTTAGAAAACTTATTATAACACTCCCTTATCTTGTGGTTGTAAGCCCAAGTCGTGTAACTAGCCTAAACCCATTCGATTAAGACCTTATAATAAGTTCCTCAATTCTGCCCCAAAATCTCATATTAGTGACGCCCACTTAATTGTGGTATATACCCTTCAATTAGTCGTTCTAAAAATAAGTGGTTTACATAGATGGGTTCACCTATGTCTTAAGTAGTTTGTAAATAAATTTCGCGGATTTATAATATCGTTAAAGGTATCATTTATTCATTTCCTTAAAACCACTACATGCAGATTTCTGGAGTGACCGATTTTACTATAAGTTTTAGTGTGACCACACTGTAACTCCTTTTTCAGAAATTCCAACTCGTGAGCTTAGTAGACACCTTGAACTAGTATCATACCGAAATTTAGCCCAATTGCAAATTCCTAAGGTCTATTTTCATGTAACTCATCGTGTCATATAAAATCCGTCCAGCCCAGTAGAATTTCCAGCATGACCAGTTTTGGTGAAAATTTCATTAAAAATAATTCGTAACTCCTTTTAACAAAATTCTAACTCTCACCTCTAATATAGACATAAAGATAGTGTCATACCAAAAAATCAACCAAATTGAAAGTCCCTAAGGTCTCTATTCGGGTTTCACAACACAGTCTAGAATTTGCCCTGCTCTAGAAATTTCAGATTTGGTCATGTTACATTCCTAAATGGCCCTAACATGCATTGTTTATCATAAACCCTTTATTAACCTTCAATCTTAACATCTTATGGGGAATTTTTACAGATTCAACATGTTACAACATCATGTGCAACCCCTCACAAAACAGTTTGTACACCCCATGCATCATCCTTTAATCAAGCATACCACATTTCCAGTAGTTCAACATTAACAACAATTTCGGTGCATACTCACCCTAGTCACCAACAGCCCCTTTTCGGTATATGCAAGGCAAGATAATACATCCACAAGGAACATGTTAAACTAAAACACACAATGGCATAGCCTTGTCTCCACTTTACCCCATAATTTACCATTTCATGCAAAACCACCCCTATTCTTCAATCCCCTTCCACCGTGCACCCCATTCATGGAAAATAAAGGATCTTTGGCATGTTCATCTTAGGTTAACACATAATGGTGCATTAAACCAACAAAGATTCCATCTTTAAGCAAAAACTCACACCTATTCGTCATTTGGCCCCTTAGGCCGAAAGTTTGAGCATCAAGCTTAGCATATCACAACTAAGATTGAATCTTAAGGATATCTAGCCATTCATGCAAGCACTCTCACATTCAAGCCACAAAGAGTATAGTGTACTTGCCTTTTTGCTTACTCTTCTTGAAAGTTGAAATCTTTCTTCTCTTCTATGCATGCATCCCACGGTGGTGGAAAGGAAAAAAGGATAAAGTGT
>AP025060.1:26593468-26616186 GCA_036186865.1 Eustoma russellianum | reverse complement strand
TTCTCTAGCCTAGAGTCCTCAAAAAGCTTGAGACTTGTTGAACGTAGTGACCTTGAAGGTCACGGTTATGAGCAAGAAGTATAGCACTATAAGTTTCATTTCATGAAAATGTAAATATCTTCTCAAGAGGCTAAGAACACTTACCTAATGTCTCTTAGTCTTGGAAGAGCCTAAACCTCCTCGGTTGCACCCTTGGCCGTGTGGTTTGGAGAGAAAGGAAGAAAAGGAACTCTTCTTGCACTTGGAGTTCTTGAGGGTTTAAAGAGGTTTCAAGTATGATCTTGGAGGGAATTCTTTTCTTTTGGCTATGTTTAGCCGTTGGGGAGGGGTAAAGGGAGGGGTGAGAATCTCATCATAGTAAGGTTAATGAATTAACCTTAATTTCATTTTTAACCTTGGTTACTTTTTAGTTAACCAGGGTTACTTTTTCACTAACCTTGATTACTTTATCCTAATCATAGTTACTTTTTGAACTAACCTTAGTTACTTTTATTTAATCCTAGTTAGTTGAACCTTGGTTGGATACCAATTAACTATGGTGAAGTAAAATGCCTCCTTAATTGGACTCCCCCCCCCTTAACCATCCGGCGGTTGGGGTCTTTAATGACCCCAACCAAGCCTTATTCAATTTAGCTACTCCTTTTTCATTATTTAAAATAGTTATTTATTCCATTTGTTTATTTACAAAATAGTGATTTAAGAAACTTTTTGAGCCTTTCTTGGGCTATTGGCTGAAATCTTACAAGGCCTTGGGAGGAAATTGGGTCCTTTCCCACAATTCAGTATATGCGGTCGACATCCTAACATAATACTTTTCGTAATATAATTTATAATAATAATCATCGACTCAATAAATTATAATGGCAATCATATCTTGTCACATAATCTCTCAAATAAATTATAGGTACAAAAGGATTCCTTAGTGGGTTACAACATCCTTCCCCCCTTATTATAAGTTTCGTCCTCGAAACTTAAATGTGCTAATCAAAGAGGTGAGGGTACAAGTTCTTCATATTCTCTTCTACTTCCCAGGTAGATTCATCTACAGAATGGTTCTTCCACTGCACCTTGACCATTGGTATTGATCGTTTCCTTAGCACCTTTTCCTTTTGATCGACTATCTTTTTTGGTTCTTCCTCATATGTCGTGTCGGCTTCCAGCATCAAAGGTTGTTCCTTTATGACATAGAGGAAATTAGGTCCTTTCCCACAATTCAGTATATGCGCTTGATATCCTAACATAATACTTTTTGTAATATAATTTATAATAATAATCATCGACTCAATAAATTATAATGGCAATCATATCTTGTCACATAATCTCTCAAATAAATTATAGGTACAAAAGGATTCCTGAGTGGGTTACAACAGGATATATATGTACATTTATGAATGTATTTATGTGTAGGTATATAATATATAAATAAATTATTAATTTTCATATTTAAGTATTTATATAGGATAATAAATTTTTTTTATATTGAAAACATGAATTTAAACAATTATTTTGTATCAAATCATATTTATGTAATGATAAACTATTTTTACACAAATTATAAGGATTATATATGTATTTCATAATTAATCGTGCATATATATTGAAAAAAAATGTTTTTGTACAAAAAATGTAGATTTATACATGTATTTTCGTATTAAATAATATATAAATAATTACAAACTGTTTTTATATAAAGAATATATAATTACATATCTATTTCAGTGATAATATATATATGCATAAATATAAAACATTTTTCAATAAAATATATATATTTATGTTGTTTTCGTATTTAAATATATGCACAAATATATAAACTGCTTTTCAATAGAATTATATTTATTATATATTATTTTTGGATATAAAATATATATATATACAATTATCTAAACTCTTTTCAGACAAAGGTATATTTTTATTTTTATTATTTTTGGATTTAAGTATATTTATTATTATTTTGTTTAAATGAAGGAGCACCAGGTCT
The DNA here is from genome assembly GCA_036186865.1 of Eustoma russellianum. Lineage (NCBI taxonomy): Eukaryota > Viridiplantae > Streptophyta > Magnoliopsida > Gentianales > Gentianaceae > Eustoma > Eustoma russellianum. The sequence continues at coordinate 26,614,205 of AP025060.1, read as the reverse complement.
CCATATTTTATTAAAAGAAAAAAACTCTCACTTATAGCGGAGGAATACCCTTGATACAAATAAGGTCATAACAAAGTCGTACGTAACTACTTAGAGGCCGGAAGATGTAGCTCCATAATACGCGATAGGGGCAGGGGGAATGTTCAAACATGGTATGATATGCCTCATTAAAACCTTGGCAAGCAAAACCACCCTTGTGGATAAAATCTTGCACGAAGGAAAAAGAGTACATATTTACCACATTTGAAACATTTAGTACACAAAAATAAGGCAACTCCAATGCAGTCAATCTGTGCCATCCATTGCGGAAATCCCCAACATCGTTCATGATCATCCATGTAAAAACAATAATGTAACTGGTAGAAATCAATGTAGGCCAATAGCGAATGAAAAGCATGATTATCCAATAGCAATAGATCATACTGAGGCCGCCTGCACTCCACAGAGTGCAGGAAGAATGCGTAGAGTATAGCCAATCCATATGGAAGACAAACAAAAACAACTTGAGAAAGATGCCGCTCATGCAAGCCGAAGGTGGGCAGTAGTAATATCGAGCCTGACGCAACTACGAATCAATGGTGGAAGCGTATGCTGTGTATAATAACCCGTCATTGGAGTCATTAACTCATGATGCAGTAAGTAATGTGCTGCCATATTTGCCTCCCGATAACATGCTGCATGTCAAACTGTGCATGCAGCTGCAAGTACCAAAGCATGCGAAGATGAGAATTCTCGGCAGCAGCGCTGTGCCGATAAAGTAATTGAGTCAACTGGTGACAGTCGGTCTCTAGAATGATGTGGCGATGTAGTGGTAGAAAGTATAGCAACCCAAATAATGATGCCTGCATTTCTGCAATGAAAGGAGGGCATGATGGCAATCTGAATGATATTGCCACAACACATACGCCAAAACTGCCTCGTAGGATAGCCCCGCCTACAGCAAAAGTAAGCCCAACAGCGGCATCGACATTAAGCTTCATCCGACCCGAAGGAGGAACTAAACATCGGACAACCATGGGCCATTTTATACGAAGAAGAGGTATTAAATTCAGGTGTTGTATTGAGCCAACACTAGATGCAAGCTTTGTTCCATCAAGTGTTTTGCCCCACAAATAAATATCAGAACGTATAATAGCGATGAGCGAGTCGGTAGTATATCGGATGGTATCACCATATACTAATGAAGCGTATGCCTTCCATATATTATAGACAATGATACCTGGAATCACAATTCGCAGAACCCCTAGTAGTGTATTTGATGAGGCACAAAACCACCAATATAATATATAAGGCCATAAACGTGTAGAGGCATGCAGATTACTATGCATCACGTCTGTGAAAATACGCCATATAGGCCTAATGCTTAAGTATATTTATTATTATATAAACTATTGTTGCATAAAACTATATATTTATTTATAGTATTTTCGGGATAAAACTATATATTTATTTATAGTATCTTCGGATTTAAAAGTACATATTTTTTATATAAACTGTTTTATATGGAATTATATATTTATTTATATCATTCTCCGATTTAAAAGAATATATAGGTGTATAATTTTTTAAGAAGACATTATAAATTTATTTATATTATTTTTGATATAAAAATATATTTAATCATATAAACTGTTTTTGAATATAATCATATATTTATATTTTTTTGGATTTTAAAAAATATATGTTTTATTATATAAACTATTATTGATAGAATATGTTTATTGATATTATTTTTGGAGCCGAAATATACATAAATAAATAAACTATTTTTGGATGAAATTATATATTAGTATAAGTATGTTCACATTTTAGTATATTTACACAAAAAAAATGAATAAAGGAAAAAAGTATATTTATACAAATATTAAACGGTTTATGGAATAAAAACTCTACAAAGTGGAATTTTCATATTAAATGGATATGGTGATGGAAAATGGTTTTATTAAATAAACATAGGTTGTTGGACCGAGTTTATTGAGAGATGCATAATCTGTCAGCTGGTGAAGGCTGAACATTAGAGACCCGGTGGATTGATGTTGCCGTTAGAAATACCTGAGTGGAAGTGGAAGCACATCACGATGGGCTTTGTTACAGGACTCCCTAAGACGAGAAATGACAACAATGTGATTTGGGTGATTGACGATCGATTGACAAAGTCTGCGTAGCCGGTATCCAATGAGGCGACTATGAAGAAGCTGGTGACGATGTATGTTGATAATATTATTAGACTCCATGGTGTGCCGATGGGTATTGTTTCTGATCACGATCCGAGATTCACGTCTAGGTTTTGGACCACTTATTAGAGAGTTATGGGGACTGAACTGAGATTGAGTACAGCATTTCATCCTCAGACAGACGTTCAGACTGAGAGGACGATTCAGACACTTAAGGATATGCTGAGAGCCTATGCATTGGACTTCAAGGGAAACTGGGACAATATAGTGAAGTTGATCGAGTTCTTCTACCACAACAGCCATCATAGTGCCATCAGTATGGCACCCTTCGAAGCACTTTATAGACGTAAGTGTAGATCTCCGGTGTATTAGGACGAAGTCAGTGAGCGAGCTATCACTGGGCTAGAGTTGTTCGAGCAAACGCATGATAAGATTAAGATCATCCGGGAGAGACTTAAGGTGGCGCAGGACCAGAGTAACAGTTGGATGGACTCCAAGAGACAACCTTTGGATTTTATGGTTGGGGAGAAAGTTCACCTTAAGGTGTCACCCACGAGGGGCGTAATGCGATTTCAGGAGAAAGGTAAACTAAGTATGTGCTACATCGGCCCTTATGAGATACTTGAAAGGATTGGCACATTGGCTTATAGCCTACCTCTACCCCCGGCATTGGCTCAGGTACATAATGCCTTCCACGTTTCAGAGTTGAGAAGATATGTTCCGAATCCTAGTCACGTGCTCGAGGCAAGACCACTGAAGATTAAAAGCGACGCTATGTACGAGGTGACCCCGTTTAAGATTGTCGACTAAAAAAATCAGGTTCTGAGGCGTAGGGTGATTTTGTACATCAAAGTTCAGTGGATCAATCACACGGAACATAAAGCGACATGGGATCTTGAAGAGCAGATGCGTGAAAGATACCCACATCTTTTCAATTAAGGTACGTCAGTTTCGAGGACGAAACTTTTTGCAAGGGAGGAAGAATGTTGTAACCCATGTTAAGAAAAGCTAAATATACTATATGTTAGGCATGTGTGTAACCGGTAGCATAAAAAACAAAAACAAAACAAATTAAAACTTAAGTAATGATAACCCTCCATTTTCTCCACTACTTCAATTACTTCTTCATAACCCCCCACCTTACTTAATATCTTATAATTTCCCCTCTCCCTAACTTCCAATTATATTAATGGAACAATTCTTCCTTTTTCCATTCTACACCAAAGGCAGCGGGTATACTTAGGAAGAGAAAAAAAGAATCGAGGGTTAGAGTGAGGGAGAGAAGGAAGAGAGAAAGAAAAAGAAAAAGAAGAGGTATAATTTTGGTTTCAACCCAACCTCGTTTTCAACTATGGTATAGTATAATCCAAGCAATGTAAGTAATTTTGGTGTATTTACTATGAATTTTGTAAACGCTTATGCATATGTTTTTATATGAAATCCGGATCATGTATTAGTATATATACTTGTATAGATGGTTTGATTACATGGTTATATATGTTGTGTGTGCCGTATGTGTGTATATATGTAGAAGGCAGTGGCCATTCAGCCACTGTTGGAAGAGTGTGTGTGTTACAAAATTATGTACATAGCTGATGTTCATTCCATAATAGTAGGATTATGTATTTTTGTTCATAAATTTATTGTTTATATGCATATAGGAAAAGATTGAGAAATGAATATGAAGGTTTGTGTGGGTTATGCGTTGTGTGCGTTTGTGAGTGATAATGGCAGTGGCCATTCGGCCAATGCTGTTTATGTCTCATAATCATGAAAATTCAAGATTTTAGTATTCATTTTATGGTAAATTGATTTTGTACTTTCATATTTGTACCGTTATATTTTTGTGTGATTTTGTACAATTGAAGTGGTTTATGGGTGTGGTGATTGGTTAGGGTGCTGATGGTAGTGGGGAGTAGAGAATGAAGTGAATAAAAATAAAAGGGGCTTGAGAATAAATTGGAAGTAATGAAATTTAGGGTTTTTGGACCCCAATTGGTGAAATTGAACTCCAAAAACGTTGGTTTCTGCACCGTTTGAGGATGGAAGTGGGTAGAACATACAAAAATAAGAATTCTGGTGGTTGGAGTTCGCCGCCAGTGGTGGCGAGTGAGCTGCACTCGTGAGATCCGATCGCTACGATTTTTGCGGCGTTGTGTTCATAATGAGTTTTTCTAGTGACCTGGGATGTTAGCTGTGAGAAAAACTGAATAGTGAGCAAAATTGAGGGTGGATGAGTGTAGGGATATGGTTTTAAAGGGGAATTTAGAGTTAGGGGGAGTGGGAAGAGGCTGGGCAGAGGGTTGATTATTGGGCATTGGGCTAGCTGAGGGGTTGGAGGTGAGTTGAGGTGAGTGGGATAGTGGGTTGGAGGAAAAGGAGGTCGAGGAAGGTGCATATACGTACATACGTATATATGTGCATGTATAGACGTGGGCATATTATATGTATATATGTATACGACGGCTGAGAGGTGTTTTTTAGGTATTTTTGGGATTTTAGAATTATTTGGTACATTTAATTTGGAACATTTGGTTATTTGGGCATTTTGGTAATTTTTGGAAATTTATTTGGACTATTTCCGTGGATCCTTTGAATTTGGCTCTTTTTGATAATTTTGGCTAACTTTTGTCCTTGGAAAAATAATTTTCGAAAATTTGCATTCGTATTTTGAATTTCACCCCTGCAACGTGAAATATATTGTTAAGCCAGGTTGATTCCTATTTCGGCGCTGCAGATGTAACTACCTTGTCCGGGACAGGGTTTCTGTATGCATTTTTGAGCTTGAGAGTAACTACCTAGTCTGGGACAGGGTGTCTATAGTATATTTGGTTTTGGAGGAATCAATTCGTATGTCTTACGATATAAGTCACTTATAGGGAAAGTGCTATAGCCATTACATTGGATTTTAAACTTTGGATCGATTTAACTGAGTTTTGACTCTTTCGATTTTAGATTTTGGACAGGCTAAACCGAATTTGAAAATTTAGAAAAACTTTGGTTTTTGCTTTGAAAACTTTGGCTAACTTTTGTCCATGAAAAAATAATTTTCGAAAATTTGCATTCATATTTCTAAATTCACCCTTACAACGTGAAATATATTGTTAAGCCGGGTTGATTCCTATTTTGGCGCTGCAGATGTAACTACCTCGTCTGGCACAGGCTTTCTATATGCATTTTTGGGCCTGGGCATAACTACCTAGTCTGGGACAAGGTGCAAAGACATATATATTGTGCTATAGATGTAACGACCTATTTTGGGGCAGAGTGTCTATAGTATAATTGGTTTTGGGAGAATATATTCGTAAGCCTTACGATATAAAACACTTGTAGGGAAACTGTTATAACCATTGCATTAGATTTGAACTTTGGATCGGTTTAGCCGAGTTTTGACTATTCGGACTTTAGATTTTAGACCAGCTAAACTGAATCTGGAAATTTGGAAAAATTTGGAAAAACTTTGGTTTTGTGGCTTTGAAAACTTTGGGATTGCATCATTTTAGAAAATTGCATCACATTTTGGTTTGGACTAACCCTAATTGGACTTTGTTATGTGTTTTAGGTGGATTTGTTTGTTGTCTTGATTTTGATTGTTAGAGAGAACAAAAAATTTATTTGCAAATAAGAAGCATGTCATTTTCTGTATCGTTACTTATTATATCACACTTGCTTCTCCGTGTATGATCCCATGGTAAGTATAATGAGGTTACTTACTGGGCATAGTGTCTCTTATACCACTCTTTATCATTTTCTTTCAGATCAACCATATTACGAGTTAGTCTACATCGAGGATATTTTGGACTGAACGTGTTGAGTTGCTTGTGGGTTTTTAGGATGATTTACAATATTTTTGGGGACTTATGATTTTAGCTTCACACATTTTCTCATGGAGACTAATTTATTTATTTTGTTTATTTCAAACTTTGTACTGATTTAGTTTGACCCATACCTTGTATCGTATTAATGGTTTATGATGATTTCGAGATTTAGTTTGACTTCCGCTGACATCGAGTTGCGTCACGTTGCTGATGTGTTTTGTATCGATTTCGACGCCTTGTATTTTCCATAGCGAAATACGAAGGGTGAGTCATTTCGAGTACTAGGGCTCGGGACAGGTTGCTACAATTGGTATCAGAGCATGACTCTAGATCCATGGCAGAAATGCAGATTAGGCCGTGTATGTATATGTTATATACGTGTGGTTAGACAAGTAGTTTACATAAGATATAATTGTATACATGTATATTTGATATATATGTACATTTATGAATGTATATATGTGTAGGTATAGAATGTATAAATAAATTATTAATTTTCGTATTTAAGTATTTATATAGGATTATAAATTGTTTTTATATTGAAAACATGAATTTGAACAATTATTTCGTATCAAATCATATTTATGTAATGATAAACTGTTTTTATACAAATTATAAGGATTACATATGTATTTTGTAATTAATCATGTATATATATTGGAAAAACTGTTTTTGTATAAAAAAATGTGGATTTATACATGTATTTATGTATTAAATAATATATACATAATTACAAAATATTTTTATATAAAGAATATATATTTATATATCTATTTCCATGATAATATATATATATATGCATAAATATAAACTATTTTTCAATAAAATACATATATATTTATGTTATTTTCATATTTAAACATATGCACAAATATATAAACTGTTTTTCAATTTAATTATCTTTATTAAATCTTATTTTCGGATATAAAAATATATGTATAGTTATATAAATTCTTTTTGGATAAAGGTGTATATTTATTTTTATTATTTTTTGATTTTAGTATACTTATTATTATATAAACTGTTGTTGGATAAGGCTATATATTTATTTATATCATTCTCGCATTTAAAAGTATATATAAATGTACAACTATTTTTGAAAGAAATTATAAATTTACTTATATTATTTTTGGATCTAAAAATATATATAATTATATAAAATGTTTTTGAATGGAATTATATATTTATGTTTTCTTTTTGGATTTAAAAATATATATTTAGTTATATAAACTATTTTCAGATAGAAATATTTTTATTTATATTAACTTTGGAGTTGAAAATATATATAAATAAATAAACTATTTTTGGATGGAATTATATATTAGTATAGGTAAGTTCACATTTAAATATATTTATACAAAAAATGAAAAAAAGTACATTTATACAAATATTAAACTGTTTATGGACTAAAAAGTGTACAAAGTAGTATTATTGTATTTAATGGATATGGTGATGAAAATGGTTTTATTAAATAAAAGTAGGTTGTTGGACCGAGTTTATCGAGAGATGCCTATTTTGTCAACATGTGAAGGCTGAACATCAGAGACCTGATAGATTGATGTTTTCGTTAGAGATACCTGAGTGGAAGTGGGAGCACATCAGGATGGACTTTGTTACAGGACTCCCTAAGACGGTGAACGACAACGATGTGATTTGGGTGATTGTCGACCGATTGGCGAAGTCTGCACAGTCGGTATCCAGTGAGGCGACCATGGAGAAGCTGGTGACGATGTATGTTGATAATATTATTAGTCTCCATGGTGTGTCGGTGAGTATTGTTTCTGATCGCGATCTGAGATTCACCTCCAGGTTTTGGACCACTTATCAGAGAGTTATTGGGACTGAACTAAGATTGAGTACTGCGTTTCATCCCCCAGACAGACGGTCAAACAGAGAAGACAATTTAGACACTAAAGGATATGCTGAGGCCTGTGCATTGGACTTGAAGGGGAACTGAGACAATATGGTGAAGTTGATCAAGTTTTCCTACAACAACAGCCATCATAGTGCCATCAGTATAGCACCCTTCGAGGCCCTTTATGGACGTAAGCGTAGATCTCCGGTATATTGGGACGAAGTCGGTGAGCGAGCTATCACTGGGCCAAAGTTGTTCGAGCAGACACGTGATAAGATTATATCATCTGGGAGAGACATAAGGTGGCGCAGGACTGGTGTAAGAGTTGGGCTGATCCAAGAGACGGCCTTTGGATTTTATGGTTGTGGAGAAAGTTTACCTTAAGGTGTCACCTACAAAGGTGTTGAGAAACATGTTTAAATAATTTTCAAAGTCATGATTTTAAGTGTTGAGTACTTAAAAATGTCATACATGGTATTATAGATAATTAAAATTTGAAAAAATGAAGAAAAATGACATCGATCTCTCAAGTTAATGCACATCGATCGATCAATGTACATCGGACTCTCACATCGATCGATCCATGTAAGGCAGAGAAGAACCAAGATCTTACTGTGAGACATCGATTTCTAAACTTGAGACACATCGATAGATCAATGTATACATCGATCCGTCACTTCGATCGATCGATGTAGGCCAGAGACAAACTTTGAAACTCACTGTGAGTCATCGATCTCTGAAGCAGAGGCACTTCGATCGATGGATATCTAGGGTTTTTAGAAATATTTTTCTAGAATGTGATAAATTGATTGTTTTTATGTTTCTGTGATTTATATATGTTAATCATGTTGTTATTATGTGTTTTTTATGAGTATAAATGTCTTGTGACTAATGTGCATTGGAAGTTTCTACAACTTACCAAAAAGAGCGAAATTGGTATTTTGAGTTTGTGTATGTACTTGGTATGGTGAAAATATTTCAAGGATACATTAATCTCTTATTTATCATCACGAAGGTGTTATTATATCTATTTCTGGCCATCGGGGTCATTTCTGGAGTTTTCTCTCACCAGGGGTATTTTGGTCATTTTACCCCTGAGGGAAGTTTTGGTATTTTTACTCAAGGAATCTCTTGAGTATCTTATTATCTTCATTCTGGAGTTTATTTATGGTGTTCTTGAAGATTATTTGATGGTTCTCTATTTTATTTCTCTATTTGATAACATTATCAACAGTAGTGGGATATGTGACGGTATTTGATGTCACATTCTATTTTCTTCTTGAAGACTCTTATTGATATATTATTGGAGGTTCTTAATCATCATTTTACGAAGATTATAAGGTATTCGTGGTGCAAAATTTAACACAACATACAAAGGAGAAAACGTGGGAATTTCGGATTATATGTTGACATAATCTTGTCAACTATTATTTGTTGATTTCTCTTCCAAAAATCTGAGTAGATATACATATATACAGCCTCAAAAACGTGTATATACAGATGGAAATAATGGAGTATTCATTTTATAACTTGGTGACAAGTGGACCAATCAAAAACAAGCTAGTTGGTAAAGTTGCCAACTTGGAATTTTCAAACATAAACCCAACAACTATATTGGTTATTTTGGCTATTTTTTGAGTTAAATGGCAGTCCTCACATGCCTATTCTCATGCCAAGGAGTTGAGGGATTCTTGTGGCATATTCCCTTCTTATTATCTTCATTTTGCAAAGGATAATCAAGACAATTTGAGGTGGAAATTTCGGCCAAGATAAAGATGACTATGTGGACCAATCATGTTTCTCTATGTTGCCAAGTGTACAAGATCATTATGTGTCCAACCTGTAACGCCCTGCCCGAAACCAGAGTTCCGGCTCAGTGCACCCGCCATACTCTACTCCATAGAGTACAAGGCATCGATACCATACATGTGCATGTCAATATGAATTGTAGTCGATATAGCGGAAGCATCTTAAAATAAGCTCACGACATGCATAATATTATTACAAACCATTCAAATCCACACAACCACAAATACAGCGTCTCACGATAATTTCTTTATTACATCACAATAAAATAAAGCTCACACAACGGGTACATAGCTTCAGCCTACATCTTCGCTCACGGATACTCTATCTGGGGTTCCTCCTCAATGAACACGGCATCAGGGTCCCTGTTCTCTGAAATATTAAGAGGCAAGTATGAGCGATAACCACCATCTTTTAATCGCTCAGCAAATATTCTTTATAGATACTTCATGTGGATCATACATGGAGAGACAAGTAGTAATAAAGTAACAATGTACATAATTACATCTCCATTTATAATGATAGCATTATATATAAGAATAGAATAGAACATAAGCTTTTGCATCATACCTTATGGGTCGTGTCATTCTTCCTCAGCATATCCTTAGCCTACTTTTCGTACGTGAACACTAATCCATCTTATATTAAGATCATAGCTTACAATCATCACTTCTACGTGCATAATCTTCCTTAGTCATCTTAAGGCATCATGATTGTACAAATATACTAATCACCACCTAAGGGACATGATCATGACATGATGCATAAAACGTGACTTTTCATAAAATGGCTTTTCGTAAACATGGCTTTTCATAAAATAACTTTTCGTAAACATGACTTTTCATAAACATGACATTTCATAACTTGACATGATTTTCAAAACTTCGCAAAATGACATATTCATAACTTGCATAACATGACATTTTCATAACATGAAGACATAACACTTTCATCATTGGCTATAGCACTTTTCATAAGAATAATAACACACGACATACCGATCGATTCCCCATATAGTACATGTATGACATAAACATCATAAACATATGTACATGTACCAACGGTGACGCGCTATGACGGAGATCCCGTGTCCCAGACCCGGTGTTACACTCGGCCATATACGTAATCATATGCCCCTGACATCTACCACCCCAGTACCGATGTCACACCGGCGAACATAACATAGTCATAATCATGAACATAACATAACATATCGTGTGTCAATGAAATCGATCGTCTCGTGTTTATTATTCACATGCATATAATCTTTTAAAACATGATATGCACAAGACAACTTTTAAAACTTTATTTTCGTGCAACATGAGACTTGTTCATATGAAGTATTCTGGTAGTCTACATCTTATAACATCCTCGTTTACTTATTTTCTTACTACATATCATAACTTAAAGAAAATCCTACTTTGACCATCAAGTGGCCATTCGGCCATAGCAACCCAAAATAGCCCATTCTCTCATTTTTCATTCAACACTACTTTCAAATACACCTCATATTCCAACACTTAAGGGGTTCATCCTTAAAGTCCTAATTTCTTCAACTTCTTACTTACAAGTACTTCAACATATACCATACTTTATTCATTACCACACATTTTACATATAAGTGTCCATAACATTTATCTTTAAGAAATATTTTTTTAATTCTCAAATGGCCTTGAGGCCGAATATATATATGGTATATATATGTGTATATTTTATGGTAATACACTTATATGTGCGTATATATATATAATATACGAAATATTATGTACATATATAAGGTGATTTATATTCTTAACAACTTAAACCGTGTATATATATGTAGAACTACATTCATGTATACTTCTTTAACATGTCACAATTCATTTCTTCATTTTTATACTATATGCCGAAAGTTTGGCCTAGTTTTATACCTATTTATATTTCGTTTTTCTTCCTTTTATGTACATGTTGTAAGTTGTATGTGTATATATATTGCTTTTTATCCTTTTCCTTAATCTTAAGATTATAACAACTAGAAAACATATATAAACATAAACATGATGGAAAACATACAAGTGTACTTCTTGAGCCATATTCATCATCTATTGCACATCTTGTGGATGGAATGATGAAACACAAATGAAATACTCAAATAGGCCACTTGGCCGTGTATATGTGGTGTATATATGAAGATGATGATCATCAAACAACCATTTAGACCATGTATATAAATCATGCTTATGATGCATACATAAACATGTTAAAGACATGATCTTGAAACATATGAACACTAAAATACATAAACATACAAACATGATGATCATCATAAAAGAAAACATATTTAAAACATCAAAAGTTGTATTCTTTGTATACCTTTCTTAAGGTTCTTTATTTCATATCATTTGTTCAAAGTTTATATCTATTTGTGTATATATGTATATTACCGTATGTATGCACTTATATATGTGTATATATATATATGATTAACCGTATATATATATGTTGCATTTAAATATATATATATATAGCCTTTTATATGTATATTTACATATATTTATATATTTATAACATTTACAATCATAGGTCTTTCATATTCTTATGACAAAACTTGAACATACTACATGATGATCCCATTTTTAATATAAACATAAGTATTAAATTTTTTGAAATTCATGAAGGATCTAGGAAGAGTACTTGCCTTGGTTCACATTTCTTACACTTAGAAGATGTTTCCTTCACTTGGTTTGAAAGAGAGTTCTTCTTCCTGCCTTCCTAGTATACACGGTTTTTAGTGTTTAAAAGAAGGGTTAGTGAGCAACTTATGAAACTAAATATATGGAAGAATCAAACTTAAACTTCATAAAGTTCTTACCTTAATTGCCTTTGATTCTAGATGCTACAACCTTCTTGAATCTTTCTTAGTTGATGGAGTGTTTATGGTACTTGATTTGAGTGATGTTGGTGTGAAGAAAGGAGAAGAAAATCTTCTCCTTGTTGAAGAGTGAATTTCGGCCAATATAAGGAAGAAGGGGGTGTTGGAGTGTTCTTGAGTTTTTCCTTGGAGATGGTATGAAATTGGTTGGTTGAAGATGCAATTATGTGAGGCGTTAAAGAAGAAATAATTTCCTACTTTTCTAAGGGGGTGGCCGGCCAAGCATGGAGGAAATGGGGTGGGAGACAAACTTTTGACAAGTATGGGTTGAAGGGATGGGTTAAGGTAAGATTCTTGAGCATGCCATTATTTTAATCTAAGTGTAAGACAAGTTGTCTTCAATTTTCTTTTTCTTTTTCCTTTTCTTTTACTTTGTATGTATATAATTGTTTTTCTTTTATTTAATGTAGTATAAAATTGTTGTGTCATGTATTTCTTTTTGATTTAATTTATCCTAATAGTTGAAGTTGTTACCAACTAATTTAATTGGGTTTTTTATTGTATAAACTCAAACGTTTGTGATATTTTTGTTAATGTATTTGGTATACCAGTCTAGTTTTATGAATCGTACACTTACGAAATTATATTTACGGTATTGGAAGTCGTTACGACATAACGAATTTCATGGTTGTAACATTCTCCCCCCTTATAAAAAGTTTCGTCCTCGAAACTTACGTACCTCATACGAAAAGCTGTGGATATTGCTTCTGCATTTGCTGTTCTGGCTCCCAAGTCGCTTCTCGTTCTGCATGATTACTCCATTGTACTTTCACGAAGGGAATCGTCCGTTTCCTCAGCACCTGTTCTTTACGGTCTACAATCCGTATGGGAACTTCTTGATACGTAACGTTATCTTTAATAGTTACGGATTGCTGTTCCAGTATATGATTCGGATCGTGTACATATCGCCGTAACTGAGATACGTGAAACACATTATGTACCTGGGATAATGTAGGAGGTAAGGCCAACCGATATGCAACCGCTCCAACTTTCTCTAGTATCTCATAAGGACCAATAAATCTAGGGCTCAGTTTTCCTTTAATCCCAAATCTAATCATGCCCTTGGTCGGTGAAACCCGCAAATATACTTTCTCGCCTACTTCAAACTCAATCGGTCGTCTTTTTGTATCCGCCCAGCTTTTGCTACGGTCTTGAGCAGCTTTCAATCTATCACATATCACCTTGATCTTTTCCAGAGTCTGTTCCACCAGTTCTGGGCCCATAATAGTTCTCTCGCCAACTTCATCTCAATATAATGGAGATCGACACTTTCTTCCATACAATGCTTCAATGTGTGCCATACCAATAGAACTGTGATAGCTATTATTGTAAGAGAACTCAATTAACTTCACTGATTTGTCCTAGCTAACCTTGAAATCCAAAGTGCAAGCGCGTAGCATATCTTCCAATGTTTGTATGGTACATTCTGACAATCCATCGATCTGCGGATGAAATGCTGTACTCATCCGGAGTTCGGTACCCATGGCATTTTGGTAAGATCTCCAGAATCGTGAAGTAAAACGTGGATCTCTATCGCACACGATACTGGCAGGTGTTCCATGTAGGCTAACTATCTCATTCATATACATACTCACCAGCTTTTCTATGGATGTCTGGATTGACATGGATAAGAAATGTGCCGATTTAGTGAGACGATCCACGATTACCCAAATCGCATCATTACCATTGCGAGTCTTAGGAAGTCCGGTAACAAAATCCATCGTAATATGCTCCCATTTCTACTCCGGAATCTCTAATGGCTGTAATAGTCCTGCCGGCCTCTGATGTTCTGCTTTAACTTGTTGACAAGTATGACATCTCTCCACAAACTCCGCAATGTGACGCTTCATGCCGTTCCACCAATAATTTCTTTTAAGATCCTGGTACATCTTTGTTGCTCCCAGATGTATAGATAACCGTGAGTTGTGAGCTTTCGTCGTGATCTTTCTTTTAATTCCATCAATGTTTGGCACACACAATCTCTCTTTGAACCAAAGACTGCCATCATTATGCAACTGAAAATCCTTCACCGGTCATTCTTCAAACTGCTTGACAATGATCATTAACTCAGAATCATTCTTTTGCGCCTCTTTAATCCTATCAATTAAAGTGGCAGTGATCATTAATTTAGCCAGAATATTTGCAGTTGAGTCAACAACATCCAATCCAAACTCAGATATCTCTCTCTAGAGGCGTCTGCCTAGCATGACTTGACTTCCTACTCAATGCATCTGCCACTTTATTCGCCTTACCCGGATGATAATGGATAGCGAGATCATGGTCTTTCATCAACTCCAACCATCTTCGGTGCCTCATGTTTAGTTCTTTTTGGGTGAAAAGATATCTCAAGCTCTTGTGATCCGTGTAGATTTCGCATCTCTCTCCATATAAATAATGTCTCCATATCTTAAGCACAAATACAACTGCCGCTAATTCCAGATCATGAGTAGGATAATTCTGTTCATAGGGTTTCAACTGCCTTGACACATATGCGATTACTCGTTCTTTCTGCATTAATACACAACCTAGTCCATTCTTCGAAGCATCGCTATATACCACGAATCCCTCTCCTGAAATTGGTTGTGCTAATACCGGTGCCGATGTCAATTTCTTCTTAAGTTCGGTGAAGCTCTGTTCGCAATCAGAAGTCCAATCATATCGCGTCTTTTTCTGCGTCAATTGAGTTAATGGAACTGCAATCCGTGAGAATCCCTCAACAAACTTCTGATAATAACCTACAAGTCCTAAGAAACTCCTGACCTCAGTCACATTTGTCGGCCTCGGCCATTCCGTAATAGCCTCAATCTTTTTCGGGTCTACTGAAATACCATCCTTAGACACAACATGACCCAAAAATGCAACACTATGGAGCCAAAATTCGCACTTGCTGAGTTTAGCATATAACTGCTTCTTTTTTAATACATTCAGTGTTATTCTTAGATGCTCTGCATGGGTCTCTTCATCCGGTGAGTATATTAGAATATCATCAATAAATACCGCCACGAACTTATCCAACTGATCCCGAAATACTGTGTTCATCAAATCCATGAATGTTGCGGGTGCGTTGGTCAATCCAAATGGCATCACTAAGAACTCATAATGTCCATATCTTGTACGAAAAGCAGTCTTAGCGATATCTTCCGACTTGATCTTCAATTGATGGTAACCAGAGTTATATCTTGCTGAATACTTTAGCACCCTGTACGAAAAATTATATTGATATTTATAATAGTTATATATTTGTTATGTAATTATTTAAATTACTTACCCTTAATTGATCGAACAAATCGTCGATTCGAGGCAGTGGATATCTATTTTTGATAGTGATCTTATTCAGCTCTCGATAATCGATGCAGAGTCGCATGCTGCCATCTTTCTTCTTAACGAACAACACTGGAGCTCCCCATGGTGATACACTTGGCCGTATAAACTTCTTATCTATCAATTCTTGCAACTGTGATTTCAATTCCTTTAATTCGGCTGGGGCCATTCTATACGGTGCCTTTGAGATTGGTTCAGCTCCTGGAACGACATTAATCTCAAATTCAATCTCCCTGTCCGGAGGCAAACCTGGTAGATCATCTGGAAATACATCTGTGAACTCCTTGACTACTGGAATACTGTCAATTGATGGGGTCTCGGAATACTTGCCAAGAGTATACACAAGGAATCCTTCGCTACCCTTCTTCAGTGATTGAAATGCTTTTGCTGCTGTCAGATAAATATTCTGTGGTATCTTTTTCATCTTGGAGTTCCCTTGATAAATCACTTCTTCTCGCATTGGATCCTTAATCATGACACGCTTACCACGACAATCAATGTAGGCATGGTGTTTGAACAACCAATCCATGCCTAGAATAAGGTCGCAATCCCCAATCTGTATAGAAATTAGGGTAACTTCGAACTTCTGTCCTCCCATTTCTATCTCGCAATTCTTATATATATGATGTGAAATAATCACTTGATCACCAGCTGCTTGAACGCGATAAGGCGTATCCAGCCTAGTCGGACAACTATCAAGGTTCTTAGCAAACCTTTTTGATACAAAGGAATGGCTTGCACCACTATCATATAATACGTTGGCAGGTATGTTGTTTGTTAATATAACACCTGAGGCAATTCATAATTCAAATATGCAATCCCGAAGCAAGCAGATAATATCATAAACTTTTCAAAATGAATTATACCTGTCACAACGTCTGGGGCATCCAGAACCTCCTCATCTGTCATCATATGTACTCTGGAATTGGCCCTTGGACCATCTCTCTGCTGAGGTGCGATCCTCTGGGGTCCCTTCCTGGGCTCAGGACAGTCTTTGATCATGTGGCCAATCTTACCATAGTTAAAGAAAGCTCCAATCTTCAGCAAACATGTTCCTGTATGTGGTTTCTAGCACTTAGGGCATCTCGGAATCGGATTCGCCTGTGGTGGACGTTGCTGCTGTGGCTGACGTTGTGGCTGAGGTTGCTGCTGATAATTCTGCTGACGTGTACGTCCATCATCTCCTCGAACAGTCTTAGCCCCTTTACCAAACTGACCATCTCCAAACTCTTGGGGCCTCTTGCCCCGGTTATCAGCGTCACGCCTAATGATGTCCCTCTCTACCCGATAGCAAGCATCCAATAATTCACCAAAATCTCTTGGGTTGGCATTCACAATCCATGTGCGAATGCGTGGGTTCAGTCCTCTCTCAAACTTGATCATCTTCAGTTGTTCATCCCCCATAATCGCTGGAACATATCTTCCCAATGCAGTAAATCGGTTAGCATAGTCTGCCACTGTCATACCAGACGTCTGGACCAAAGACTCAAACATCCCTATCTTCTGTAAGGTAACTGATGGTGGGATATAGAATTTGCGGAACTCTCTCAGAAATCGCTCCCAAGTAACTGGAGTTGGCAAATGCTGGAAATTAGTGGTCCACCATTGATCGGCTTCACCAATCAGAAAAGGCTTGATAACATGTGCTTTTATCTCCTCTGGTACTTGAATCAGCTCAAAATTATTCTGTACTTCTTTTAGCCATTTCTTGGCTATGTCAGGGTCAGATCCACCTTCAAAGTTAGGGATGCGGGCCTTCTTCATTTCTCCGTAGAAGAAACGAGTACCTTGTTGTGGTGGAGGTGGTGGCGGTGGAGGTGGTGCATGATTCTGGTGGCCGTTGTTACCTACCGCCTGTCCTATCTGTACCAAAGCTTGCAGAACAACCTGCTGAAAATCTCCTTGACCCTGCTGCTGTGGGGGTGGAGGCACATGCTCAGTGTAAAGTGGAACCGGTCCTGTCTGCGGGGGTATCTGTGGTGATGGAGGAGGGGGTAACTGTGCAAGTCTGTCAGCGCGCGGTCTACCTCTAGGTCGTGAAGACATCCTATCGAAAGCAGTATCATTAGTAATAATTTACAGAAGAGATCAATTTGTCTTCCTGCTTAATTAAAAATTGTAAAATTAATTTTTTTTTATATTGGGGACTTAATAATCCAAGTAAAATTTTAAATTTCATCTAGATATCCCTAAACATTCTAAGGATCCTAATCTAGGGAAATCACTCTTGGTCTAAGATCATAACTTATGTTCTAGGATCATCACTTAACTTCTAAGTGCTTACTTTACTGTTCCCGCCATGGATCTAGAGCCTTTGCTCGGATACCAACTGTAGCGCCCCGCTCGAAACCAGAGTTCCGGCTCAGTGCACCCGCCATACTCTACTCCATAGAGTACAAGGCGTCGATACCATACATGTGCATGTCAACATGAATTGTAGGCGATATAGCGGAAGCATCTTAAAATAAGCTCACGACATGCATAATATTATTACAAACCATTCAAATCCACACAACCACAAATACAGCGTCTCACGATAATTTCTTTATTACATCACAATAAAATAAAGCTCACACAACGGGTACATAGCTTCAGCCTACATCTTCGCTCACGGATACTCTATCTGGGGTTCCTCCTCAATGAACACGGCATCAGGGTCCCTGTTCTCTGAAATATTAAGAGGCAAGTATGAGCGATAACCACCATCTTTTAATCGCTCAGCAAGTATTCTTTATAGATACTTCATGTGGATCATACATGGAGAGACAAGTAGTAATAAAGTAACAATGTACATAATTACATCTCCATTTATAATGATAGCATTATATATAAGAATAGAATAGAACATAAGCTTTTGCATCATACCTTATGGGTCGTGTCATTCTTCCTCAGCATATCCTTAGCCTACTTTCCGTATTGAACACTAATCCATCTTATATTAAGATCATAGCTTACAATCATCACTTCTACGTGCATAATCTTCCTTAGTCATCTTAAGGCATCATGATTGTACAAATATACTAATCACCACCTAAGGGACATGATCATGACATGATGCATAAAACGTGACTTTTCATAAAATGGCTTTTCGTAAACATGGCTTTTCATAAAATAACTTTTCGTAAACATGACTTTTCATAAACATGACATTTCATAACTTGACATGATTTTCAAAACTTGCGCAAAATGACATATTCATAACTTGCATAACATGACATTTTCATAACTTGAAGACATAACACTTTCATCATTGGCTATAACACTTTTCATAAGAATAATAACACACGACATACCGATCGATTCCCCATATAGTACATGTACGACATAAACATCATAAACATATGTACATGTACCAACGGTGACGCGCTATGACGGAGATCCCGTGTCCCAGACCCGGTGTTACACTCGGTCATATACATAATCATATGCCCCTACATCTACCACTCTGGTACCGATGTCACGCCGGCGAACATAACATAGTCATAATCATGAACATAACATAACATATCGTGTGTCAATGAAATCGATCGTCTCGTGTTTATTATTCACATGCATATAATCTTTTAAAACATGATATGCACAAGACAACTTTTAAAACTTTATTTTCGTGCAACATGAGACTTGTTCATATGAAGTATTCTGGTAGTCTACATCTTATAACATCCTCGTTTACTTATTTTCTTACTACATATCATAACTTAAAGAAAATCCTACTTTGACCATCAAGTGGCCATTCGGCCATAGCAACCCAAAATAGCCCATTCTCTCATTTTTCATTCAACACTACTTTCTTAATTTGTATTTCCAAATACACCTCATATTCCAACACTTAAGGGGTTCATCCTTAAAGTCCTAATTTCTTCAACTTCTTACTTACAAGTACTTCAACATATACCATACTTTATTCATTACCACACATTTTACATATAAGTGTCCATAACATTTATCTTTAAGAAACATTTTTTTAATTCTTAAATGGCCTTAAGGCCGAATATATATATAGTATATATATGTGTATATTTCATGGTAATACACTTATATGTGTGTATATATATATAATATACGAAATATTATGTACATATATAAGGTGATTTATATTCTTAACGACTTAAACCGTATATATATATATATATATATGTAGAACTATATCCATGTATACTTCTTTAACATGTCACAATTCATTTCTTCATTTTTATACTATAGGCCGAAAGTTTGGCCTAGTTTTATACCTATTTATATTTCGTTTTTCTTCCTTTTATGTACATGTTGTAAGTTGTATGTATATATATATTGCTTTTTATCCTTTTCCTTAATCTTAAGATTATAACAACTAGAAAACATATATAAACATAAACATGATGGAAAACATACAAGTGTACTTCTTGAGCCATATTCATCATCTATTGTACATCTTGTGGATGGAATGATGAAACTCAAATGAAATACTCAAATAGGCCACTTGGCCGTGTATATGTGGTGTATATATGAAGATGATGATCATCAAACAACCATTTAGACCATGTATATAAATCATGCTTATGATGCATACATAAACATGTTAAAGACATGATCTTGAAACATATGAACACTAAAATACATAAACATACAAACATGATGATCATCATAAAAGAAAACATATTTAAAACATCAAAAGTTGTATTCTTTGTATACCTTTCTTAAGGTTCTTTATTTCATATCATTTGTTCAAAGTTTATATCTATTTGTGTATATATGTATATTACCGTATGTATGCACTTATATATGTGTATATATATATGATTAACCGTATATATATATGTTGCATTTAAATATATATATATATAGCCTTTTATATGTATCTTTACATATATTT
>AP025060.1:26530672-26593458 GCA_036186865.1 Eustoma russellianum | reverse complement strand
ATATATTTATATATTTATAACATTTACAATCATAGGTCTTTCATATTCTTATGACAAAACTTGAACATACTACATGATGATCCCATTTTTAATATAAACATAAGTATTAAATTTTTTGAAATTCATGAAGGATCTAGGAAGAGTACTTGCCTTGGTTCATATTTCTTACACTTAGAAGATGTTTCCTTCACTTGGTTTGGAAGAGAGTTCTTCTTCCTTCCTTCCTAGTATACACGGTTTTTAGTGTTTAAAAGAAGGGTTAGTGAGCAACTTATGAAACTAAATATATGGAAGAATCAAACTTAAACTTCATAAAGTTCTTACCTTAATTGCCTTTGATTCTAGATGCTACAACCTTCTTGAATCTTTCTTAGTTGATGGAGTGTTTATGGTACTTGATTTGAGTGATGTTGGTGTGAAGAAAGGAGAAGAAAATCTTCTCCTTGTTGAAGAGTGAATTTCGGCCAATATAGGGAAGAAGGGGGTGTTGGAGTGTTCTTGAGTTTTTCCTTGGAGATGGTATGAAATTGGTTGTTTGAAGATGCAATTATGTGAGGGGTTAAAGAAGAAATAATTTCCTACTTTTCTAAGGGGGTGGCCGGCCAAGCATGGAGGAAATGGGGTGGGAGACAAACTTTTGGCAAGTATTGGTTGAAGGGATGGGTTAAGGTAAGATTCTTGAGCATGCCATTATTTTAATCTAAGTGTAAGACAAGTTGTCTTCAATTTTCTTTTTCTTTTTCCTTTTCTTTTACTTTGTATGTATATAATTGTTTTTCTTTTATTTAATGTAGTATAAAATTGTTGTGTCATGTATTTCTTTTTGATTTAATTTATCCTAATAGTTGAAGTTGTTACCAACTAATTTAATTGGGTTTTTTATTGTATAAACTCAAACGTTTGTGATATTTTTGTTAATGTATTTGGTATACCAGTCTAGTTTTATGAATCGTACACCTACGAAATTATATTTACGGTATTGGAAGTCGTTACGACATAACGAATTTCCGGGTTGTAACACAACCAATGATGTGAAGACAACTAGGACTTGATGATGAAGATGGTGAGACATAAGAGTTCTTATCTTCAAGGCCTATTTCACACTATAAATAGGAGGCATGGGCGAAAAAGAAGAACACACAACTTTGAAGCAAACTTGAAGATCATTCTTGCTATTCTCTTCTTCTTGATTCTTTCTTTGTGTAGCTAAGGTGTTTCGTTTTTTGTTGTTGTTGAGCTACATTATACATGCCTTCTTGTGTTGATTTTGTAAGATTGGTTCGAGTTTATAAGACTACACCAATAGGTGGTAAAGGTGTTGCAATCAAGAGTTGCATAGAGGTGTTCATTCAAGACTTAAATAGGGTTGGTGTTTAACCCAAGGATCAAGCTTGGTTCTTGTTGTATTTGTGTTCATACCACAGTGAAATCCAAGGAAAGGTGTTCCTTGGGACTGGAGTAGGTCACATTGACCGAACCAGGATACATCTTTGGTGTTCTTGTCTTCTTTCTACTTTTCTGTTTTCCGCTTGTTTTTCTCTGTAGTTTCTACCCAATTTTACACGTCTTGAAAAAATAACAAAACACTTTCAAAATTTATGATTTTTGGTGGAGTTATACTTCAGATTGTTAGATTTCATTTGAAACAAGAATCAATTGATTTAAGCAAAAGAAAGTTAGTCTTTCAGTCATTGCAAGATAACTGCTCCATTCTGGCTGCAATCTGACCGGTTTCAAGGAAACTTGAATTCTCTTTTCATCAAGGATAGTTTCAGGTCAATGCCTTTTGGAAACATAAACTACATATCCTAAGAAGTGTTTTGACATAAACCTTTTTGGTCTTTTTGGTCGAGTAAGTAAAGAGAAACACGTTTTTAATTTCAACACTATTCTATCCAATTCTGTCCAGATGACCCTCTGAATCTTTTTATTTGGTTGAAGGGTCAAACGATATCATTTTTGTCTGTCAAGATATTGGAATTAATTTTTGAAAAGTTTCATAATTTTTGAGGTTGTGTACACTGAATTTTGAATTGTCAAAAATGGGTACCGAATCTGAGGAGATCTCAGATTCTGTTTTTAAAAGGGATTTTATTCAAGGGTAGTAGTGTAATTTCTGCTAACCACTATTCAACCCCTCGAGTGGTGTTTACTGCAGCTGTACGGTCCAACAATTGGTATGAGAGCAAGGCTAACACCACTATAAGAAGCAAGATTCAACACCATACAAAGAAGAAAAGACCAAGAAACAACAATTCATAGTAGCCTGCTTATCTCAAATCAAAGGTACATACAATGGCTATTGTTTCTCACAAAGGTGAGTTGGAAGGTATGTCTACACAATGCCCTCCTCTTTGATGGAAATAATTTGGTTCATTGGAAACTTAGAATAAGGCTATTCTTAATGGCTATAGACATCGATTTATGGTCTATAAGTGAAGATAAGCTGTATATTCCAATGAAAGTTGTACAACTAAACGATGTAACCCAAGAAGTAGAAAAATATAAAAGTAAATGGTCGATCGAAGATAAAAAGAAAATGTCTATGAATGCTAAAGCTATGCAATTGCTTTTAAACAAACTTTCGACTTCTGAAGCAAGATATGTTTCAAACTACACAAGTGCGCACGACATGTGGAAATCACTAGAATTAAAGAATGAAGGTATTAGCGGTGTAAAAGATTCTAAAATAAACATGCTTATGACTGAACTTGAATCTTTCAAAATGTTGCCGAACGAATCCATAACATCTATGGATTTGAGGATTATTAACATTTTCAATGCACTTGAAGATTTAGGTAAATCTTTTACCAACAAAGAGAAGGTACAAAAAGTGCTGCGAATTCTTCATGCTGAATCGGATCCAAAAGTAACGGCAATCGAGGAGACAAAATCAATCGCAAAAATGGATGAATTGATCGGTTCACTAAGAGTTTATGAGGTAAAACTGAACTGATGAAAATCCGAGTCATCTAAATCATCCGGTAAGTCTATTGCTTTAAGATCAACTGAGTCCATATAAATAATGATGATAGTAATAGTGATAATGAATTAGACGATGATTTAATGTTAATAGCTAGAAAACTTAGAAAGTTTTTCAAACAGCCTAATAGAAGTAGAAATCAATCTTCTTCTACTTCTTCTCAACCTAAGAAAAACTCTAATAATGACAAGTGGTATAATAAAAAGTTAAAATGCTACGAATGTGGTCAAAAGGACATATCTAATATGATTATCCAACAAAGAAAAATATAATAACAACAACAACAATAAACAAGACAAGGAGGCACAAAAGCCTAAGGCAAAAGAGTCCAAGTCAAGAAGAGGCAAACGAGCAATGAAGACGAGCACGTGGAGCGACTCATCCGACTCAGAATGCGACGATGAGGAAGCTCAAATCTGCTTCGTATCCAACGAGATAAGTTCTTCATCTGATATAGATTCTGATAATGAAATGTCTTTTGATGAAATGTACGATGACATTTTAAAGATGAATGCTCACTGTAAAAGGTTGTCTAAAGTGAAACAGAAAAAAACTCAAGAAAATGATAAGTTGAAGACGTCCAACTTGGAATTTTCCGATTAGTTAGAATCTTTTAAACAAGAGTCTACAAATACTCTTAACTCCTTAGAAATTAAAATTGAGTCATATTGAAAAAACAAACATTTATTAAAAACCAAAAATAGCTTGTTAAAAACTAAGTTAGATAATTGTGAAAAAGAAATTTCTCAACTTAAATTATCTAAAATAGACTTAGAAAAAATGTTAGAACAATTTAAGTCAGAAACTAACATACTAGATACACTTATATCGTCACAAAAATATGGAAATGATAAAACTTGATTAGGATATAAAGACGAAAATGTCAAAGTAGATAAAAATACTAAGTTTGTTTTATCAAGTACTAAACAACCTTATAAAGAAACAAAAATAAAGTCAAGTTTGCCTGCTACTCCTTCTTCTACTTATTTAGAGTTAAAAATGCAGCATATACCTGCCAGAGCAACTAGGCAAAACTTACATCTAGACAACCTAGAAGTTATGCCTATATGTATGGAAATGTGACTAGACATAATAAAATGCAATCAACTCAATATAATGCATATAGGCCTAAATATAGAGAACAATCATATAAGACTTATAGAAATGCATATGAACACACATACATAGCACCATATAAGAAACAAAATCATATGCCTTATACTCACTATCAAAATCGGCCACAACATAGTACTTATAAAACAAGATATAACAATTATATGCATACACCTTTATGTAATTGGAATGGTCAAGTACGCGTAAATCCTCTTTATTCTTTCAACTATAAAAATGCCAAATATGTGCTCAAAAGGTACATCCAAGTTTGGATACCCAAAGGGTACATAAACAAGGATGGTGCTCCTAACGTTTAAGGACCCAAATAAATGGTACCTAAAACTTTGTCTCCATTGTAGGAAAATCGTAAGGAATGCAAGAAGGAGGCAAAGTCAAAGATCTAAAAACCAAATGGTTTTCAGACAGTGGATGTTCGAGACATATGACAGGCAACCCCAAACTATTCACCGAGTTGGAACATATCGAGAATGGAGGAAAGGTGACATTCGGTGACAACTACAAAGAAAAAGTTGTTGGAAAAGGAACAATCGGGGACCCTAACACATTTTAAATACGAAATATATTGTTAGTAAGCAATCTTTCTTCTAATTTATTAAGCATTTCGCAACTTATAGATTCTAGCTATCATGTTTCTTTTCTCTCTAATTGCTGTGATATAATTAATAAAACGGGAGAAATTGTTTTAAAAAGAACTAGGGGTGGTAATATTTACACTCTATCGTTAAATCACTTGTTAGATTCTATGATTAAATGTTTAATATCACATGACTTGGATGTAAATTTATGGCATAGGCGATTAGGCCATATAGGGGTTTCAACCATAGAAAAGTTACTTAAGAAGAACCTAATTAAAGGTATGCCTAAGGTAGACTTAGATAATTTTCAATTATGTGAAACTTGTATTAAAGGAAAGCACATAAAAGAAACAATGAAACCAAAACATGAAGTGAGTACTAGTCATGTACTAGAATTGCTTCACTTAGACTTATTTGGTCTAAGTAGGACAAGAAGTCTACGTGGATATTACTATATGTGTGTCATAGTAGATGATTACTCACGATACACATGGACATTGTTCTTAACACACAAAGACGATGCTCCATTGGCAATCGAAACTCTTATCAAGCAACTCAAAAATCTTTACGAAGAAACTGTTAAAAAAATTAGGAGTGATAGAGGTGGATAATTTAAAAACAAAGATGTAATCAAGTTTTATGAATTACATGGAATAAAACATGAATTCTCACCACCTAGAATACCACAACTTAATGGATTTGTTGAACGTAAAAATAGAACCATACAAGAAATAGCAAGGACAATGTTGTATGAAAACAAAGTAACTAAATATTTATGGGCTGAAGCTGTTAGTTGTGCTTGTTATATTACCAATAGGCTTTCAATTAGAAAGAAGTTAAATAAAAAACCTTATGTGTTATTAAATAATAGACAACCTAAGGTAGATTATCTTAGAGTTTTTGGTTGTAAGTGTTTTATGTTGAACACTATAATCTAGACAAGTTTCAACAAAACTCTATTGAATGCATATTTGTTGGTTATTCAACTAATTCTAGAGCATATAGGTGTTATAATCCTGCATCTAGAAAGATAATTAAATCCATACATGTGAAATTTAATGAGAATGCATATCTTGAAACGGTTGATAAAACTCAACATAAACAAGAGAATAATGTTGAAAATATGTTTGATGATGATGTATTACTTGAGCATGTACTTGATCATCTAGAACCAACTCCCTGAACAAGACATGCATGAACTCTTAGGTGAAATAAATGAAAAAATTTTGCAATTGGAAGATAATACAACTAACTTGCAAGATGATCCAATTGTATACGATAATGTTCACAGTAATGAAACATTTGAACAAAATGAGGGTGAACCTAGACAACCTAGGAATTGGTGGCTTATAAAAGATAAACATAAACACCCTAAAGAATTGATTATTAGGATCCGAGTGATGGGGTTAGAACTCGTAGAAGCATAAGTCAAGCTGAAGGATATAGCTTAATCTCACACTTAGAACCTGAGAATGTTAAGGAAGCCTTAGGTGATATATCATGGATAGATGTCATGCATGAGGAATTGAACCAATTTACCAGGAACAACGTGTGGTACTTAATACCTAAACCCAAAAATAAATGTATAATAGATACTAAATAGGTATTTAGGAATAAAATGGATGAACAAGGAAACATTACAAAAAATAAAGCTAGGCTAGTCGCACAAGATTATAATCCACAAGAAGGAATAGATTATGAAGAAACCTTTGCACCCGTTGCACGACTAGAAGCAATTAGATTATTACTTGCTATTGCAAGTTTAAGTAATATAAAACTCTTCCAAATGTATGTCAAGAATCCATTCTTGAATAGATACATCCAAGAAGAAGTATTTGTCAAACAACCCCCTGGAATTGAAGATCTAAAGAATCATAACCATGTATACAAGCTTAAGAAAGCTTTATATGGTTTGAAATAAGCTCCAAGAGCTTGGTACGATAGATTTGCAAACTATCTTATTGCAAATAATTATGAAAGGGGGACCATATACAACACATTATTCCTAATAAAAAAAGACAATGACTTATTAATGTTCAAATCTATGTAGATGACATCATTTTTGGTTCAACCAACACTACCTTAGTAAAGGACTTCGAAGAATGTATGAAGTCAGAATTTGAAATGTTAATGGTAGGAGAATTGAACTACTTCTTAGGGCTTCAAATCAAACAAACCCCTCAAAGAATCCGCATTAGTCAACTTAAGTATGTCAATGATATGATAAGAAGTTTGGATTCAAAGAGTTGAAACCAACACCTACCCTTATGAGTGTTAGTACCAAACTAGACAAAGATGAAAATGGAAAACCTTTTGATGACACACTCTGTAGGTCTATGATCGGATCACTGTTATATTTAACCGCATCAAAGCCTAATATAATGTTTAGTGTTTGTATGTGTACTAGGTTTCAATATTGTCCTAAGGTATCTCATTACAATGCAGTGAAGAAAATATTTAGATATCTTAAACACACACCTCACTTAAGACTTTGGTATGATAGACATGCTAAGTTGGAATTGTACGCTTTTAATGATGCTGATTATGGTGGTTGCAAGTTAGATAGAAAGTCCACTAGCGGTACATGTCAATTTATAGGAACCAACTTGATCTCTTGGTTTTCAAAGAAACAAGCTAGTGTAGTTCTCTCTACCACCGAAGCTGAGTACATAGCCTTAAGTTTATGCACTACCCAAATACTTTGACTTAAACAACAAATTAGTTATTTTGGCATTAAAATGAATAAGATTCTAGTTGTCTGCGATAACACAAGTGCGATCAATCTTTCTCAGAATCCGGTACTTCATTCTAAGGCGAAACACATTGAGGTAAGATATCATTTCCTTCGAGACCATGTTCAAAATGAGGACATAACCATAGATCATGTAAGAACTGATCATCAAGTAGCAGACACCTTCACCTACCCCCTTAATCAAGCCACTTTTGAAACTTTAAGAGCCAAGTTAGGTATGTTGACCTATGAAAGAATCGCGTAATTCTATGTTTTGCATGATTTGCAAAATAAAAGGAGAGATAGAATAAGAACATGATTTTAGGATTTAAGTCATGATTTGGAGGTTGAATAATAAGTTAAGTTCAATTGGTATCGGTTTCAGTTGGTGTTAAATTGGCTTGTAACATAGGTTAAAGGGGAGAGTATAAGTTGAGGGGTCATGAATTGGAAATTGAATAATAAGTTAAGCTCAATTGGTATAAGTTTTAATTGGTGTTAAATTGGCTTAGAGCATAGGTTAAGGGGAAGAGTATAAGTTAAAGGAGCACATAAGTTAAAACATGTGTCTAAAAGGAGTTTTGAAAGTTTGAAAACAATTGGTATAGAATTGGTGAGGTTTTCAAATTCAATTCAGTTGCTATAAAATTGGTAGATATGTTATAAACAATTGGTAAAATTTTTTGACATCAAAATCATGTTGAGCTATTTTGAAAATCATCCAAAAGGGGGAGAATGTTAAGAAATATGTTTGGATAATTTCAAAGTCATGATTATAAGTGTTGAATACTTAAAAATGTCACACATGGTGTTATAAATGATTAAAAGTTGAAAAAGTGAAGAAAAATGACATCGATCTCTCAGGTTAATGCACTTCGATCGATCGATGTACATCGAAACCTCACATCGATCGATCCATGTATGGCAGAGAAGAACCAAGACCTTACTGTGAGACATCGATCTCTAAACCTGAGACACATCGATCGATCGATGTAGGTCAGAGACAAACTCTGAAACTCACTGTGAGTCATCGATCTCTGAAGCAGAGGCACTTCGATTGATTGATGTCTAGGGTTTTTAGAAATATTTTTCTAAAATGTGATGAAATGGTTGTTTTTATTTTTACATTATTTATATATGTTGATCATGTTGTTATTATGTGTTTTTGATGATTATAAATGTCTTGTGACTAATGTGCATTGGAAGTTTCTACAACTTACCAAAAAGAGCAAAATTGGTATTTTGAGTTTGTGTAGGTACTTGGCATGGTGAAAATGTTTCAAGGACATATTCATCTCTTATTTATCATCACATAGGTGTTATTATATCTATTTCTGACCATCGGGGTCATTTCTGGAGTTTTCCCTCGCTAGGGTTACTTTGGTCATTTTACCACCCGAGGGAAGTTTTGGTATTTTTACTCAAGGAATATCTTGAGTATCTTATTATCTTCATTTTGAGTTTATTTATGGTGTTTTTTGAGATTATTTGGTGGTTCGCTATTTTATTTCCCTATTTGATGATATTATCGACAGTAGCGGTGTAGGATCTGCAAGGCACCACTAGAAGGGGGGTTGAATAGTGGGTGCAGAAAATGTGGTTTTTAAAAATTGTTTTAAGCCAAAAACCCAACTTCTGAAAACAGTTTCTGTTTTCAAGACTAGTTTTAAAACGTTTTGAAAACTAGGTTGCAGGTCTTCAAAAATTTTGAAATTTGGAAATAACTTAGCCTCAGATGTTCTGAGTATCTCCTAAAACTTTCATATCAAAATTCAACCTCAAACCCTTTTAAAAATCGTTAGTGGCCAGATTGCGCAAATCTGCCAGAAACGGTAGAATGATTTGAAAAATTAATTCCTATTTGTATGCAACTCCAAATGCTCTGAAAATTTAAAGACTAACCCCTTATAAGTTTTATTTAAATGGGTTGAAACAGTTTTTAAATTTTTTTTTGGGAAGTTAGTCAAATACGACCAAAGTCTCAACCTTTGCAAGCCTGAAAATCAGACTGCACTAGTCTCAGAACTTTGGACGTTTGAATGACTTATACTTGTCCAAAAGGGTTGAAACTTGCGCCAAAAGAACCTTAAAACGTGTGGCTATGTTTCCTGAAAGTTTCGTAATTTTTGAACTCCACTTACTATTTTTATGAACGTGATCAAAAACGATAAACAGTGCTGAAACTGAAAGTAAGTGCTGAAAGTGAATGACACCAAGAATTTTATACTGGTTCGGTTATCAACAACCTACTCCAATCTTCGAGGACACCTTTCTCGGTTAGCACTAATCACCAAACACAAAATAACACCTTACCACAGGGTTAATGGAGTTACACACAAACTCCAACCCTTTACAAACCTTGTATGAGAATACAATGCACACGAACACCACCACCTTGCAAGTTCAAGATTGATCACACCTTGATCAATCTTTTACAATGATAAAGAGAATATGGTGGTATTTAAGAAGCCTATTCAAGATGTATGAATATGAATACAATAGGCTTTTATAGAAAAGAAAGAAATAAAGGTAGAAGAAGAAAGTCTAGAAACCGTTTTTCGCTTTTTGCACCTGTGAGACTTGTCTTGTATTTTGCAATGCTTCTTCATTTTATAAAGTCCTTGGCCGCCCCCTTATGCAATATTCTTCTCTTGAAAATTATCTTCTAAGTCCTTGGAAGAGTATATGACATTATTGTGACATGTCTTTGCTTATTTGGCATCTCCTCATTGGATGATCATTAAGCTCTTGCTTACTTGGCACTCATTGATTGGTTGGATGTTGTCATCACTTGATGACTAGACAAATCTGATAATAACACTTAAAACATGTGCCAAAATCATCATAAAAACTTTGCCAAATATCTCACAATCAATCCCAACTAATTTGGAAAACAAATTGCCACATTAATCATAGAAAATTCGGCCATGCACATCTTGCACATGCTGAAATTTCAGCATGTGTAACATTCACCTTTTGTTCAAAATATTTCTTATTTTGCATTGATTTAATCCAACAAATCAAAGGATAATTCAATCACCATTTAGTATGCAATATTCTCATCTTTTATGGAATAAAAATTAGACAACAATGTGGCCTAAAAATCGGCCAACATTCATCCACACATGCTGAAATTTTCAGCATGTGTGATATTTGAGAATATCACCTTATTTGTTTCCATAGAATATTCAAAACATTTCCAAATTATCTCCCAATTAATCACATGTTTCAAGACAACAAAATATACCTCATTATGACATAGAAATCGGCCATACATTAGCACACATGCTGAATTTTCAGCATGTGTCACAATTGTGACAAAATTTGAAACATTACCTTGTGTAGCTCCTTCCTTTATGTCATAAACATTGCATGCTTCATTCTTGACCAATAAATATGCCAACAAGGCTCCACATATGCTCCAACATGGCTGTTATAGGCGTGCATAATGACTTGGGCACGTGTTGAATTTTATTTTTACAAACTTTGTAAAATAGTGCACATTTAATAATACACACATGGTATATTCCAATCAGCCCTTAACTGAATTTTCTAGAACACTTTGAGATGTATAAAATATGTAAAAAGTGTCTAGATACATGTTGTATGATGTGCCAAAAACGTTCTATGTGTCGTGTACGTAGAAAATCGAATTTTCGATGTTTATCGATTACCCGATTTTTCTCTAATTAAATTCCAACTTTTTGCACATGTTATATATATTATGTTACACATAATATACATAAATTTCACTTTAATATTCAGCTCATAAGGCTGATTAAAGTGGCGCCTAGACATGTGATAAAATTGAAATTGGAATCTCCACAATTTGGCCTTAATGTGGGGTGATTTGTGTGTGCCAACGTGGAATGATTTTATGGATGCACATACCATGTAAGCCACAAAGTTTGTGGCTATTTTTGAAGTGTAGGGGCTGGCCATCTATTTATGGCAAGTACGTGACACGTTGACGAAGTTTCGGTATTCGTCCGATACGACAATTTTCGGTTTAAAACCTTTTAATGTGTCGTAATAAATTTGTCATCACCATGACTTATATCATATGATATAAGACCTGAATATACTCATAAATATGAGTTAAGTATAGTGGTGTGACGTTAACGTACGTACGTAAAATATATAACGTATCTGTAGTACGTTGGAATAAATGTGTATGTGCCTTTTTCAAAAAATCTGAATATATATATATATATATATATATATGTTAAGGCGTGTAATAAGTGTGGAGAGGAGAGGGAAACTTTCCTTTCTTCAACTTGTTGCCTTTGTGCCTTTTCCAAGTATTGCTTCCTTTAATGAACTACTTAGTTTAATTAACTAAGTACTTCACTTAATGAACTAGTTTAAATTCATTAATGGTGGCACCTGAAAATAGTTCAAACACAACAAATGTTTGCCATTTGATGTAAGCTTTAAAGCTTCATGGCTCGTTAGTACGACAACATTATATATGAACTATATAAAGCAAGTTTTATGCAATATGTCATGCACGTTTTTATGCAATATGTCATGCACGTTTAAATCATGTATTTTGAAATCACCCAAACCCCTTTTTCTTTGCAATCTCCCCCTTTTGATGATTTTCAAAATAACCTACATTCATGATTTAAAACCTATCGCTCCCCCTTCAATCGTGCATAAATTCAAATTTTGAATTTCAAATTTCAAACCTTTTGAATTTCAAATTTCAAACCGCTTCCCCTTGATTTATGCAATCAGTTTCTCTCTCCCCCTTAAATCATGCATTCTCTCTCCCTTTATTTTGGAAAGTCATTCAAAATCTGCATGCAAATATGGAAAGAGAATCAAATCAAATCAGCAGAAATCATGCCTAATTTAGAACGAAGATTTTTGTACGTGGCTTGGTTTAAGGCTTTAGTGAAGATATCCGCTACTTGTGCTTCTGTGCGTACGTGATCTATAACAATGTCACCATTGTTTACGTGATCACGAAGAAAGTGATAGCGTACTTCTATATGATTGGCCTTAGAATGTAAGACGGGATTCTTAGATAGGTTAATTGCACTCATACTATCATAATATATAGGAATTTTATTTACGGTAATTTCAAAGTCTGAAAGTTGTTGTTTTATCCTAGTAATTATGTGCAACAAAGATTAAGTGCCATGTACTCTGCTTCAGTAGTGGATAAAGCTACGCTTGCTTGTTTTTTTGGAAAACCATGAAATAAGGGAGTTTCCTATAAATGGCAAGTGTCACTCGTGCTTTTTCTATATATCTTATATCCACCATAATCAGCGTCAATGTAGGCATGAAAATTAAAGTCACAATCTTTATCGTACCAAATGCCTAAAGTAGGTGTGTGCTTAATATAGCGGAATATTCTTTTTACCGCATTATAGTGAGACACTTTAGGTTGACTTTGAAAACGTGCACACATACATATACTGAACATGATATCAGGCCTACTAGCAGTAAGATATAACAAAGAGCCAATCATAGATATATATAAGGTATTATCAAAATCCTTACCATGCTCATCTTTATCTAATTTAGTAGTAACGCTCATAGGGGTGGGGGATGGTTTTAAATTCTCAAAATTGAACTTTTTAATCATATCATTTACGTATTTAGCTTGGTTTATGTGAATACCTTTACTCGTTTGTTTAATTTGCAAGCCAAGAAAGTAGTTCAATTCGCCAACCATAGACATTTCAAATTCGGATTGCATGCAATTTTCAAAATCTTCAACAAGTTTATGAGAAGTAGAGCCGAAAATAATGTCATCAACGTAAATTTGAATAATAAGTAAATCCGATTTATCTTGTTTCAAAAATAATGTACTATCTATAGTACCTCTTTTAAAATCATTTTCTAAAAGGAAAGTAGTAAAACGATCATACCATGCTCTAGGTGCTTGCTTTAGTCCGTATAGTGCCTTCTTTAGTTTGTACACGTGATCGGGATGTTTCAAATATTCAAAATCGGGTGGTTGTTTCACGTATACCTCTTCTTGTATGAATCCATTTAAGAATGCACTTTTCACGTCCATTTGATAGAGTTTAAAATCTTTCATACAAGCAATGGCAAGTAAAAGTCGTATAGCTTCTAATCGTGCTACGGGTGTAAATGTCTCATCATAATCAATCCCTTCTTCTTGATTATAGCCTTGTGCTACAAGTCTAGCTTTATTTCTAACAACTTTTCCTTCTTCATTCATTTTATTTCTAAACACCCACTTTGTGCCTATTATGGTCTTATCTTGTGGTCGTGGCACTAAATCCCATACGTCATTTCTAACAAATTGATTAAGTTCGTCATGCATAGCATCAATCCAAGAAGAATCACTCAAAGCATCATGCACATTTTTGGGTTCAATTTCGGAAAGCATAGCATGAAATTGATTTATTTCATCTGAAGTTATTCTTCTACGTGGTTGCACACCGTGAGTGATATCGCCTATAATGAGATCATGTGGGTGATCTCTATGCCATCTTGGTTGATTATTTTCTATGTTCTCATGCATTTCTAAGTGATCATGCATTTCTAGTGTATCATGCATATGATGCATATTAAACGTGTCATCATCATCATTCAACACGGGTTTCAATTCAAAATCATCATCATATTCTTTATCTTTATCAATCTCACCAAATTCATTAAACTTCAAATGAATAGATTCTATGATTTGTCTAGTGAGAGGATTATAACATCTATATGCTTTTGAATTTACAGAATATCGAACAAAGATGCATTCAATTGATTTAGATTCAAATTTATCTAAATTGTCTTTTGTATTTAAAAAAAAACATTTTCATCCAAACACACGACAATAGTCAATTTTAGGCATGTGATCATTTAATATCTCATAAGGCGCCTTATTTATTTTTTTTCTAATGGATAAGCGATTTACTATGTAGCATGCACAGTTTACGGCTTCCGCCCACAAAAATCTAGGCAAATTATTTTTGCACAACATAGTTCTAGCAATTTCTTGTAATGTCCTATTCTTTCTTTCTACTACTCCATTTAATTGGGGAGTTCTAGGTGGCAAAAACTCGTGTTTAATTCCTTTTTCTTCGCAAAACGAAATCATATCCTTATTTTTAAACTCACCGCCTCTATTGCTTCTTATCTTTTTCACATTGACACCGTATTGATTTTCAAGTTGTTTTATTAGTTTCGCAATCTCAATGGCACTATCATCCTTATGTGCAAGAAACAAAGTCCAAGTATAACGAGAAAAATCATCAACAATCACGCAAGCATAGTGACGCTCACCAAGACTCGTAGTGCGACTAGGACCAAGAAAATCAATGTGTAATAATTCTAAAACTCTAGTCGTGC
This sequence comes from Eustoma russellianum, assembly GCA_036186865.1. Classification (NCBI taxonomy): domain Eukaryota; kingdom Viridiplantae; phylum Streptophyta; class Magnoliopsida; order Gentianales; family Gentianaceae; genus Eustoma; species Eustoma russellianum. The sequence continues at coordinate 26,578,706 of AP025060.1, read as the reverse complement.
TTATTTCATTCTTAGGTTTAAGCGACTCGCGTGTTTGTTTGCCTTTTATGCAAGATTCACACAACTGAAAGTTGTCTAAATCAAGTGTAGACAATCCTCTTATTAGGTTCTTTCGTTGGAGTTTTTCTAGTGTAGAAATGCCAATATGTCCTAAACGTCTATGCCACAAATTTACGTTAGGTTCATGAAACACTTAACCTTAGTGTCTAACATATCATCCATAGAAAGCGTAAAAATGTTTCCTTCCCGTTTTCCTTTTAAGATTGTTTCTCCATTTTTATTTATTATATTGTAATATGGGTGAGTGAAACACACATTAAAACCATTGTCAATGAATTGCGAAATGCTAAGAAGATTATAAGATAAGTTGCTTACCAAAAAGACGTTGGAGATTTGAAGAGTGCTTGGGTTTCCAATTGTACCTTTTCCGATGATCTTGCCTTCGTTGTTGTCTCCAAAGGTCAAGGATCTGCCTTTTGTGACCTTCTTTAATTTCGTGAATAGGCTCGAGTCACCTGTCATGTGCCTCGAGCAACCACCGTCAAGGAACCATTTGATTGATGTATCTTTTGATGTATGGGTTCCCTGCAATGTGTAAAAATGATTTAGGTACCCTTTTAATTTTGGGTCCTTACGAGTTAGTTATTCACCTTTTAGTAAAAGTACCTTTCGGTACCCATACTTGGGTGATCCTTCTCGGTCTAGCAAATGGCAAGAATGTAGATGAAGGTGCAATGTAGTAAACATGTGGTGGGTGCACTTTAGGCCTTTGGCCAAGAACTCCTTTATACTCATTATATGTAGGACGTTTTTGATATGTCCTTATGTTTGTGTGCGTAGTGCGTGATCTAGATGAATGAAATGGATGACGTGTATGCATCACTTGTTTCTTCTCATATCTATATAGCACAAAATTGTATTTCGCATGATATGAGGAAGAAGTAGGGCGTGAGGAGGGGAGAGGTGGTCTTTGCGCCATCTTAGACGCTGTTTTTTGTTTTGGGGTGTCTACTTTCTTAGACACTACAAACTTGGTTAGTTTAATGGATGCTTCATTTGTTTCAATGTATCCTAAACCTGTTTTATCACTACCATGCTTTTGTGATAAGATAATACGCTCTAGCATGTTAGATCCCATATCAAACTGTTTCATCATTTTCTCTAAGTCTGTATTCCTTGATTTCAAACTTGAAATCTCAGATTTCATTTCATTATTTTGCGTGGTCAATGATGAGATCTCTGTCTTTAATGCAGTAATGATGCATGATGACTCTTCCTTTGAATCGTTTAATTGAGCGACAAGATTCTTGTTAGAAGATTCTAACAGTTTCTTGTCTTCAATTAATCGCTTCTTTTCCTTTGCGAGAGTCTTAGTAAATTTATGCAATTCTATGTACTGACTAAAAAGATCATCATAAGAAGGCTCAGAGTCAGAATCAGAGTCAGATGATACCTCGTTTGATGCTTTGGACACAAAGCATACTTGTGCAGTCTCTTCTTCTGTTTCAGTTTCGCAATCCGATGTATCACTCCAAGTGGAGGCTTTGAGAGCTCGTTTCCTTTGCTTAGGTTCTGAGACGAGTCTATTCTTGTTCCGATCCTTGTCAGGGTATTTATTTGTTTGCTTGTCCTTATTAGGGCAGTCATATGATAGATGTCCAAGTTTACCGCATTCATAACATTTAACATCTTTGTCGTTTGTCTTGTTCTTATTTCTTTTAGTCGAAGCGACCTTAGTTTTGTTTCTAAACGACTTTCTCATGAATTTTCTTAAGCCTTTAGCCAATAAAATTAAGTCATCGTTATCCGATTCAGAATCACTATCATCTACGTGATCAGAAGAAGTAGAGACGTATTCATTTGATTTAAATGCAATAGCTTTACCTTGTTTTGATGATTCTGATTTCCTTATGGTGAGTTTGTTCTCATAAACCTTAAGTGATCCAATTAATTCTTCCATCTTAATTGACTTGGTTTCTTTACTTTCTTCTATTGCCGTTACTTTAGGGTCCCACTCGGATGGAAGGCTTCGCAAGATCTTTTGTACCTTTTCCTGCATAGTAAAGGCGTTTCCAAGAGACTTAAGAGAATTGTAAATGTTAGTTAAGCGAAGATCCATATCAACGATAGATTCATTAGGCAATAATTTAAATGACTCGAGTGTGGACATAAGCATGTTGATCTTGGACTCTTTTACTTGATTAGTGCCTTTGTGTTTCATTTCAAGTATTCTCCACATTTCTTGAGCACTAGAACAATTTGAGACATAGCTAGACTCGCTTTTACTTAATCCATTTAAAAGTAACAGCATAGCCCAAGCGTTCATGCTTAGTCTCTTTTTATCCTCACTAGTATACTCTTTTTAGGCTTAACGATTTCTAGTGTGACCCCATCTACAGTGGATAACTTTGATGGAACAAAAAGACCATCTTCTATAATTGACCAAAGATTAATATCAATTTCCATAAGAAAAAGCTTCATTCTTAATTTCCATTGAATGAAAGACTCACCGCCAAAGAGAGGAGGCCTTTGACTCAACATACCTTCTTGTTCGGTTTTGAAATTTGTGGTTGCCATCTCACTTAGATCGTTGGATCCCTTTTGATGTGAGTGTCCTACTCTGATACCACTTGCAGGATCTGCAAGGCACCACTAGAAAGGGGGGTTGAATAGTGGGTGCGGAAAATGTGGTTTTTTTTAAATTGTTTTAAACCAAAAACCCAACTTCTGAAAACAGTTTCTGTTTTTAGGACTAGTTTAAAACGATTTGAAAACTAGGTTGCAGGTCTTCCAAAATTCTGAAATTTGTAGAGAATTTAGCCTCAGATGTTCTGAGTATCTCCTAAAAATTTCAGATCAAAATTCAACCTCTAACCCCTTTAAAATTTGTTGGTGGTCAGATTGCGCAAATCTGCCAGAAATGGTAAACTGATTTGAAAAATTAATTCCTATTTGTACGCAACTCCAAATGCTCTGAAAATTTAAATACTAACCCCTTATAATTTGTATTTAAATGGGTTGAAACAGTTTTGAAAAATTCTTTTAGGAAGTTAGTCAAATACGATCAAAGTCTCAACCTTTGCAAGCCTGAAAATCAGACTGCACTAGTCTCAGAACTTTGGACGTTTGAATGATTTATACTTGTCCAAAAGGGTTGAAACTTGCGCCACAAAAACCTTAAAACGTGTGGCTATGTTTTCTGAAAGTTTTGTGATTTTTGAACTCCGTTTACTATTTTTATGAATGTGATCAAAAACGATAAATAGTGCTGAAAATGAAAGTAAGTGCTGAAAGTAAATGACACCAAGAATTTTATACTGGTTCGGTTATCAACAACCTACTCCAGTCTTCGAGGACACCTTCCTCGGTTAGCACTAATCACCAAACACAAAATAACACCTTACCACAGGGTTGATGGAGTTACACACCAACTCTAACCCTTTACAAACCTTGTATGAGAATACAATGCACACGAACACCACCACCTTGCAAGTTCAAGATTGATCACACCTTGATCAATCTTTTACAACGATAAAGAGAATATGGTGGTATGTAAGAAGCCTATTCAAGATGTATGAATATGAATACAATAGGCTTTTACAGAAAAGAAAGAAAGAAAGGTAGAAGAAGAAAGTCTAGAAAACGTTTTTCGCTTTTTGCACTTGTGAGACTTGTCTTGTATTTTGCAATGCTTCTTCATTTTATCAAGTCCTTGGCCGCCCCCTTATGCAATATTCTTCTCTTGAAAATTATCTTCTAAGTCCTTGGAAGAGTATATGGCATTATTGATGCGCCCCGCACCCGGGCCTCGTCTGGATACGGTGCACCCGCCGTACTTCACTAAGGAGAGTACGAAGCATCATGCATAACATGCGAACATCCATAACATAAATCATGGACTCCCATGCTAACATTCAACATGGTAGTGAAATTTAGGCAGAATTAAAACTTTTCAAATTAAACATGCATTACGAAATAACTAAGTCCCCAAAGTAGTAGTCTCACAGAACGTCATAGTCAAATTCCACAGAGTTCAAACATAGTCATAATACAAACATCTCAGCAGCACAAAAGTCCTTAAGCTTAGCTCCCTTCATATCTCCTTGCCTATGGATATGGTACCCTCGGCTCATCTTCGATCCATTCTATCTTGGCATTATCTGGGGGGAAAAATAAAGTGTGAGTGATAAAAATCACCCAGCAAGAATACAATAAACGACCATAAAATACATAAAGAATTATAACATGAATGTATTACCCCAAAAACCTCAAATAATCATAATTCATACCTGATCTTAAATCCTGAGATTGCTTGACGTTCAGCTTAACATAAGTTTAGGTAATACTATACCAACAATAACTCATTAACCATTAACTGTAACATGCAACATGTCTTCATGATCGTGAGTTATGCAAGATGCAATGCATGATGTTATGTCATGTCAAAACATCATTTTGGTCCCATAAAATAACATGTCGTAAAAACAGAGTGTCAGATCAATTAACCCCGGATCTGAATAGGTCCAGAAATATCAACAGACCAATTAACCCCGGGTCTGGAACAGGTCCAGAACAGATATCAGATCAATTAACCTCGGATCTGAACGGGTCCAGAACAGATATCAGATCAATTAACCCCGGATCTGAACGGGTCCAGAACAGATATCAGATCAATTGACCCTGGATCTAAACGGGTCCAGAACAGATATCAGATCAATTGACCCTGGATCTGAACGGGTCCAGAACAGATATCAGATCAATTAACCCCGGATCTGAACGGGTCCAGAACAGATATCAGATCAATTAACCCCGGATCTGAACGGGTCCAGAATATATCATGTCATCAGACCAATTAACCCGGGTCTGGAGTCGGGTTAGTCGTATGCTTGGCCGGCAAAGGAATCATGAAGCTTTCTTTAAAAACATGGGACCGTAAAAACTTTTCATGCATAACGAAAAACATAGTCGCTTATAAAACTTGCTTGCATAAGTAAAATCCATAAAACCAGTTTCATGTTCATGCGTGATACTTGTAGTGATATGCAATGCAAGTCATGACATGAATAATCGTATGCGTTCCTTATAACATGTCAACATGCATGAATTTGGAAGCTAATTACTTCCAAACTTTTACTTCATATTCATAGGGCGGTTAAGCTAACCAAATAGGTCCATTTCCATAATCTTTTATCATAAACCCGTTGGGTGGAATCTTAGATACATGTCATAGAAATTTCGGACTACTTCGATAACCATAAAGGGTTCATTTAATTAATCTTCCGAAATGGGTTAAGTGTTGAAACTGAACTGACCTATTTTACCAAAAATTCAATGGCGGAAAATCCGTGATTCGTTTTTCAGAGATTCCAACTTGCACAAGTCATAAACATGTGGAAATAGTATCCTACCGAAATTTAGCCTATTTTCATATCTCTAAGTCCCCTTTCTGAGTCCAGAAATTTGTTACTAAATCTCAGGTTGGTTCCAGTGGTTTCAGTTGAGCAGTTTGACTAATTAATTCATATAAAATAATCCAGAACTTGTTTTACCCAAATTCCAGCTGGCGTGTTCACTACACTCATAGTATTATTACCATGCCAAAAATCAGCTTTATTGGTCCTCTACAAGGTCCCTTTTTAAGCCATTCAAAACGTTGCACCATTCTATCATGTTCCAGAATTTACATCCTAACCAGTCTCACTAATTATTTTATTAAAAATTAACCATAACTTATTTTACCGAAATTCCAACTCTCATCTCTGATATACTTATGGGACTAACTCTGTGACAAAAACCAGATTTATTGAAGGTCCACAAGGTCCTCTTTTAATTCGTTGAAATCAGTGATCAATTCTGCCCAGCTCCAGAATTTTCTACTGGAGCAGTTTTACCGTATAATTTCTTAAAAATAATCCGTAACTGATTTTAACGAAATTCCAACTCTCACTTGTACTACACTCACGAGGATAGCCTTGTACCAAAAATCAGCTTCAATGAAGGTCTAAAAGATCAGTTCTTAAGCCATCTAAAACGTCACTCTATTCTGTCCAATTCCAGTGGTTTGCTATTTTGTCATCCATCCAAGTCAAATGTCCATGTTTACCTTCTACTCAATACTTTGGGCCGAAGCTAGTGTGGTGCCTTAACCACATTTTACAACACATAGTCAAACATACAATGACACTCAAGTGTCATGTTAAACTAATCTTACAAACAACTTCTTAAAACTCCTTTCTTACATATGCATGCCTTTCCATAAATCTTCCAAGTTTCAAACAAGCATCAATCTTGCTTAGACTCACTAGTTGCAACTTAAATCATCTTAAAACAGCCTTGAATCTTAATGCATGAAATAAAAGATTCTATCTTTGAGAGAATAAGCCACATGCAATGCATTGTTCTTAAGAAATCTCTAAGATATAATCTCAAACTTAGGATATTCAACTAAAGATCAAATCTTAAGAACATCTAGTCATTCAAGTCACTAACTCTGTAAATAAATCGTGAGAGATCATTTTATACTTGCCTCTTCAAGCTAAAGCTCTTGTCTTTGCTTGGTTATGAAGTGAGTTGAGTGGAGATCTTCCTCTTCCTTCCTTGAGCATACGGTTTTAAGGGAGAATGGAAGGAAAATATTAGTCTTTATTAAATAGAGGAAATAGGATATATTTTAGGCTAGAGCATCTTACCAAAATGAGCTTGGAATAGAGATTCAAGTACCACAATATGTCTCCATCTAAGAAAGTTGATGGCTTTCACCTATCTACTCCATGGATGTCACGGTTTTGATGTGAATGGGGGGATTCATGTTAGCTTCATTCTTTACCAAAATAAGAATTCACTTAAGGAAGCTTGGAACAAGACTAACCTAGATATCTTCTTGAGTCTTGAAAGTGAAGTTGAACTCCTATCCTTCAAGATGAAGGGGCCGAAATCTTTGTGGTGAAGGAGATGGAGATTGTCTAAGTGTTATGCTCTTGCATGATGAGAAGGTAGATGTTTCTAGAAGGGTTTAATTTAAAACATGTTAGGGGGACAGTTTTGGAGGGATAATTGTGAGGTTTAGGGCTTTCATGAGTGCTAATCAAGGTTAGGTTAGTATAACCTTGGTTACTTTATTCCAACTATGGTTACTTTGGTGTTAACCCAAGTTACTTTATTAAATCATGGTTATCTTAACCTTGGCTTAAGGAAAAAGTAACCATGGTAGGATTTAAAAATCCTCCATGTCTAGACATATGGGGCGGTTTTGGTTGGGGTTTTTATGACCTCAACCATACTACCTCCTTCTTTAATGAGTTGTCTTACTTGTTCCTTAAATGCATGTCTATTTTGTTTTCTATTTATTCTTTGCATGATAACTTCTTGTCTTAAATGGTGTAGTAGACTTTAAGTAATTATTTTAACTAATAAAATTGGCTAGAGAATTCTAGAATCCCCTTCATGCCTTGGCCGAATTTTGAGGCTTCTTGGGCAACTTGATATTTCTTGTAATTTTAATTCATGTACCATAATGTTTTCTTTATTCTATCGTATTCCAAGATTAGCATATGTATGTATACATACATATACACGCCATGTGTACTATATATATATCCTCCTATGTATACGCATGTAGGTATTTATACATTTCGTACACATATATCATATACACGCACATGCATACATAGTGGTGTGCATGGTTCATATAACTCTATATTTCATGTACTACTTTCTTGAAGTTTCTCTTATTTAATTTGGCTTGGTATCACCTCAATAATAATTAAGTAAAGAGGGTTAAGTTGACTTAAGTAACACGCGCTAAAAGAAATTGTCGCTTTTATTCCATCTCCTATTCATATTTTTCACGTACATGATCGTTGGGGTACAACATCCTCCCCCCTTATCATAAGTTTCGTCCTCGAAACTTTGGAACTAGTCAAAAAGGTGGGGGTATCTACTCCTCATATCTTCTTCCGTTTCCCATGTGGCTTCTTCTTCCGAATGATGCTTCCATTGTACCTTCACCATGGGTATGGATCTCTTCCTTAGTGCCTTCTCCTTCCGATCAACTATCCTTAAGGGTCTCCTCATAAGTTACATCTTTTTCAACTTTTAGCTGTTGATCTTCAAATATGTGGCTTGGGTCATATACATATCGACGGAGTTGAGAAACATGGAATACATCATGTAACTGAGAAAGGGATGGTGGCAACGCCAAACGGTACACAACCTCGCCTAGTTTCTCAAGCACTTCATAAGGTCCAATGAATCTTGGGCTTAGTTTTCCTTTGATGCCAAATCTCTTAACTCCTTTGGTCGGAGAAACTTTCAGAAAGACTTTCTCTCCTTCTTGGAATTCTAAAGGTCTCCTTCTTTCATCTGCCCATGTCTTCGTTCTATCTTGTGCTGCTCTTAGTCTTTGCTGGACTAACTTTACCTTTTCTCGTGTTTGCTCAACAATGTCGGGTCTTGCGTAGATTTTATCTCCAATCTCGTCCCAATAGAGTGGGGACCGGCATTTTCGTCCATACAATGCCTCATAAGGTGCCATTCCGATGGTTCTGTGGAAGCTATTATTGTAAGAAAACTCAACGAGCTTAAGACTTTTATCCCAGCTTCCTCCGAAATCAAGAATGTATGCGCGAAGCATATCCTCAAGGGTTTGGATTGTTCGTTCTGATTGTCCATCTGTTTGAGGATGAAATGCGGAACTCATTCTTATCTCTGTGCCCATTGCCTATTGAAAGGTTGTCCAAAATCTCGAAGTAAATCGGGGGTCGCGGTCGTATACAATACTGATGGGCACTCCATGTAAACAAACAATCTGATCAATATACATAGAGGCTAACTTCTCCATAGATGCTTTAATCGTCATAGCCAAAAAGTGAGAAGACTTAGTCAAACGATCCACAATGACCCATATAGCATCATTCCCATACATAGTCTTGGGTAGGTCAGTCACAAAGTCCATGGTGATGTGATCCCATTTCCATTCTGGCACTTCCAAGGGTTGTAACAATCCAACAGGTCTTTGGTGTTCGGCTTTTACTCTTTGACAGATCAAACATCGTTCAAAAAATTCTGCTATTTGTTTCTTCATACCAGGCCACCAAAACATTTGCTTGAGATCTTGATACATCTTATTAGCTCCAAGATGTATAGATAAACGGGAGTTATGAGCTTCCATCAAGACTTCGTCCTTAATTTCTTTGTTTTCGGGGACACATAACCGTCCTTGATACCATAAGCTCCATCACTGCGAATCTCAAAGTCATCTCGCGGCTTATCTCCCATCCTTTTCTTGACTTTTCTTATGGCTTCATCAATCCTTTGAGTTTCCTTAATCTTATCAATCAATGAAGGGACAAGAACCAATTTGGCGAGAACTTCATCGATTGAGTCAACTTCTTCTAGGCCGAACTCTTCTATGTCTCGCTGAAGAGGTGGTTGCCGTGGGTGACTTGTTCTTCGACTTAACGCATCAGCGACTTTGTTAGCTTTTCCTGGATGATACTGAATGGAAAGGTCGTAATCCTTTATCAATTCCAACCACCTGCGTTGCCGCATATTAAGCTCCTTCTGGGTAAAGAGGTACTTTAGGCTCTTGTGGTCTGTATAGATTTCGCACTTCTCACCATACAAGTAGTGCCTCTATATCTTTAATGCGAAAACCACTGCGGCAAGTTCAAGATCATGGACAGGGTAGTTTTGCTCAAATGGCTTCAACTGTCTGGATGCATAGGCTATTACTTTATCATTCTGCATAAGAACACATCCGAGACCATTCTTCGAAGCATCACTGTATACTACGTACTTCTCTCCAGGCGTGGGCTGAGCTAGGATAGGAGCGGATGTCAACTTTGCTTTTAGCTCTGAGAAACTCTTTTCACAATCGGCACTCCACTCAAACTTGGTCTTCTTTTGGGTCAATCTGGTGAGGGGAACAGCTATCCTTGTGAATCCATCAACAAACTTTCTGTAATATCCGGCTAGTTCGAGAAAACTTCTTACTTCAGTAACATTTGTTGGCCTGGGCCATTCCGTGATAGCTTCAATCTTCTTGGGATCTACTGAAATCCCATTTTCTGAAATCACATGACCAAGGAATGATACACTTCGCAGCCAAAACTCGCATTTGCTAAACTTAGCGTACAACTGTCTTGCTCTTAGAATATTCATGGCTGTCCTCATATGGGTTGCGTGAGTCTCTTCGTCGGGTGAATAAATCAAGATGTCGTCTATGAAGACCACTACGAATTTGTCCAACTGTTCTTGAAAGATTCGATTCATGAGATCCATAAAGGCGGCAGGGGCATTGGTCAAACCAAAAGACATGACTAAGAACTCATAGTGTCCATAGCGTGTTCTAAAAGCAGTCTTAGGGACATCTTTCGCCTTAATCTTCAGTTGAAAGTATCCAGATCGTAGGTCAATCTTACTAAAAATTCGAGATCCCAGCATTAAAATGCTTTAGATAGGGTTTCAAAGGATTTAGATCTTAGTCAAGTTAAAACTTATGAGTTACTTACCCTGAGCTGATCGAATAGGTCATCAATCCGGGGCAATGGGTACTTGTTCTTTATGGTGATCTTGTTGAGCTCCTAGTAATCGATGCATAAACGCATGCTTCCATCTTTCTTTTTCACGAATAGCACCGGAGCACCCCAAGGTGAAACACTGGGGCGAATAAGTTTCCTTTCTAACAGTTCATGTAACTATTCCTTTAACTCCTTTAGTTCCGCAGGTGCCATGCGATAAGGGGCTTTTGATATGGGTTCAGCTCCTGGGACAAGGTTCATTTCGAAAGCAATCTCGCGATCAGGAGGTAGTCCAGGCAGATCATCAGGAAATACATCAGGGTATTCATTAACAACTGGAACTTGTGTAAGGGTAGGACTTTCTTGTTCAGCACTTAGAACATAAACCAAGAATCCTTCATGACCTTTTCTTAATGCGCGGCTGGCACGAGCTGCGTTAACAAAGACTCTCTTGGATGGTTTCTTTAACTTAGTTCCTCCTTGGAATGACATCTCTTCTCGAGCTGGGTTCTTAATGATAACTTGCCTGCTTCGGCAATCGATGTGAGCATGATTCTTTGAGAGCCAATCCATTCCGAGAATTACTTCGAAATCACTCATGGATATGGGGATTAAATTGGCCTCAAACAACTGGTCATTAAACTCGAGCGCACAATTTCTGAATATGTGATGGGAAACAAGCACCTGGTCGCCAGCTGCTTGTACTCTATAAGGTGAATCTAATCGGACTGGATCAGGATCAATATTCTTAGCAAACTTCCTTGAGATAAACGAGTGGCTAGCACCACTATCGAACAACACATTTGCAGGTATGCTACATACTAAGATAGTTCCTGAACCATGCATATTTTGCTAAGCATAATAGGTATGTATGAGGAAAACGTACTGAAGACATAAAACTTTTAAATCTTACCGGTCACTACGTCAGCAGTCTCTTCAACATCAGCATCTGTCATGGCGTGCACTCTTGTATTTGCTCGGGGCCGTTGGTTCTTGGGCTGCTGTTGTTGCTGCGCTCCTTTTTCTGGGCAATCCTTAATCATATGGCCATCCTTTCCGCATCCAAAGCACTTACCTGTCTTTCACCTACACTCTCCCATGTGCCTCTTCTGGCAATGAGGGCATACTGGTATCGCTGGCTACTAAGATGGGGCCTGATTTTTCTGCTGATTATTTTGGTTTTGATTGCGACACTGATTCTGTCCTTGATATTGTCCCTGACGAACAGATCCTCGGAAATTCTTCTTAGCCATTTTCCTATACTTCTCATTTCCGGTTCCTTGTCTTTCTCGCTTTTGACCCACATCATCTCTTTATACAATATCTCTCTCTATGCGGTAGCACGCATCCAGAAGTGCTCCAAAATTGGCAAGAATTGCATTCACCAACCACGTCCTAATCCTCGGATTCAGACCTCGTTCAAACTTTAGCATTTTCGTTTCTTCATCGTTCATAGTAACAGGCTGAAACCTCCCAAGTGCGATGAACTTATTTGCATACTCAGCTACTTTCATGCTTGACTCTTGCTTTAGAGATTCAAACTCATGTTTCTTTTGCAATTTGACTGATGGAGGGATATAGAACTTATGAAATTCTTGCAGAAATCTTTCCCAAGTAATAGGTCTGGGTAAAGGTTGCAGATTCGTCTTCCACCATTGATTAGCTTCACTGATCAAGAAGGGTCTGATAGCATGAGCCTTCATCTCCTCTGGGGCTTGAATTAGCTCAAAACAATTTTCAACTTCATCTAGCCACTTCTCCACAGTGTCTGGGTCTGGTTTTCCCTCAAACGGTGGTACATTAGCCCTCTTGAGCTTCTCAAAATAGTACTGGGCATCCCTTACTGGCTGATGTGGCTGAGGTGGAGCGTTCTGATGAATTAGGCCTTGTCTTATCTGAGTAACCACTTGGCAAAAGGTCTGAAATGTATTCATATCCGGGATGACCGGAGGAACAGGTGCATGTGGAGCCGGTGGTGGATTATTTTGTGCCGGAGGATCCTGGTCCGGCTGAGGTGGCGGCGGAACCTGTGCTCGTGCTCTCGGAGGTCTGCCACGTGGTCTCACCATCTGCACTTATGGGTTTAACGTCTATTTAGGATACCGGAATAAAATCAATTTATTTTGACCAAGGACCATAATTCAAGATTTTAAAATATGGAAGGGAAGGGCACGTCTTACTTCATAGACCTAGCTTTCATAGTTCAGAATACTTTATTAAGTCACATCCTAAACCCGGTCTACATGGTCCTAGTCTAAGGCCATCACTCATCTAAGATCATGAATTAGATCTAAAATCAAACTTAGATTGCTAAGATCATAACTTAGTCCTACGTTCTACCCGAAATCTAGAGTCTGGGCTCTGATACCACCTGATGCGCCCTGCACCCGGGCCTCGTCTGGATACGGTGCACCCGCCGTACTTCACTAAGGAGAGTACGAAGCGTCATGCATAACATGCGAACATCCATAACATAAATCATGGACTCCCATGCTAACATTCAACATGGTAGTGAAATTTAGGCAGAATTAAAACTTTTCAAATTAAACATGCATTACGAAATAACTAAGTCCCCAAAGTAGTAGTCTCACAGAACGTCATAGTCAAATTCCACAGAGTTCAAACATAGTCATAATACAAACATCTCAGCAGCACAAAAGTCCTTAATCTTAGCTTCCTTCATATCTCCTTGCCTATGGATATGGTACCCTCGACTCATCTTCGATCCATTCTATCTTGGCATTATATGGGGGGGAAAATAAAGTGTGAGTGATAAAAATCACCCAGCAAGAATACAATAAACGACCATGAAATACATAAAGAATTATAACATGAATGTATTACCCCAAAAACCTCAAATAATCATAATTCATACCTGATCTTAAATCCTGAGCTTGCTTGACGTTCAGCTTAACATAAGTTTAGGTAATACTATACCAACAATAACTCATTAACCATTAACTGTAACATGCAACATGTCTTTATGATCGTGAGTTATGCAAGATGCAATGCATGATGTCATGTCATGTCAAAACATCATTTTGGTCCCATAAAATAACATGTCGTAAAAACAGAGTGTCAGATCAATTAACCCCGGATCTGAACGGGTCCAGAACATATCAACAGACCAATTAACCCCGGGTCTGGGACGGGTCCAGAACAGATATCAGATCAATTAACCCCGGATCTGAACGGGTCCAGAACAGATATCAGATCAATTGACCCCGGATCTGAACGGGTCTAGAACAGATATCAGATCAATTGACCCCGGATCTGAACGGGTCCAGAACAGATATCAGATCAATTAACCCCGGATCTGAACGGGTCCAGAACAGATATCTAATCAATTAACCCCAGATCTGAACGGGTCCAGAACATATCATGTCATCAGACCAATTAACCCTGGGTCTGGAGTCGGGTTAGTCGCATGCTTGGCCGGCAAAGGAATCATGAAGCTTTCTTGAAAAACATGGGACCGTAAAAACTTTTCATGCATAACGAAAAACATAGTCGCTTATAAAACTTGCTTGCATAAGTAAAATCCATAAAACCAGTTTCATGACCATGCGTGATACATGTAGTGATATGCAATGCAAGTCATGACATGAATAATCGTATGCGTTCCTTATAACATGTCAACATGCATGAATTTGGAAGCTAATTACTTCCAGACTTTTACTTCATATTCATAGGGCGGTTAAGCTAACCAAATAGGTCCATTTCCATAATCTTTTGTCATAAACCCGTTGGGTGGAATCTTAGGTACATGTCATAGAAATTTCGGACTACTTCGATAAACATAAAGGGTTCATTTAATTAATCTTCCGAAACGGGTTAAGTGCTGAAACTGAACTAACCTATTTTACCAAAAATTCAATGGCGGAAAATCCGTGATTCGTTTTTCAGAGATTCCAACTTGCACAAATCATAAATATGTGGAACTAGTATCCTACCGAAAGTTAGCCTATTTTCATATCTCTAAGTCCCCTTTTTGAGTCCAGAAAGTCGTTACTAAATCTCAGGTTGGTTCCAGTGGTTTCAGTTGAGCAGTTTGACTAATTAATTCATATAAAATAATCCAGAACTTGTTTTACCAAAATTCCAGCTGGCGTATTCGCTAAACTCATAGTATTATTACCATGACAAAAATCAGCTTTATTGGTCCTCTACAAGGTCCCTTTTTAAGCCATTTAAAACGTTGCACCATTCTATCATGTTCCAGAATTTACAGCCTGAGCAGTCTCACTAATTATTTTATTAAAAATTAACCATAACTTATTTTACCCAAATTCCAACTCTCATCTCTGCTATACTCATGAGACTAACTCTGTGCCAAAAACCAGATTTATTGAAGGTCCACAAGGTCCTCTTTTAATTCGTTGAAATCAGTGATCAATTCTTCCCAGATCCAGAATTTGCTACTGGAGCAGTTTTACCGTATAATTTCTTAAAAATAATCCGTAACTGATTTTAACCAAATTCCAACTCTCACTTGTACTACATCACGAGGTTAGCTCTGTACCAAAAATCAGCTTCAATGAAGGTCTAAAAGATCAGTTCTTAAGCCATCTAAAATGTCACTCTATTCTGTCCAATTCCAGTGGTTTGCTATTTTGTCATCCATCCAAGTCAAATGTCCATGTTTACCTTCTACTCAATACTTTGGGCCAAAGCTAGTGTGGTGCCTTAACCACATTTTACAACACATATTCAAACATACAATCACACTCAAGTGTCATGTTAAACTAATCTTACAAACAACTTCTTAAAACTCCTTTCTTATATATGCATGCCTTTCCATAAATCTTCCAAGTTCCAAACAAGCATCAATCTTGCTTAGACTCACTTAGTTGCAACTTAAATCATCTTAAAACAGCCTTGAATCTTAATGCATGAAATAAAAGATTCCATCTTTGAGAGAATAAGCCACATGCAATGCATTGTTCTTAAGAAATCTCTAAGATATAATCTCAAACTTAGGATATTCAACTAAAGATCAAATCTTAAGAACCTCTAGTCATTCAAGTCACTAACTCTTTAAATAAATCATGAGAGATCATTGTATACTTGCCTCTTCAAGCTAAAGCTCTTGTCTTTGCTTGGTTATGGAGTGAGTTGAGTGGAGATCTTCCTCTTCCTTCCTTGAGCATACGGTTTTAAGGGAGAATGGAAGGAAAATATTAGTCTTTATTCAATAGAGGAAATAGGATATATTTTAGGCTAGAGCATCTTACCAAAATGAGCTTGGAATGGAGATTCAAGTACCACAATATGTCTCCACCTAAGAAAGTTGATGGCTTTCACCTATCTACACCATGGATGTCACGGTTTTGATGTGAATGGGGGGATTCATGTTAGCTTCATTCTTTACCAAAATAAGAATTCACTTAAGGAAGCTTGGAACAAAGACTTACCTAGATGTCTTCTTGAGTCTTGAAAGTGAAGTTGAACTCCTATCCTTCAAGATGAAGGGGCCGAAATCTTTGTGGTGAAGGAGATGGAGATTTTCTAAGTGTTATGCTCTTGCATGATGAGAAGGTAGATGTTTCTAGAAGGGTTTAATTTAAAACATGTTAGGGAGGACGGTTTTGGAGGGATAATTGTGAGGTTTAGGGCTTTCATGAGTGCTAATCAAGGTTAGGTTAGTATAACCTTGGTTACTTTATTCCAACTATGGTTACTTTGGTGCTAACCCAAGTTACTTTATTAAATCATGGTTATCTTAACCTTGGCTTAAGGGAAAAGTAACCATGGTAGGATTTAAAAATCCTCCATGTCTAGACATATGGGGCGGTTTTGGTTGGGGTTTTTATGACCTCAACCATACTACCTCCTTCTTTAATGAGTTGTCTTACTTGTTCCTTAAATGCATGTCTATTTTGTTTTCTATTTATTATTTGCACGATAACTTCTTGTCTTAAATGGTGTAGTAGACTTTAAGTAATTATTTTAACTAATAAAATTGGCTAGAGAATTCTAGAATCCCCTTCATGCCTTGGCCGAATTTTGAGGCTTCTTGGGCAACTTGATATTTCTTGTAATTTTAATTCATGTACCATAATGTTTTCTTTATTCTATCGTATTCCAAGATTAGCATATGTATGTATACATACATATACACTCCATGTGTACTATATATATATATATATATATATATATATATATATATATATATATATCCTCCTATGTATACGCATGTAGGTATTTATACATTTCGTACACATATATCATATACACGCACATACATACATAGTGGTGTGCATGGTTCATATAACTCTATATTTCATGTACTACTTTCTTGAAGTTTCCCTTATTTAATTTGGCTTGGTATCACCTCAATAATAATTAAGTAAAGAGGGTTAAGTTGACTTAAGTAACACACGCTAAAAGCAATTGTCGCTTTCATTCCATCTCCTATTCATAGTTTTCACGTACATGATCGTTGGGGTACAACAATTATTGTGAAATGTCTTTGCTTACTTGGCATCTCCTCATTGGATGATCATTAAGCTCTTGCTTACTTGGCACTCATTGATTGGTTGGATGTTATCATCACTTGACGACTAGACAAATCTGAGAATAACACTTAAAACATGTGCCAAAATCATCATAAAAACTTTGCCAAATATCTCACAATCAATCCCAACTAATTTGGAAAACAAATTGCCACATTAATCACTAGAAAATTCGGCCATGCACATCTTGCACGTGCTGAAATTTCAGCATGTGTAACATTCACCTTTTGTTTAAAGTATTTTCTATTTTGCATTGATTTAATCCAAGAAATCAAAGGATAATTCAATCACCATTTAGTATGCAATATTCTCATCTTTTATGGAATAAAAATTAGACAACAATGTCGCCTAAAAATTGGCCAACATTCATCCACACATGCTGAAATTTTCAGCATGTGTGATATTTGAGAATATCACCTTACTTGTTTCCATAGAATATTCAAAACATTTTCAAATTATCTCCCAATTAATCACATGTTTCAAGACAACAAAATATACCTCATTATGACATAGAAATCAGCCATACATTAGCACACATGCTGAATTTTCAGCATGTGTCACAATTGTGACAAAATTTTAAACATTACCTTGTATAGCTCCTTCCTTTATGTCATCAACATTGTATGCTTCATTCTTGACCAATCAATATGTCAACAAGGCTCCACATATGCTCCAACATGACTTTTATAGGCGTGCATAATGACTTGGGCATGTGCTGAATTTTATTTTTGCAAACTTTGTAAAATAGCGCACATCTAATAATACACACATGGTATATTCCAATCAGCCCTTAACTGAATTTTCTAGAACACTTTGAGATGTATAAAATATGTAAAAAGTGTCTAGATACATGTTGTATGATGTGCCAAAAACGTTCCATGTGTCGTGTACGTAGAAAACCGAATTTTCGATGTTTATCGATTACCCGATTTTTCTCTAATTAAATTCCAACTTTTTGCACATGTTATATATATTATGTTACACATAATATACATAAATTTAACTTTAATATTCAGCTCATAAGGCTGATTAAAGTGGCGCCTAGACATGTGACAAAATTGAAATTGGAATCTCCACAATTTGGCCTTAATGTAGGGTGATTTGTGTGTGCCAACATGGAATGATTTTATGGCTGTATATACCATGTAAGCAACGAAGTTTGTGGCTATTTTTGAAGTGCAGGGGCTGGCCATCTATTTATGGCAAGTATGTGACACGTTGACGAAGTTTCGGTATTCACCTGATACGACAATTTTCGGTTTAAAACCTTTTAATGTGTCGTAATAAATTTGTCATCGCCATGACTTATATCATATGATATAAGACCTGAATATACACATAAATATGAGTTAAGTATAGTGGTGTGACGTTAACGTACGTACGTAAAATATATAACGTGTCTGTAGTACGTTGGAATAAATGTGTATGTGCCTTTTTCAAAAAATCTGATATATATATATATATATATACATATATATATATATATATATATATATATATCTGTGTGTGTGTGTGTTAAGGCGTGTAATAAGTGTGGAGAGAAGAGGGGAACTTTCCTTTCTTCAACTTGTTGCCTTTGTGCCTTTTCCAAGTATTGCTTCCTTTAATGAACTACTTAGTTTAATTAACTAAGTACTTCACTTAATGAACTAGTTTATTTCATTAATGGTGGCACATGAAAATAGTTCAAACACAACAAATGTTTGCCATTTGATGTAAGCTTTAAAGCTTCATGGCTCGTTAGTACGACAACATTATATATGAACTATATAAGGCAAGTTTTATGCAATATGTCATGCACGTTTTTATGCAATATGTCATGTACGTTTAAATCATGTATTTTGAAATCACTAAAACCCCTTTTTCTCTACAAGCAGGATATGTGACGGTATTTGATGTCACATTCTATTTTGTTCTTGAAGACTCTTATTCATATATTATTGGAGGTTCTTAATCATCAAAGGAGAAAAAGTGGGAATTTGGGATTATATGTTGACATAATCTTTTCAACTATTATTTGTTGATTTCTCTTCCAAAAATCTGAGTTGATATACATATATACAGCCTCAAAAACGTGTATATATAGGTGGAAATGATGGTGTATTCATTTTATGACTTGGTGACAAGTGAACCAACCAAACATAAGCTAGTTGGCTTGGAATTTTCAAACTTAAACCCAACGGCTATATTGGTTATTTTGGATGATTTTTTTGAGTCAAATGGCAGCCTTCACATGCCCTATTCTCATGCCAAGGAGTTGAGAAATTCTTGTGGCATATTTCCTTCTTATTATCTTCATTTTGCAAAGGATAATCAAGACAATTTGAGGTGGAGATTTTGGCAAAGATAAAGATGACTAGGTGGACCAATCATGTTTCTATATGTTTCTAAGTGTACAAGATGATTATGTGGCAAACCAATGATGTAAAGATAACAAGGACTTGATGATGAAGATGGTGACACATAAGAGTTCTTATCTTCAAGGCCTATTTCACACTATAAATAGGAGGCAAAGGTGAAGAAGAAGAACACACAACTTTGAAACAAACTTGAAGATCATTCTTGCTATTCTCTTCTTCTTGATTCTTTCTTTGTGTAGCTAAGGTGTTTCATTTCTTGTTGTTGTTGAACTACATTAAACACGTCTTCTTGGGTTGATTTTGTAAGATTGGTTACCCAATTTTATAAGGCTACACCAATAGGTGGTAAAGGTGTTGCAATCAAGAGTTGCATAGAGTTGTTCATTCAAGACTTAAATAGGGTTGGTGTTTAACCCAAGGATCAAGCTTTGTTCTTGTTGTATTTGTGTTCATACCATAGTGAAATCCAAGGAAAGGTGTTCCTTGGGACTGGAGTAGGTCACATTGACCGAACCAGGATACATCTTTGGTGTTTTTGTCTTCTTTCTACTTTTCTATTTTCTGCCTGTTTTTCTCTGTAGTTTCTACCCAATTTCACACGTCTTGAAAAAATAACAAAACACTTTCAAAATTTATGATTTTTGGTGGAGTTATACTTCAGATTGTTAGATTTCATTTGAAACAAGAATCAATTGATTTAAGCAAAAGAAAGTTAGTCTTTCAGTCATTGCAAGATAACTGCTCCATTCTGGCTGCAATCTGACCGGTTTCAAGGAAACTTGAATTCTCTTTTCATCAAGGATAGTTTCAGGCCAGGGCCTTTTGGAAACATAAACTACATATCCTAAGAAGTGTTTTGACATAAACCTTTTTGGTCTTTTTGGTTGAGTAATTAAAGAGAAACACGTTTTCAAATTTCAGCACTATTCTATCCAATTCTGTCCAGATGACCCTCTGAATCTTTTTATTTGGTTGAAGGGCCAAACGATATCATTTTTGTCTGTCAAGGTATTGAAATTAATTTTTGAACAGTTTCATAATTTTTGAGGTTGTGTACACTGAATTTTGAATTGTCAAAAATGGGTACCGAATCTGAGGAGATCTCAGATTCTGTTTTCAAAGGGGATTTTATTCAAGGGTAGTAGTGTAATTTCTGCTAACCACTATTCAACTCCTCTAGTGGTATTTACTGCAGGTGTACGGTGCAACAATTGGTATGAGAGAGATGCCAACACCACTCTAAGAAGCAAGATTCAACACTATACAAAGAAGACAAGACCAAGAAACAACAATTAATAGTATCCTGCTTATCTTAAATCAAAGGTACATACAATGGCTATTGTTTCTCACAAAGGTGAGTTGGAAGGTATGTCTACACAATTCCCTCCTCGGTGATGGAAATAATTTTGTTCATTGGAAACTTAGAATGAGGCTATTCTTAATGGATATAGACATCGATTTATGGTCTATAGGTGAAGATGGGCTGTATATTCCAATGAAAGTTGTACAAGTAAATGATGTAACCCAAGAAGTAGAAAAATATAAAAGTAAATGGTTGATCGAGGATAAAAAGAAAATGTCTATGAATGCTACAGCTATCAAAATTGAGTCATATCAAAAAAGCAAACATGTATTAAAAACCGAGATAGCTTGTTAAAAACTAAGTTAGATAATTGTGGAAAAGAAATTTCTCAACTTAAATTATCTAAACTAGACTTAGAAAAAATGTTAGAACAATTTAAGTCAGGAACTAACATACTAGATACACTTATATCGTCACAAAAATATGGAAATGATAAAACTGGATTAGGATATAAAGACGAAAATGTCAAAGTAGATAAAAATACTAAGTTTGTTTCATCAAGTACTAAACAACCTTATAAAGAAACAAAAAGAAAGTCAACTTTGCCTGCTACTCCTTCTTCTACTTATTCCAAGTTAAAAATGCAGCATTAACCTGCCAGAACAGCTAGGCAAAACTTACATCCAGACAACCTAGAAACTATGCCTATATGTATACAAATGTGACTAGACATAATAAAATGCAATCAACTCAATAAAATTCATACAGGCCTAAATATAGGGAACAATCATAGAAGACTTATAGAAATGCATATGAACACACATACATAGCACCATATAAGAAACAAAATCATATGTCTTATACACGCTATCAAAATCGGCCACAGTATAGTACTTATAAAACAAGATATAACAATTATATGCATACACCTTTATGTAATTGGAATGGTCAAGTACGTGTAAATCCTCTTTATTCTTTAAACTATAAAAATGCCAAATATGTGCCCAAAAGGTACATCCAAGTTTGGATACCGAAATGGTATATAAACATGGATGATGCTCCTAACGTTCAAGGACCCAAATAAATGGCACCTAAAACTTTGTCTCTATTGTAGGAAAATCGTAAGGAATGCAAGAAGGAAGCAAAGTCAAAGAATCTAAAAACCAAATGGCTTTTAGACAGCGGATGTTCGAGACATATTACAAGCAACCTCAAACTATTCATCGAGTTGAAACATATCAAGAATGGAGGAAAAGTAACATTCGGTGACAACAACAAAGGAAAAGTTGTTGGAAAAGGAACAATCAGGGACCCTAACACATTTCAAATACGAAATGTATTGTTAGTAAGCAATCTCTCTTATAATTTATTAAGCATTTTGTAACTTATACACTCTAGTTATCATGTTTCTTTTCTCTCTAATTGTTGTGATATAATTCATAAAAAGAGAGAAATTGTGCTAAAAGGAACTAAGGATGGTAATATTTACACTCTATCGTTAAATAACTTGTTAGATTCTACGATTAAATGTTTAATATCGCACGACTTGGATGTAAATCTATGGCATAGGCGATTAGGCCATATAGGGATTTCAACCATAGAAAAGTTATCTAAGAAGAACCTAATTAAAGGTATGCCCAAGTCAGACTTATATAATTTTCAATTATGTGAAACTTGTATTAAAGGAATCCATACAAGTGAAATTTAATGAGAATGCAAATCTTGAAACGGTTGATAAAACTCAACATAAACCAGAGAATAATGTTGAAAATAGGTTTGATGATGATGTATTACTTGAGCATGTACTTGATCATCTAGAACCAACACCCATGAACAAGACATGCATGAACCCTTAGGTGAAATAAATGAAGAAATATTGCAATTGGAGATAATACAACTAACTTGCAAGATGATCCAATTGTATACGATAATGTTCACAGTAATGAAACATTTGAACAAAATTAGGGTGAACCTAGAAAACCTAGGAATTGGTGGCTTATAAAAGATAAACATAAACACCCTAAAGAATTGATTTTTAGGATCCGAGTGATGGGGTTAGAACTCGTAGAAACATAAGTCAAGCTGAAGGACATAGCTTAATCTCACACTTAGAACCTAAGAATGTTAAGGAAGCCTTAGGTGATATATTATGGATAGATGTCATGCATGAGGAATTGAACTAATTTACCAGGAACAACGTGTGGTACTTAGTACCTAAACCCAACAATAAATTTATAATAAGTACGAAACGGGTATTAAGAATAAAATGGATGAACAAGGAAACATTGGAAAAAATAAAGCTAGGCTAGTCGCACAAGGTTATAATCCACAAGAAGGAATAGATTATGAAGAAACTTTTGCACCCGTTGCACGACTAGAAGCAATTAGATTATTACTTGCTATTGCAAGTTTAAGTAATATAAAACTCTTCCAAATGCATGTCAAGAGTGCATTCTTGAATAGATACATCCAAGAAGAAGTATTTGTCAAAAAAAAACCCCTGTAATTGAAGATCTAAAGAATCCTAACCATGTATACAAGCTTAAGAAAGCTTTATATGGTTTGAAACAAGCTCCAAGAGCTTGGTACGATAGATTTGCAAGCTATCTTATTGCAAATAATTATCAAAGTGAGACCATAGACAACACATTATTCTTAATAAAAAAAGACAATGACTTATTAATAGTTCAACTCTATGTAGATGACATCATTTTTGGTTCAACCAACCCTACCTTAGTAAAGGACTTCGAAGAATGTATGAAGTCAGAATTTGAAATGTCAATTGTAGGAGAATTGAACTACTTCTTAGGGCTTCAAATCCAACAAACTCCTCAAAGAATCCGTATTAGTCAACTTAAATATGTCAATGATATGATTAAGAAGTTTGGATTCGAAGAGTTGAAACCAACACCTACCCCTATGAGTGTAGTACCAAACTAGACAAAGATGAAAATGGAAAACCTTTTGATGACACACTCTGTAGGTCTATGATTGGATCACTGTTATATTTAACCGCATCAAGACCTAACATAATGTTTAGTGTTTGTATGTGTGCTGGTTTTCAATATTTTCCTAAGGTATCTCATTACAATGCAGTGAAGAAAATATTTAGATATCTTAAACACACACCTCACTTAAGACTTTGGTATGATAGAAATGCTAAGTTGGAATTATACGCTTTTAGTGATGCTGATTATGGAGGTTGCAAGTTAGATAGAAAGTCCACTGGCGGTACATGTCAATTTATAGGAACCAACTTGATCTCTTGGTTTTCAAAGAAACAAGCTAGTGTAGCTCTCTCTACCACCTAAGCCGAGTACATAGCCTTAAGTTTATGCACTACCTAAATACTTTGACTTAAACAACAACTTAGTGATTTTGGCATTAAAATGAATAAGATTCCAGTTGTCTGTGACATCACAAGTGCGATCAATCTTTCTCGGAATCCGGTACTTCATTTGAAGGCAAAACACATTGAGGTAAGATATCATTTCCTTCGAGACCATGTTCAAAATGGGGGCATAACCATAGATCATGTAAGAACTGATCATCAAGTAGTTGACACATTCACCAAACCCCTTAATCAAGCCACTTTTGAAACTTTAAGAGCCAAGTTAGGTATGTTGACCTACGATACAATCGCGTAATTCTATGTTTTGCATGATTTGCAAAATAAAAGGGGAGATAGAATAAGAACATGATTTTAGGATTTAAGTCATGATTTGGAGGTTGCATAATAAGTTAAGTTCAATTGGTATAAGCTTCAGTTGGTGTTAAATTGGCTTGTAACATAGGTTAAAGGGAGAGTATAAGTTGAGGGGTCATGATTTGGAAATTGAATGATAAGTTAAGCTCAATTGGTATAACTTGTAATTGGTGTTAAATTGGCTTAGAGCATAGGTTAAGAGAGAGAGTATAAGGAGCAAATAAGTTAAAACATGTGTCTAAAAGGAGTTTTGGAAGTTTGAAAACAATTGTTACAGAATTGGTGAGGTTTTCGAATTCAATTCAATTGCTATAAAATTGGTAGATATAAACAATTGGTAAAAAGTTGTGACATTAAAATCATGTTGAGTTATTTTGAAAATCATCCAAAAGGGAGAGAATGTTAAGAAATATGTTTGGATAATTTCAAAGTCATGATTATAAGTGTTGAATACTTAAAAATGTCACACATTGTGTTATAAATTATTAAAAGTTGAAAAAGTGAAGGAAAATGACATCTATCTCTCAGGTTAATGCACTTCGATCGATCGATGTACATCGAACCCTCACATCGATCAATCCATGTAAGGCAGAGAAGAACCAAGACCTTACTGTGAGACATCAATCTCTAAACCTGAGGCACATTGATCGATTGATGTAGGTCAGAGACACACTCTGAAACTCACTGTGAGTCATCGATCTCTGAAGCAGAGGCACTTCGATCGATTGATGTCTAGGGTTTTTAGAAATTTTTTTCTAAATGTGATGAAATGGTTATTTTTATTTTTATAGATGTTGATCATGTTGTTATTATGTGTTTTTGATGATTATAACTGTCTTGTGACTAATGTGCATTGGAAGTTTCTACAACTTACCAAAAAGAGCAAAATTGGTATTTTGAGTTTGTGTAGGTACTATGCATGATGAAAATGTTTCAAGGACACATTCACAAAGGTGTTATTATATCTATTTCTGACCATTGGGGTCATTTCTGGAGTTTTCCCTCGCTAGGGTTATTTTGGTTATTTTACCACCCGAGAATAGTTTTGGTATTTTTAGTCAAGGAATATCTTGAGTATCTTATTATGTTCATTCTGGAGTTTATTTATGGTGTTCTTGAAGATTATTTGGTGGTTCTCTATTTTATTTCTCTATTTGATGACATTATCGACAGTAGCGGGATATGTGACGGTATTTGATGTCACATTTTATTTTCTTCTTGAAGACTCTTATTGATATATTATTAGAGGTTCTTAATCATCATTTTACAGAGATTATAAGGTATTCGTTGTAGCGCCCCGCACCCGGCCTCGTCTGGATACAGTTCGCCCGCCGTACTTCACTAAGGAGAGTACAAAGCGTCATGCGTAACATGCAAAAATCCATAACATAAGTCGTGGACTCCCATGTTAACATTCAACATGGTAGTAAAATTTAGGCAGAATTAAAAACTTTTACATAAATCATTCTATACATCCGACATAAGTTTTACAACCACATTCATTACATCAGTAATTCTGCAATCATTGCTTCCAACATAAATCCGTCATATTATGAATCCATCATAATAGAATCCCTAAGCTGTCATCCACTCGCATTCTCACGGATGTGGGATCCTATGCTCGTCATCAATCCTTGCTACCCCGTTTCCTGTAAACTCTGGGAGGAAAAATGGGGGGGTGAGTGACAAAGTCACCAGCAAGTACACCATAAACAATCATGCATTAAATGGAAAGTACACACAAGAACCAAATCCCCAAAATCTGGTATCTTACCATCATACCTGTCTTTCCATTCAAATGCCACCAAGGTAAACAAATCATCACTTAATCATAAAGGGAATAAGATCACAACTTATGTAACACAGCAATATGATCATAACTTAGGAAACATGAAATACTGAGATCATAACCTAAGTAACATTACATCTAGCATCTGGCTAGCATGGCATCCCTTCATTCAATAGCCACTAAGGCAGTAAAATCATAACTTAGTCATGAAACACGTAAAGACACAATTCAGTGCACATAGACTCAACATCATGCTCATGACCATATGCAATGCGTATGAATATGCAATTGTAGTGCATAATAAAACCATGAAAATCTTTTCTTTCATCCATTCTTTCAAATCGTATTCGTGCCATGAAAATCTTTTCTTTCGTTCATTCTTTCAAATCATACTCATGTCATGAAAATCTTTTCTTTCGTTCTTTCTTTCAAATCATACTCGTCATAAAACAAGTAGCAAAGAGCCTTCAGATCTATTATATCCGGATCTGAAAACAGTCATAACATCTCTTTCAGATCTATTATATCCGGATCTGAAAACGGTCATCTCTTCAGATCTATCATATCCGGATCTGAAAACGGTCTTACTTGTCAGGTCTATCATCTCCAGGCCTGAACGGTCTTACTTATCAGGTCTATCATCTCCGGGCCTGAACGGTCTTACTTATCAGGTCTATCATCTCCGGGCCTGAACGGTCTTACTTATCAGGTCTATCATATCCGGGCCTGAACGGTTTTACTTATCAAGTATATCATCTCCGGGCCTGAACGGTCTTACTTATCAGGTCTATCATATCCGGGCCTGAACGGTCTTACTTATCAGGTCTACCATATCTGGGCCTGAACGGTCACGATCATTCTTTCACAAACTGAAAACTTCTTTTCAAAAGCGTTTTCGCATCATTCGATGACATAAAATCAGTTTCATAAATCATATGAAAATCTCTTTTCAAAAACGCTTTCTCATCAATCTTTAGCATAAAGACAATCTCATAAATCATATGAAAATCTCTTTTCAAAAACGCTTTCCCATCAATCTTTAGCATAAAAATCGGTTTCATAAACTGTGTAAACATGGACAATGCGATGCATGATATGCAACATGCAATTCGTGGAACAAATACATCATAACGTGCATGCACTGACTTGTCCCTTAAGCTGGAAAAACTGTTCAGCAATCATACTCTGTTCATACAGCCTCATGTTCGGCCATTCGTGCTTATTTTCGCAAACTCATGTCATACACATGTATAATGAAGTCTTAGACACATACCATAAAAATTTCATAACATTCCGATATGTCTAACGACCTCAAAACATCAACTATCATCAAAGGTACTGCTGAAATCAGCAGGGCAATACCGCCTTACCTCGTTTTCATGGATCATAAAACCTTAATCAATTTGATCCAACGCCTGGAAAACATATCTAACATACCACAGAACAATATTCATAAGGCTAAGTATCACATTTAAGCTTAAAAGAGCAAGATCAAAGCCTTACAACTTATGACATCAAACTGTCCTGTTTTCCAGTTTTGTACCACTAACTTCAACTCAGTTGTTAACCATCAAAATGGTGGTTTTATGCTGATCTCTTTACATGAACATGTACATCTATGCCTTAAGTAACTACCATAAAATTTCCAAGGCAATCCAATAAACTTAAAGGGGTCATCTAATTACTTTCCCAAACTGGGTACATGCAGAAACTGGAATGACCAGTTGTATCACGAAATGAATTGTGACCAAACCATATATCCTTTTACCAAAATTCCAACTCACAGATGTCATAAACACATCAAAATATCATCATACCAAAAATCAGCTCATTTGCACATTCCTAAGGTACATTTTTGAGCCACACAACTTACTACTCAAAACTGTCCTGTTCCAGCGACTCTGTTTGAGCAGTTTTACCAAGAACTTCATTAAAGTTAATCCACAACTCCTTTTACTAAAATTCCAACTCACACATTTCATAAACATATAAGGCTATCATCATACCAACAATTAGCCCATTTGAACACTCCTAAGGCCCCTTTTCAGGTCGTACAACAGGCAACATAAATCTGTCCTGCTCCAGTACTTCTGTTTGACCAACTCTTACTAAGCATTACATTTAGGACAAACCACAACTCCTTTTCATGAGATTCCAACTCACACATTTCATAAACATACAAATCTATCACCATACCAAAAATTAGCCAATTTTCACCTTCCTAAGGTTCGTTTTCAGGTCGTTCAACATGACACATAAAACTGCTCAGCTCCAGTGCTTCTGTTTGACCACTTCTTACTAAAAACTTCATTAAGGACAAACCACAACTCCTTTCATTGAAATTCCAACTCACACATTTCACATACATATGAGGCTAACATCACACCAAAATTTAGCCAATTTAAATCTCCTAAGATTCATTTTCAGGTCATGCAAAACGTCACACTGTTCTGCCCAGTTCCAATAATTTCTTCTTCAGCAGTTTTACCAAAAGATTTATTAAAAATAAACCATAACTCTTTTTACTGAAATTCCAACTCTCACTTGTACTCCACACACAGAGCTAGTGTCATGTCAAAATTTAGCTTAATTGAACACTTCTAAGGTTCGTTCTCAAGTCACACAATCAGCAACACAAATCTGCCAGCTCCAGTAGTTTCAGCACTTCTTCACCTTTTTATTGTTCAAGCATTCTTCTACCAACTTCATTCATTAAGAGGACTTACTATACATCAAATACACATTTAAACATAGTTATTTCAAGTCTCATAACTCATTTTAGGCTACACATAACTCATACCAACTGTCTTGCCATTTATGCTTAGAACATGTCACTTTTCATATCAACACTTTTCTTTACATCAACTAAGTTCATGTATTGTTCTTAGAATCTTGAACTAAGATTCATAACTTAAAAATGGCTAGTCATTCAAGCATGCACTTCACAAATAAGGCAAGATTGGCTAGAGTATACTTTCCTCTTTGAAACTTAGAGCTTTTCCTTAGCTTGAACCTTAGTTGAAATGGAATGAAGTCTTCCTCCACTTCACTTGTGTAGCACGTTTTTGAAGAGGAGAAGAAGGAGAACATTAGCTACCATTTTAAATGAAGAATGGAGCTAGATTGTGGCTAGATTCCCTTACCAAAATGAAGTTTGAATGGGGCTTGAAATGGATTCAAACCACCAAGATGTTAGCTTCTCTTAGTAGCTTGAAGAATCTTCTCCTAGTGACCATTTGATGGTCACGTTTTTAGCAAGAAAAGGAGGTACCAATGTGAGCTTCATCCTTTGAAATATAGAACTCACTTAGAAGTTTAACATTTAACTTACCTAGATGAGTTCTTCAAGGCTTGAGGATGAAGATGATCTTACACTCCTAGCTTCTTTATGGCCGAATTTGATGATGAGGATAGAGGAGTTGCCTAAGTGCTCAATGAGTCTTCCATGGCTTGCTTAGGTGAGTTCTTGAGGGTGTTCAAAACTTGGAGATGAAGAAGAGCTCCATGGATGAACTTGAAGATGTTAGGTAGCTTCTTGGATAGTAGAAGAAGTCTTTATGAAGAAGACAAAGGGGGAGGGGGCGTGCCTAGGGGGGCGGTCATCTTGGGGCTTCAAGAGGGGACAAGGATTCTCATGCTTTGCATAGGAATCCAAGATGTCTCCTTAGTGTCTTGGACCTTGACCAACTTTGTCTCCCATGCTTGGCTTTTCTTTTTTTTCTTTCTTATTTTATCTCATTTTTATTCCAAGACAACCTATTAATGAGACATTCAAAATTTAAGGAGGGTTCTAGATCCTTTCTATGTTGTGGCCGATTTTTGCTAAGAGTTGGGAGGGTATTTTGGTCATTTCACTTGTGTCATGTGGCACACTTATGTAATTATATTAAATTTCCTATAATATTTGCTTTAAGGAAATTCCATCGGAGAATGTTAAAATAACATAGATAGAATTTAGATAAATATACCCGGGTGTCTAATTCTTAGTGACTCATCTCATAAGAGTCGGGTATAATATTCCCTCCCTCTTAACCACTTCATACGATTCTTAGTACATACCGATTTGCGCAGGATACAACATTCTCCCCTCCTTATAACAAGTTTCGTCCTCGAAACTTAAGAATACTTAGTCAAAGAGATGTGGGTGTAAGTTCATCATATTCATCTTAGTCCTTGGTAGGTCGGTCACGAAATCCATAGTGACGTGATCCCATTTACACTTAGGAACTTTGAAGGGGTTACTACAACCTTACGGGTCTTTGATGCTCCGTTTTTACCCTTTGGCGAATAGGACATAATAAGGTGTTTATCCAGTTCCCTTTATGACATTTCAATTCGTCCTAAGGTGGCCCGTTCTCTTAAAACATGGTTTTCATAATCATGATCTATTCCCCGTATAATGCAATAAATTGTGTACAAGTGCTAATAGTGACGCATCATGACGAGGACCCCAAGTCCCATACACAGTGTCATACTTAGCCATGTTATCACTAATAATCTCACTTGCTTACTTGTGGTCTACTCATCATAGCTTAAAGAAAACTATCAAAATCACTCATACTTGGTTAATAGGAAGTAAAGCAGAGGACATAGGTACTTCAAACCTATTAGGCGTACCTTGGTTGTTTCTTTGTCATCCACATAAACTAGCCTTATATGGATATGGTTTCCACCTTCTACTTCGTTTGCTTGTTAAATCGTTTCTTTCATTCTTTCGTTCCCTTACTATCGCATTCCGCTCCGTAGCAGTCCTCCAGTAATTCACCAAAGGTCCTTGAATACGACTTAACTTAGCCAAATTTGATCTGGGGGTCTAGACCGCGTACAAATCTGATCACCTTAAACTTTTCATCTCTCATAATCAAAGGAACATACTGTCCCAAAGTAATGAATGAGTACGGAGATTCTTGACCCCTGTCTTAGTGAGGCAAATTCCTCAACCCTTCTCGTGACTAAGTTCTGAGAGGAAGAACTCACAAAACTCCTCTCAGAACCTTTCCCTTATCTTATCCAGTACCAGTATCAGCATGGAGTTACTTTCAACTTTACTTAACCATCTTTCTGCCTACTATGAACTAAATTCCTTGCCAAACCTTGGAATACGTGTTCTTACTAACTATTGTTAGTAATGTTTACTGCCTCCTGGGGTGACAGTGATGATGTCATCTTACTGAATTGTGGTGCCATCCGCACCACGAAGTGTCAAAGTCTTACTTACGGTATAAATATTCAGAATAAGCGACACCGTTTAATTCGTAATCCCTATACGATCTTATGGTCATGCAAACAGTCATGATTACATTCCATAGATGGCCATCGACTAGGGCTTTATCATATGGTCAAAACCCTAATTTCCAGTCTAAATCATCCTGGTCTAAGGTCAACTCTCATCTAAGATCAGAACCTAGGTCTAAGATCAAACTTAGTTGACTATAATCATAACTTAGTTCGACATTCTGCTCGGATCTGGAGCCTTAGCTCTGATACCACCTGTAGCGCCCTGCACCCGGCCTCGTCCGGATACGGTTCGCCCGCCGTACTTCACTAAGGAGAGTACAAAGCATCATGCGTAACATGCAAAAATCCATAACATAAGTCGTGGACTCCCATGCTAACATTCAACATGGTAGTAAAATTTAGGCAGAATTAAAAACTTTTATATAAATCATTCTATACATCCGACATAAGTTTTACAACCACATTCATTACATCAGTAATTCTGCAATCATTGCTTCTAACATAAATCCGGCATATTATGAATCCATCATAATAGAATCCCTAAGCTGTCATCCACTCGCATTCTCACGGATGTGGGATCCTATGCTCGTCATCAATGCTTGCTACCCCGTTTCCTGTAAACTCTGGGAGGAAAAATGGGGGGTGAGTGACAAAGTCACCAGCAAGTACACCATAAACAATCATGCATTAAATGGAAAGTACACACAAGAACCAAATCCCCAAAATCTGGTCTCTTACCATCATACCTGTCTTTCCATTCAAATGCCACCAAGGTAAACAAATCATCACTTAATCATAAAGGGAATAAGATCACAACTTATGTAACACAGCAATATGATCATAACTTAGGAAACATGAAATACTAAGATCATAACCTAAGTAACATTACATCTAGCATCTGGCTAGCATGGCATCCCTTCATTCAATAGCCACTAAGGCAGTAAAATCATAACTTAGTCATGAAGCACGTAAAGACACAATTCAGTGCACATAGACTCAACATCATGCTCATGACCATGTGCAATGCGTATGAATATGCAATTGTAGTGCATAATAAAACCATGAAAATCTTTTCTTTCATCCATTCTTTCAAATCGTATTCGTGCCATGAAAATCTTTTCTTTCGTTCATTCTTTCAAATCATACTCATGTCATAAAAATCTTTTCTTTCGTTCTTTCTTTCAAATCATACTCGTCATAAAACAAGTAGCAAAGAGCCTTCAGATCTATTATATCCGGATCTGAAAACGGTCATAACATCTCTTTCAGATCTATTATATCCGGATCTAAAAACGGTCATCCCTTCAGATCTATCATATCCGGATCTGAAAACGGTCTTACTTGTCAGGTCTATCATCTCCGGGCCTAAACGGTCTTACTTATCAGGTCTATCATCTCCGGGCATGAACGGTCTTACTTATCAGGTCTATCATCTCCGGGCCTGAACGGTCTTAATTATCAGGTCTACCATATCCGGGCCTGAACGGTCTTACTTATTAGGTCTATCATCTCCGGGCCTGAACGGTCTTACTTATCAGGTCTATCATATCCGGGCCTGAACGGTCTTACTTATCAGGTCTATCATATCCGGGCCTAAACAGTCATGATCATTCTTTCACAAACTGAAAACTTCTTTTCAAAAGCGTTTTCGCATCATTCGATGACATAAAATCAGTTTCATAAATCATATGAAAATCTCTTTTCAAAAACGCTTTCTCATCAATCTTTAGCATAAAGACAATCTCATAAATCATATGAAAATCTCTTTTCAAAAACGCTTTCCCATCAATCTTTAGCATAAAAATCGGTTTCATAAACTGTGTAAACATGGACAATGCGATGCATGATATGCAACATGCAATTCGTGGAACAAATACATCATAACGTGCATGCACTGACTTGTCCCTTAAGCTGAAAAAACTGTCTAGCAATCATACTCTGTTCATACAGCCTCATGTTTGGCCATTCGTGCTTATTTTCGCAAACTCATGTCATAACATGCATAATGAAGTCTTAGACACATACCATAAAAATTTCATAATATTCCGATATGTCTAACGACCTCAAAACATCAACTATCATCAAAGGTACTGCTGAAATCAGCAGGGCAATACCGCCTTACCTCGTTTTCATGGATCATAAAACCTTAATCAATTTGATCCAACACCTGGAAAACATATCTAACATACCACGGAACAATATTCATAAGGCTAAACATCACATTTATGCTTAAAAGAGCAAGATCAAAGCCTTACAACTTATGACATCAAACTGTCATGTTTTCCAGTTTTGTACCACTAACTTCAACTCAGTTGTTAACCATCAAAATGGTGGTTTTATGCTGATATATTTACATGAACATGTACATCTATGCCTTAAGTAACTACCATAAAATTTCCAAGGCAATCCAATAAACTTAAAGGGGTCATCTAATTACTTTCCCAAACTGGATACATGCAGAAACTGGAATGACCAGTTGTATCACGAAATGAATTGTGACCAAACCACATATCCTTTTACCAAAATTCCAACTCATATGTCAAAAACACATCAAGATATCATCATACCAAAAATCAGCTCATTTGCACATTCCTAAGGTGCATTTTCGAGCCACACAACTTACTACTCAAAACTGTCCTGTTCCAGCGACTCTGTTTGAGCAGTTTTACCAAGAACTTCATTAAAGTTAATCCACAACTCCTTTTACTAAAATTCCAACTCACACATTTCATAAACATATAAGGCTATCATCATACCAAAAAGTAGCCCATTTGAACACTCCTAAGGCCCCTTTTCAGGTCGTACAACAGGCAACATAAATCTGTCCTGCTCCAGTACTTCTGTTTGACCAACTCTTACTAAGCATTTCATTTAGGACAAACCACAACTCCTTTTAATGAGATTCCAACTCACACATTTCATAAACATACAAATCTATCACCATACCAAAATTTATCCAATTTTCACCTTCCTAAGGTTCGTTTTCAGGTCGTTCAACATGACACATAAAACTGCTCAGCTCCAGTGCTTCGGTTTGACCACTTCTTACTAAAAACTTCATTAAGGACAAACCACAACTCTTTTCATTGAAATTCCAACTCACACATTTCATATACATATGAGGCTAACATCACACAAAAATTAGCCAATTTAAATACTCCTAAGATTCATTTTCAGGTCATGCAAAACGTCACACTGTTCTGCCCAGTTCCAATAATTTCTTCTTGAGCAGTTTCACCAAAAGATTTATTAAAAATAAACCATAACTCTTTTTACTGAAATTCCAACTCTCACTTGTACTACACACACAGAGCTAGTGTCATGTCAAAATTTAGCTTAATTGAACACTTCTAAGGTTCGTTCTCAAGTCACACAATCAGCAACACAAATCTGCCAGCTCCAGTAGTTTCAGCACTTCTTCACCTTTTTATTGTTCAAGCATTCTTCTACCAACTTCATTCATTAAGAGGACTTACTATACATCAAATACACATTTAAACATAGTTATTTCAAGTCTCATAACTCATTTTAGGCTACACATAACTCATACCAACAGTCTTGCCATTTATGCTTAGAACATGTCACTTTTCATATCAACACTTTTCTTTACATCAACTAAGTTCATGTCTTGTTCTTAGAATCTTCAACTAAGATTCATAACTTAAAAATGGATAGTCATTCAAGCATGCACTTCACAAATAAGGCAAGATTGGCTAGAGTACACTTGCCTCTTTGAACCTTAGAGCTTTTCCTTAGCTTGAACCTTGGTTGAAATGGAATGAAGTCTTCCTCCACTTCACTTGTGTAGCACGTTTTTGAAGAGGAGAAGAAGGAGAACATTAGCTACCATTTTAAATGAAGAATTGAGCTAGATTGAGGCTAGATTCCCTTACCAAAATGAAGTTTGAATAGGGCTTGAAATGGATTCAAACCACCAAGATGTTAGCTTCTCTTAGTAGCTTGAAGAATCTTCTCCTAGTGACCATTTGATGGTCACGTTTTTGGCAAGAAAAGGAGGTACCAATGTGAGCTTCATCCTTTGAAATATAGAACTCACTTAGAAGTTTAACATTTAACTTACCTAGATGAGTTCTTCAAGGCTTGAGGATGAAGATGATCTTACACTCCTAGCTTCTTCATGGCCGAATTTGATGATGAGGATAGAGGAGTTTGCCTAAGTGCTCAATGAGTCTTCCATGGCTTGCTTAGGTGAGTTCTTGAGGGTGTTCAAAACTTGGAGATGAAGAAGAGCTCCATGGATGAACTTGAAGATGTTAGGTAGCTTCTTGGATAGTAGAAGAAGTCTTTATGAAGAAGACAAAGGGGGAGGGGGCGTTCCTAGGGGGGGCGGTCATCTTGGGGCTTCAAGAGGGGACAAGGATTCTCATGCTTTGCATAGGAATCCAAGATGTCTCCTTAGTGTCTTGGACCTTGACCAACTTTGTCTCCCATGCTTGGCTTTTCTTTTTTTCTTTCTTATTTTATCTCATTTTTATTCCAAGACAACCTATTAATGAGACATTCAAAATTTAAGGAGGGTTCTAGATCCTTTCTATGTTGTGGCCGATTTTTGCTAAGAGTTGGGAGGGTATTTTGGTCATTTCACTTGTGTCATGTGGCACACTTATGTAATTATATTAAATTTCCTATAATATTTGCTTTAAGGAAATTCCATCGGAGAATGTTAAAATAACATAGATAGAATTTAGATAAATATACCCGGGTGTCTAATTCTTAGTGACTCATCTCCTAAGAGTCGGGTATAATATTCCCTCCCTCTTAACCACTTCATACGATTCTTAGTACATACCGATTTGCGCGGGATACAACATTCGTGGTGCAAAATTTAACACAACGTACAAAGGAGAAAAGTGAGAATTTTGGATTATATGTTGACATAATCTTGTCAACTGATATTTGTTGATTTCTCATCCAAAAATCTGAGTAGATATACATATATACAGACTCAAAAACGTGTATATACAGATGGAAATGATGGTATATTCATTTTATGACTTGGTGACAAGTGGGCCAACTAAAAACAAGCTAGTTGGTAAAGTTGCTAACTTGGAATTTTAAAACATAAACCCAACAGCTATATTGGTTATTTTGGCTATTTTTTGAGTCAATGGCAGTCCTCATATGCCCTATTCTCATGCCAAGGAGTTGAGGGATTCTTGTGGCATACTCCCTTCTTATTATCTTCATTTTCCAAAGGATAATCAAGACAATTTGAGGTGGAAATTTCGGCCAAGATAAAGATGACTAGGTGGACCATCATGTTTCTCTGTGTTGCCAAGTGTACAAGATCATTATGTGGCCAACCAATGATGTGAAGACAACTAGGACTTGATGATGAATATGGTGAGACATAGAGTTCTTATCTTCAAGGTCTATTTCACACTATAAATAGGAGGCAAATGTGAAAAAGAAGAACACACAACTTTGAAGCAAACTTGAAGATCATTCTGTTATACTCTTCTTCTTGATTCTTTCTTTGTGTAGCTAAGGTGTTTCATTTCTTGTTGTTGTTGAGCTACATTATACACGTCTTCTTGGGTTGATTTTGTAAGATTGGTTAACCAAGTTTATAAGGCTACACCAATAGGTGGTAAAGGTGTTGCAATCAAGAGTTGCATAGAGGTGTTCATTCAAGACTTAAATAGGGTTGGTGTTAACACAAGGATCAAGCTTCGTTCTTGTTGTATTTGTGTTCATACCATAGCGAAATCCAAGGAAATGTGTTCCTTGGGACTGGAGTAGGTCACATTGACCGAACCAGGATAAATCTGTGGTGTTCTTGTCTTCTTAATTTTTTGTTATCGGCCTGTTTTTCTCTATAGTTTCCACCCAATTTCACACGTCTTGAAAAAATAACAAAACACTTTCAAAATTTGTGATTTTGATGGAGTTATACTTCAGATTGTTAGATTTCATTTGCAACAAGAATCAATTGATTTGAGCAAAGGAAAGTTAGTTTTTCAGTCATTGCAAGATAACTACTCCATTCTGGCTGCAATCTGACTGGTTTCAAGGAAACTTGAATTCTCTTTTCATCAAGGATAGTTTCAGGTTAGGGACTTTTGAAACATAAACCACATATCCTAAGGAGTGTTTTGACATAAACCTTTTTGGTCTTTTTGGTTGAGTAATTAAAGAGAAACACGTTTTTAAAGTTCAGCACTATTCTGTCCAATTCTGTCTAGATTGACCCTCTGAATCTTTTTATTTTGGTTGAAGGGTCAAACGATCTCATTTTTGTCTGTCAAGACATTGGAATTAATTTCTGAATAGTTTCATAATTTTTGAGGTTGGTGTACACTGGACTTTGAAATTTTCAAAAATGGGTACCGAATCTGAGGAGATCTCAGATTCTGTTTTCAAAGAAGATTTTATTTAAGTGTAGTAGCGTAATTTCTGCTAACCACTATTCAACCCCTCTAGTGGTGTTTACTGCAGGTGTATGGTCCCAACAATTGGTATGAGAGCAAGACCAACACCACTCTACAAGATTCAACATCATACAAAAAAAGACAAGACCAAGAAACAACAATTCATAGTAGCCTGCTTATCTCAAATCAAAGGTACATACAATGGCTATTGTTTCTCACAAAGGTGAGTTGGAAGGTATGTCTACACAATGTCCTCCTCTTTGATGGAAATAATTTGTTCATTGGAAACTTAGAATGAGGCTACTCTAATGGCTATAGACATCGATTTTTGGTCTATAGGTGATGATGGGTTTATATTCCAATGGAAGTAGTACAAGTAAACGATGTAACCCAAGAAGTAGAAAAATATAAAAGTAAATGGTCGATCGAAGATAAAAAGAAAATGTCTTGAATGCTAAAGCTATGCAATTGCTTTAAAACGGACTTTCGACTTCTGAAGCAAGATATGTTTCAAACTACACAAGTGCGCACGACATGTGGAAATCACTAGAATTAAAGCATGAAGGTATTAGCGGTGTGAAAGATTCTAAAATAAACATGCTTATGACTGAACTTGAATCTTTCAAAATGTTGCCGAACGAATCCATAACATCTATGGATTTGAGGATTACTAACATTTTCAATGCACTTGAAGCTTTAGGTAAATCTTTTACCAACAAAGAGAAGGTACAAAAAGTGCTGCGAAGTCTTCCTACTGAACCGGATCCAAAAGTAACGGCAATCGAGGAGACAAAATCAATCGCAAAAATGGATGAATTGATCGGTTCACTTAGAGTTTATGAGGTAAAATTGAACCAATGAAAATCCAAGTCATCTAAATCATCCGGTAGATCTATTGCTTTAAGATCAACTGAGTCCTTATAAATAATGATGATAGTAATAGTGATAATGAATTAGACGATGATTTAATATTAATAGCTAGAAAACTTAGAATGTATTT
The DNA here is from genome assembly GCA_036186865.1 of Eustoma russellianum. Lineage (NCBI taxonomy): Eukaryota > Viridiplantae > Streptophyta > Magnoliopsida > Gentianales > Gentianaceae > Eustoma > Eustoma russellianum. Next base: position 26,539,883 of record AP025060.1, on the reverse strand, counting down.
TCAACGGCCTAATAGAAGTAGAATTCAATCTTCTTCTACTTCTTCTCAACTAAGAAAAACTCTAATAATAACAAGTGGTATAATAAAGAGTTAAAATGCTATGAATTTGGTCAAAAGGACATATCTCATATGATTGCCCACCAAAGAAAACTATAATAACAACAACAACAATAAAAAGACAGGAGGCACAAAACCCTAAGGCAAAGGAGTCCAAGTCAAGAAGAGGCAAACGAGCAATGAAGACGAGCACGTGCAGCGACTCATCCGACTCAGAATCCGACGCTGAGGAAGCTCAAAGCTGCTTCGTATCCAACGAGATAAGTTCTTCATCTGATATAGATTCTGATAATGAAATGTCTTTCGATGAAATGTACGAAAAAATTTTAAGATGCTTGCTCACTGTAAAAGGTTGTCTAAAGTGAAAAAGGAACAAACTCAAGAAAATGACAAGTTGAAGACGTCCAACTTGGAGTTTTTCCGATTAGTTAGAATCTTTTAACAAGAGTCTACAAATACTCTTGACTCCTTAGAAATTAAAATTGAGTCATATCAAAAAACAAACATTTATTAAAAACCAAAAATAGGTTGTTAAAAACTAAGTTATATAATTGTGGAAAAGAAATTTCTCAACTAAATTATCTAAACTAGACTTAGAAAAAATGTTAGAACAATTTAAGTCGGGAACTAACATACTAGATACCTTATATCGTCACAAAAATATGGAAATGATAAACCGGATTAGGATATAAGACGAAAATATCAAAGTAGATAAAAATACTAAGTTTGTCTTATCAGTACTAAACAACCTTATAAAGAAACAAAAATAAAGTCAAGTTTGCCTGCTACTCTCACGTCTTCTACGTATTCCAAGTTAAAATGGCAGCATATACCTGCCAGAGCAACTAGGCAAAACTTACATCTAGACAACCTAGAAATTATGCCTATGTGTATAGAAATGTGACTAGACATAATAAAATGCAATCAACTCCATATAATGCATATAGACCTAAATATAGGGAACAATCATATAAGACTTATAGAAATACATATGAACACACATACATAGCACCATATAAGAAACAAAATCATATGCCTTATACACATTATCAAAATCGGCCACAACATAGTGCTTATAAAACAAGATATAACAATTATATGCATACACCTTTATGTAATTGGAATGGTCAAGTGCGTGTAAATCCTCTTTATTCTTTCACTATAAAAATGCCAATATGTGCCCAAAGGTACATCCAAGTTTGGATACCCAAAGGGTACATAAACAAGGATGGTGCTCCTAACGTTTAGGGACCAAAATAATGGTACCTAAAAACTTGTCTCCATTGTAGTAAAATCGTAAGGAATGCAAGGAGACAAAGTCAAAGATCTAAAAACCAAATGGTTTTCAGACAGTGGATTGTTCGAGACATATGACAGGCAACCCCAAACTATTCAGCGAGTTGGAACATATCGAGAATGGAGGAAAGTGACATTCGGTGACAACAACAAGGAAAAGTTGTTGGAAAAGGAACAATCGGGGACCCTAACACATTTCAAATATGAAATGTATTGTTAGTAAGCAATCTTTCTTCTAATTTCTTAAGCATTTTGCAACTTATAGATTCTAGTTATCATGGTTCTTTTCTCTCTAATTGTTGTGATATAATTAATAAAACGAGAGAAATTGTGCTAAAAGGAACTAGGGATGGTAATATTTACACTCTATCGTTAAATAACTTGTTAGATTCTATGATTAAATGTTTAATATCACATGACTTGGATGTAAATTTATGGCATATGCGATTAGGCCATATAGGGATTTCAACCATAGAAAAGGTATCTAAGAAGAACCTAATTAAAGGTATGCCTAAGTTAGACTTAGATAATTTTCAATTATGTGAAAAATCGGGTAATTGAAAAACATCGAAAATTCGGTTGTCTACGAACACGACACATGGAATATTTTTGGCATAGCATATAACATGTATCTAGACACATTTTACATACATACATACATTTTAAAGTGTTCTAGAAAAATCAATTAAGGGCTGATTGGAATATACCATATGTGTATAATTATATGTGCACTATTTTACAAATTTTGAAAAATAAAATTCAGCACATATACATTCATCATCACATGCCTAGACAGTCTTGTTGGAGCTTATGTGGAGCTTTTTTGGCATCTTGATTGGCCAAGAATAAAGTATACAAGGTTGGTGACATAAAGGAAGGAACTACAAAAGGTAACATTTCAAACTTTGTCACATTTGTGACACATGCTGAAAATTCAGCATGTGTGGTCTAAGGCTGGCCGAAATTTCCACTAAATTATGCAATTTACCAATTTGAATTATATGGATTAATTGAAAGATTGTATGGCAATGTTTTGAATATATTATGGAAATAATCAAGTGATATTTTCAAATATCACACATGCTGAAAATTTCAGCATGTATGTAATGCATGTGGTCGATTTTGTGGCCCTCTTGGTGACTAATTTTTATTCCAAAATTAGTAGAAATGTTATGTACTAAAGATCAAATTCAAACTTGGCAACAATTTGAATAAAGTGTGAATATCACACATGCTGAAATTTCAGCATGTGTTGGCCGATTTTTTGCAAGGAAATTGTGATAGTTTATCTTGCTAATTATGTGGAATTATTATGTGAATTATGGTAACTTTTATGGCTAATTGGCACATGTTTTTAAGGATTATTTTCAGATTTATCTAGTCATCAAATGATGACAACTTCCATGCAATCAATGAATGCCAAGTAAGCAAGAGCTTAATGATCATCCAATGAGGAGTTGCCAAATAAGCAAGAAAATGTCACAATGATGCAATATACTCTTCCAAGGACTTAGAAGATAATTTTCAAGAGGAAGAGAAGGCAAGAGGGGGGCTTCCACTATGGATAAAAGGAAAGAAGAGAGCAAACAAAATACAAGACCTTGCAAATTCAAAGTGCCAAAAACGTTGCATACTCCTTCTTTCTTTCTTCTCTCTAAAAGCATATTGTGTTCATATTCATACATCTTGAATAGGCTTCTTACGTACCACCATATACTCTTTATTGTTGTAAAAGATTGATCAAGGTGTGATCAATCTTGCATTGGCAAGGTGGTGGTGTTCGTGATCGTTGTAGTCACATACAAGGTTTGTAAAGGGTTGGAGTTGGTGTGTAACTCCATCAACCCTGTGTGGTAAGGTGTTATTTTTGTTTTGTGATTAGTGCTAACCGAGGAAGGTGTCCTCGAAGACTGGAGTAGGTTGTTTTAACCGAACCAGTATAAAATTCCTTGTGTTCTTTACTTTCAGCACTTACTTTCAGTTTCCAGCACAGTACATCATTTTCATCACGTTATTAAAAATAGTAAAACAATTTCAAAAATCACAAAACTTTCAGAAATTATAGCCACATGTCTTAAGATTCTTTTGGCGCAAGTTTCAACCCTTTTGGACAAGTATAAGTCATCCAAACGTCTAAAGTTCTGAGACTAGTACAGTCTGATTTTCAAGCTTGCAAAGGTTGAGACTTTGAATGTATTTGACTAACTTCCCAAAAGAATTTTTCAAAACTGTTTCAGCCCAGCCCAATTAAATACACCTAATAAGGGGTTATTCATTAAATTTTCAGAGCATTTGGAGTTACGGTTTAATTGAAATAAAATTTTTCAAATCAGACTACCGCTTCTGGCAGATTTACGCAATCTTACCACCAATGATTTTTAAAGGGGATAGAGGTTGAATTTTAATCTGAAATGTTTAGGAGATACTCAGAACATCTGAGACTAAGATCTCTCCAAATTTCAGAATTTTTGAAGACTTGCAACCTAGTTTTCAAAACAGGTCATGAAAACAGAAACTGTTTTCAGAAGTTGGGTTTTTGGTTTAAAACAATTTTAAAAACCACATTTTCTGCACCCACTATTCAACCTTCCCCTTCTAGTGGTGCCTTGCAGATCCTACAAGTTGTATCAGAGCGCAGGAACACTCAGAACTAAAGGATCCAACGGTCTAAGTGAGATGAAAACCACAAACTTCAAAACCGAGCAAGAAGGTATGTCCAGTCAAAGGACTCCTCTCTTTGACTGTGAGTCTTTTATTCAATGGAAGTTAAGAATGAAACTTTTCCTTATGGCTATTGATATTGATCTTTGGTCCATTATAGAAGATGGTCCATTTGTTCCATCAAAATTATCCACTGTAGATGGAGTCACACTAGAGGTTGTCAAGCCTAAACAAGAGCATACTAATGATGATAAAAAGAGACTGAGCATGAACGCTAGAACCATGCAATTGCTTCTAAATGGACTAAGTAAAAGTGAATCTAGCTATGTTTCAAATTGTTCTAGTTCTCAAGAAATGTGGAGAATTCTTGAAATGAAACAGAAGGCACTAGTCAAGTAAAAGAGTCCAAAATCAACATGCTTATGTCTACACTCGAGTCATTTAAATTATTGCCAAATGAATCTATCGTTGATATGGATCTTCGCTTGACTAACATTTACAATTCTCTTGAGTCTCTTGGCAAAGCCTTCTCTATGCAGAAAAAGGTACAAAAAGTCTTACGAAGCCTTCCATCCGAGTAGGACCCTAAAGTAACGGCCATAGAAGAAAGCAAAGAAACTAAATCAATTAAGATGGAGGAACTAATTGGATCACTTAAAGTATATGAGAACAAACTCACCATAAGGAAATTGGAATCATCATCAAAACAAGGTAAGACTATTGCATTTAAATCAAATGAATACGTCTCTACTTCTTCCGATCACGTAGATGATAGTGATTCTGAATCTGACAACGATGACTAAATTTTATTGGCTAAAGGCTTGAGAAAATTTATGAGAAAGTCATTTAGAAACAAAACTAAGGCTACTTCGACTAAAAGAAATAAGAACAAGACAAATGACAAGGATGTTAAATGTTACGAATGCGGTAAACTTGGACATCTATCATATGACTGTCCTAATAAAAACAAGCAAACAAACAAACACCCTGACAAGGATTAGACAAAAAATAGACTCGTCTCAGAACCTAAGCAAAGGAAAAGAGCTCTCAAAGCCTCCACTTGGAGTGATACATCTGATTCCGAGACTGATACAGAAGAGGAGACTACATAAGTATGCTTTGTGTCCAAAGCATCAAACGAGGTATCTTCTGACTCTGAGACTTCTTATGATGATCTTTTCAATCATTATTTAGAATTGCATAAATTTATTAAGACTCTCGCGAAAGAAAGAAGCGATTAATTGAAGACAAGAAGTTGTTAGAATCTTCTAACACGAATCTTGTCGCTCAATTAAACGATTAACAGAAGAGTCGTCATGCATCATTAATGCATTAAAGACAGAGATATCATAATTGACCACTCATAATAATGAAAATAAAATCTGAGATTTCAAATTTGAAATCAAGGAATACAGACTTAGAGAAAATGATGAAACAGTTTGATATTGGATCCAACATGCTAGATCGCATTATTTTATCACAAAAACATGATAGTGATAAAACCGGATTAGGATACATTGAGACAAATGAAGTATCCATTAAACCAACCAAGTTTGTCTTGTCTAAGAAAGTAGACACTCCAAAAGCAAATACGACGTCTAAGATGAGGCAAAGACCCCCTCTCCCTCATCTCGTCATACTTCTTCTTCATATCATGCGAAATATAATTTTGTGCCATATAGATATGAGAAGAAACAAGTGATGCATACACGACATTCATTTCATCCATCCAGATCATGCACTTTGCACACAAACACGAGGACATATCAAAAACACACTCCATATAATGCGTATAAAGGAGTTCTCGGCCAAAGGTCTAAATTCCACTCACCACATGTCTACTATATTGCTCCTTCATCTACATTCTTACCATTTGCTAGACCGAGAAGGAACACCCAAGTATGGGTACCGAAAGGTACTTTTAATAAGAGGTGAATAACTAACTCGTAAGGATCCAAAATTAAAAGGGTACCTAAATCACTTTTGTACATTGCAGGGAACCCACACATCAAAAGATATATCTATCAAGTGGTTCCTTGACAGTCGTTGCTCGAGGAACAAGACGGGTGACCCGAGCTTATTCACAAAGTTAAAGAAGGTTACAAAAGGCAGATCTGTGACCTTTGGAGACAAAATGAAGGCAAGATCATCGGAAAAGGTACAATTGGAACCCAAGCACCCTTCAAATCTGCAACGTCTTTTTGGTAAGCAACTTATCTTATAATCTTCTTAGCATTTCACAATTTATTCACAATGGTTTTGATGTGTGTTTTACTCATCCATATTGCAATCTAATAAATAAAAATGGAGAAACAGTTTTAAAAGGAAACGGGAAGGAAACATCTTTACACTTTCTATGGATGATATGTTAGACGCTAAGGTTAAGTGTTTCATGTCAAATGAACCTAACGTAAATTTGTGGCATAGACGTTTAGGACATATTGGCATTTCTACACTTGAAAACTCCAACGAAAGAACCTAATACGAGGATTGCCTACACTTGATTTAGACAACTTTCAGTTGTGTGAATCTTGCATAAAGGCAAACAACACGCGAGTCACTTAAACCTAAAAATGAAATAAGCACCACTAGAGTTTTAGAAATATTACACATTGAATTATTCGGTCCTAGTCACACTACGAGTCTCGGCGGACATCATTATGCTTGTGTGATTGTTGATGATTTTTCTCATTATACTTGGACGTTGTTTCTTGCACATAAATATGATAGTGCCATTGAGATTGTGAAACTAATAAACAACTTGAAAATCAATATGGTGTCAATATGAAAAAGGATAAGAAGCGATAGAGGCGGTGAATTTAAAAACAAGGACATGATTTCATTTTGTGAAGAAAAAGGAATTAAACACGAGTTTTCGCCACCTAGAACTCGACAATTAAATGGAGTAGTAGAAAGAAAGAATAGGACATTACAAGAAATTGCTAGAACCATGTTGTGTGAGAATAAATTGCCTAGATTTTTGTGGTCGGAAGCTGTAAATTGTGCATGCTACATAGTTAATCGTTTGTCTATTAGAAAGAAAATAAATAAGACGCCTTATGAGATATTAAATGATCGCATGCCTAAAATTGATTACTTTCGTGTGTTTAGTTGCAAATGCTTTGTTTTAAATACGAAAGATAATTTAGATAAGTTTGAATCTAAATCAATTGTATGTATCTTTGTTGGGTATTCTGTAAACTCAAAAGCATATAGATGTTATGATCTCATCACTAGACAAATTCTAGAATCCATTCATGTGAAGTTTAATGAATTTAGTAAGATTGATAAAGATAAAGAATATGATGATGATTTTGAATTGAAACTCGTGTTGAATGATGATGATGGAACGCATGATATCCATGATACACTAGAAATGCATGATCACTTAGAATGCATGAGAAAATAGAAAATAATCAACCAAGATGGCATAGAGATCACCCACACGATCTCATTATAGGCGATATCACTCATGGTGTACGACCACATAGAAGAATAAATGCGGATGAAATAAATTAATTTCATGCCATGATTTCTGAAATCAAACCTAAAATGTGCATGATGCCTTGAGTGATTCATCTTGGATTGATGCTATGCATGACGAACTTAATCAATTTGTTAGAAATGACGTATGGGATTTAGTGCCACGACCACAAGATAAGACTATGGGTGTTTAGGAATAAAATGAATGAAGAAGGAAAAGTTGTTAGAAACAAAGCGAGACTTGTAGCACAAGGATATAATCAAGAAGAAGGAATTGATTATGATGAAACGTTTGCACTCGTAGCATGCTTAGAAGGCATACGACTTTTACTTGCTATTGCTTGCATGAAAGATTTTAAACTTTATCAAATGGACGTGCAAAGTGCATCCTTAAGTGGATTATACAAGAAGAGGTATACGTGAAACAACCACTCGGTTTTGAAGATTTGAAATATCCCGATCACTTGTACAAACTAAAGAATGCACTATACGGTCTATGGTTGGTGAATTAAATTACTTTCTTGGCTTGCAAATTAAACAAAAGAGTAAAGGTATACATATTAGCCAATTTAAGTATATAAATGATATGTTAAAAAGTTCAATTTTGAGAATTTAAAACCGTCACCCACTCCTATGAGTGTCACAACTAAATTAGATAAAGATGAACATGGTAAGGATTTTTATAATGCCTTATATAGATCTATGATTGGCTCTTTGCTATATCTTACTGCTAGTAGGCCTGATATCATGTCCAGTGTATGTATGTGTGCACGTTTTCAAAGTCAACCTAAGGTGTCTCACTATAATACCGTGAAAAGATATTTCGATATATTAAGTACACACCCACCTTAGGCATTTGGTATGTTAAAGATTGTGAATTTAACTTGCATGCCTATACTGATGCTGATTATGGTGGATGTAATATAGATAGGGAAAGCACGAGTGGCACTTGTCAATTTATAGGAAACTCACTTATTTCATAGTTTTCTAAAAGGCAAGCAAGCGTATCTTTATCCACTACTGAAGCTGAATACATGTCACTTAGTCTTTTCTGCACACAATTACTATGGCTAAAACAACAACTTTCGGACTTTGGGATTACAGTAAATCGGATCCCTATATATTGTGATAGTATGAGCGCCATCAACTTATCTAAGAACCCCATGCTACACTCTAAGGCCAAGCATATAGAAGTATGCTATCACTTCCTTCGTGATCACGTAAATAATGGTGGTATTGTCATAGATCACGTATGCACTGAGACACAAGTAGCTGACATTTTCACTAAAGCATTAAATCAAGCCACGTATGAAAATCTTCGTTCTAAATTAGTCATGATTTCTGCTGATTTGATTTGATTGTTTTTCCATATTTACATGCATTTTTGATTGACTTTCCAAAATAAAGGGGGAGAGAATGCATGATTTAAGGGGGAGAGAGATTGATTGCACAAATCAAGGGGGAGAAAATTCAAAATTTGAAATTTGAAATTCAAAATTTGAATTTGTGCATGATTGGAGGGGACGATAAAATTTAAATTATGAACGTAAGTTATTTTGTAAATCATCAAAAGGGAGAGATTGTAGAGAAAAAGGGGTTTGAGTGATTACAAAATGCATGATTTAAATAACGTGTATTAAAGAAATGCATGACAAGTTTTATAACATGTCACGTTCTTGCATGAAACCTGCCTTATAAAGTTCATATATAATGT
>AP025060.1:26377601-26511750 GCA_036186865.1 Eustoma russellianum | reverse complement strand
AATTCATATGGAAACAATTCATCTACATTTAAATGGCATGGTCAAATGTATAATAATTCTTTATATTTTTCAAACCATGAAAATGCCAAGTATGTGCCAAAAAGGTACATCCAAGTTTGGATACCCAAAGGGTATATAAACAAGGATGTTACTAACGTCTAAGGACCCATCTAAAGGGTACCTAAACTTTATCTTCTTTGCAGGTCAATATTCATAAAGAATTAAAGAAGAGGATAAAGAAAGAAGATTTGAAGAACAAATGGTTTTTAGATAGTGGATGTTCAAGACACATGACCGGAAATCCATCATTATTCATCACGTTAAAAGAAATTAAGAATGGAGCAAATGTTACATTTGGTGATGATACTTATGGCAAGGTAATTGGAAAAGGCATAGTTGGTGGTCCAAATAATTTTCAAATCGAGAATGTGCTGTTGGTAAGTAATCTTTCTTATAATTTATTAAGTATTTCACAATTTATTGACAATGGTTTTGATGTCTCTTTTCATCTCACTTCTTGCGATATTACAAATAAAAAGGGTGAAACTGTGTTAAAAGGAGATAGAGATGGAAATGTTTATACGTTATCCATTAACAATATGTTAGATGCCAAAATTAAATGTTTTATGTCGTATGATTTTGATGTTAATTTGTGGCATAGACGCTTAGGACATATTGGAATTTCTACCATTGAAAAATTGTCTAAAATGAACTTAATAAGAGGTTTTCCTAAATTAGATTTGCATAACTTTCAAGTATGTGAAACTTGCATTAAAGGAAAACAATGTAAAGAATCATTAAAATCAAAACATGATGTGAGTACTTGTCATATTTTAGAACTTCTTCACATTGACTTTTTTGGTCCAAGTAGAACAAGAAGTCTTGGTGGTCATTATTATGTATGTGTTATTGTTGATGATTATTCACGATTTACATGGACATTATTTTTATCTCATAAAGATGATGCTGCATTAGAACTTGAGAAACTTGTTAAACAACTTGAAAATCTTTATGAAGAAAATGTTAAAAGAATTAGGAGTGATCGTGGTGGAGAATTTAAAAATAAAGTTGTGATTAAATTTTGTGAATTAAATGGAATTAAACATGAGTTTTCACCACCTAGAACCCCACAACTTAATGGTGTTGTTGAAAGGAAAAATAGAACAATTCAAGAAATTGCTAGAACAATGTTGAAAATAAAGTTCCAAGATTTTTGTGGGCGGAAGCCGTAAATTGTGCATCTTATATCATTAATCGACTATCTATTAGAAAGAAATTAAACAAAACTCCTTATGAATTGTTGAATAATAGAAAACCAAAGATTGATTATCTAAGAGTTTTCGGCTGCAAATGTTTTGTTCTCAACACAAAAGATAACCTAGATAAATTTGAGCAAAAGTCTATTGAATGCATATTTGTTGGTTATTCTACTAATTCTAAGGCATATAGGTGTTATAATCCTGTATCTAGAAAAATAATTGAATCAATACATGTAAAGTTTAATGAAAATGCTCATATTGACATGTATGATAAAGTTCAAAAAGAACAAAATGATAATGTTGAAAATATGTTTGATGATGATGACTTGTTACTTGAGCCTGTATGCGATCATCTAGATTCTATTCCCCCTGAACAAGACATGCATGAACCTTTAGGTGAAGTAAATCAAGAGATTTTGCAATAGGAAGATAATTCATCTAACTTACAAGATGTTCCGAATGTATGTGATTATGTTCACACTAATGAAACATTTGAACTAGATGAAGGTGAACCTAGTCAACCTAGGAATTGGTGGCACATAAAAGACAAACATAAACATCCTAAAGAATTAATTATTGGAGATATAAATGAAGGAATTAAAACTCGTAGAAGTATCAAACAATTGGATCATGACGAGGGACATGCATTAATCTCACATTTGGAACCTAAGAATGTTAAGGAAGCATTGAATGATTCATCTTGGGTAAATGCAATGCATGAAGAATTGAATGAATTTACTAGAAATGATGTGTGGGATTTGATGCCTAAACCTGAAAATAAATCTATTATTGGTACAAAATGGGTGTTTAGAAATAAAATGGATGAACAAGGTAATATTACTCGAAATAAAGCTAGACTTGTTGCACAAGGATATAATCAACAGGAAGGAATTGATTATGAAGAAACTTTTGCGCCCGTTGCACGTCTTGAAGCTATAAGATTATTGCTTGCTATTGCTAGTTTGAGTAGTATTAAATTATTTCAAATGGATGTTAAATGTGCATTTTTGAATGGTTTTATTCAAGAAGAAGTTTTTGTAAAACAACCCCCAGGATTTGAAGATCCAAAATACCCCGACCATGTATATAAGCTTAAAAAAGCTTTGTATGGGTTAAAACAAGCTCCAAGAGCTTGGTATGATAGATTTGCAAATTTTCTTATTGCAAATAACTATCAAAGGGGAACCATAGATAACACGTTGTTTCTTAAAAGGAAAGATAATGATTTATTAATAGTCCAAATCTATGTAGACGACATTATCTTTGGTTCAACTAACCCTACCTTAGTAAAAGAGTTCGAAGAGTGTATGAAGTCTGAATTTGAGATGTCAATGGTAGGAGAATTGAACTACTTCTTAGGGTTACAAATCAAACAAACCCCTCAAGGAATCCACATTAGCCAACTTAAGTATATTAATGATATGATTAAGAAGTTTGGATTTGAAGAGTTGAAACCATCAACTACCCCCATGAGTGTTAGTACCAAACTAGACAAGGATGAAAATGGAAAACCTTTTGACGACACACTATATAGGTCTATGATTGGATCATTGTTGTATTTAACTGCATCAAGACCTGATATAATGTTTAGTGTGTGTATGTGTGCTAGGTTTCAATCTTGTCCTAAAGTGTCACATTATAATGTGGTGAAAAAGATATTTAGATACATTAAACATACACCTCATTTAGGACTTTGGTACGATAGAAATGCTAAGTTGGAATTATACGCATTTAGTGATGCTGATTACGGTGGTTGCAAAATAGATAGAAAATCCACTAGCGGTACGTGTCAATTCATAGGAACCAACTTAATCTCTTGGTTTTCTAAGAAACAAGCTAGTGTAGCTCTTTCTACCACTGAAGCCGAGTATATAGCCTTAAGTTTATGCACTACTCAAATACTTTGGCTTAAACAACAACTTAGTGACTTTGGCATTATAATGAATAAGATTCCAATTTTCTGTGATAGCACGAGTGCGATCAATCTTTCTCGGAATCCGGTACTTCATTCTAAGGCCAAACACATAGAAGTTAAATATCATTTCCTCCGTGACCATGTTCAAAATGAGGATATAGTCATAAACCATGTAAGAACTGATCATCAGGTTGCTGATATATTTACTAAACCCCTTAGTCAAGCCACTTTTGAAAACTTACGAGACAAGTTAGGTATGATGGCCTACAATACAATTGTGTGATTCTATCTTTTGCATGATTTGCAAAATAAAGGGGGAGATATATATAAGAACATGATTTTAGTTGTTAAGTCATGGTTCTAAGGTTGAATGATAAGTTTTCAATTGGTATAAGTTTTAATTTGTGTTCAATTGGTTAGGAGCAAAGGTTAAGGGGGAGAATATCAGTTGAGGGGGAGCACATATGTTAAAACATGTATTTAAAAAGAATTTCAAAACAATTGGTAAGTATGTGATAAAGGTTGGTAAAGAGTTGTGATATTAAAATCATGTAGAGTTATTTTGAAAATCATCCAAAAGGGGGAGAATGTTGAAAAATATGTTTGGATAATTTTCAAAGTTATGATTTTAAGGAAGTGTCACACGTATGATAAAAAGATGAAACATATTAAACATGTGAGAAAGTTTGAACAGAGAACATTGAGCGCTTCATAAAGCGCTTTATCTTTCAGAAAGTTTAAACAGAAACTTTAGTTCAAACATTGAACGCTTCATAAAGCGCTTTATCATTTGAATAACTGAGATCAGAGAGTTCTGACACGCTACACCAAGCGCTTTATTCTACGAAAAACTGGGATCAGAAAGTTTATGCGCGCTACACTAAGCGCTTTATTCTATATAAAAAAACTGGGATCAGAGAGTTTATGCGCGCTACACTAAGCGCTTTATTCATTTGGAAATTCTGAACAGAGAGTTCTGATGACAACATGAAGCACTACATAAAGTGCTTAATCTATGAAAAAATATTATTATGTGTTACAAATGTGATAAATAGTTGTTTTCATTTACATATATGTTCTTAATGCTTCATATATGATTTTGGTGATTTTATTATTTGATTTTTTATGAATATTATTATGTCTTGTAACTAATATGCCGTGGAAGTTATACGACTTACCAAAAAGGGCAAAAAGTGGAATTTTAAGTCTTGCAGGTATATTGTCTTCACATATTCTATAATGTGTTACTATGTAACATGATATTATCATCTCAAGACTATCTCTATGACATTCGTCATAATTATTTCAAGACAAGCCTATCTTTCTCAAAGATTGCTATCAAGGGAATTATCGTCTTTTTATTCTCGGAGCATATCGCGACGACTTCACTATGATTATTTCTCAAGGATATTATTATCATCGTTATGGACTTCTTATGATATTCTTGAAGTATCAACATCAAGATCATTATTGCTATATTTGGATTTCGGTATTCTCGGGATTTCTCGTTATGTGACATTTATTTTGTCACACTATATGGTCATCTTATAATATCATTATAAGACTTATTCTCAGATTATTGTGCAGTAATTTCATGTCACATTTGACATGGTAAATGGTTACAACTTTCAAGGAGAGAAAGGTGGAGATAGTTTTGACTATTTTCTACGTAAATCTAGCCATTCATTTTGAATTCAAGGGCTGAGATTAACTTCTATTTTTCTCATCAAAATGATACATTTACATGTGTACAAGAAGACTATCTCATGTGATGACAAGTGTACAAGGAAATTATGCTAGAACCAATCAAAAATCAAAGATTATACTTGGTGGCAAAAAGTTGTCAACATGGCACACACATGGCCATATGGGCGGTTTTTATGGCTGAATGGAATTCAAATTTCTGCTGAGATTTCTTCTCCCACATGTGCTATTATGATGGAACAAACTTGGTTAACTTTTGATAGATTTACTCATCATTTATCTCTTCATTTATCTCATCATTTATCTCCTTCAAATCTGAAATTTCCATGTCATATAATGCTGAAAAAGTTGGTGACATAGATGGACAAATCACATTGCTTGAAGGTGCCAAGTGTGCAAAGTCTTGAAGACAAGAACCAATGGTGTGAAGACAAGTGTGTTTGATGACATTCAAGGTGACAAATGGCAATCTTATCAACAAGGGATGCCTCACACTATAAATAGAGGTTGAAGTGAAGAGTTGAAGACACACCTCTCATGCTATCTTCTTCTTCTTCTCTATTCTTATTGTGCAGCTTGTGGTGAAATATTTGAAGTATTGTAATGCTGCTTAGATACACCTTGTTGTGGTAGAATTGTTGTAATTGATAAGCCAAGTTTGTAAGGCTTAATCAAAAGGTGAAAAGGTGTATGAGGTGTGATAGTGCTGAAATTCTGTAAAGGTGTTGTGAATAGCTTGAATAGGGTTGGTGTGAAGCCCAAGGATCGAGCTAAGGTGTAATTCTGTGACACTGGTGATAGTGAATACCGAGGAAGGTGTCCTCGAAGACTGGAGTAGGCACATTTGGCCGAACCAGTATAAAATTCTTGGTGTTCTTTACTTTCCGTACTTTACACTTTCAGTTTTCTATTCTCTGTTTTGTTAACACGTTTTATAAATTCTGGAAAGAATAGTAAAAGGTTTTCAAAATTGCTAAAATTTTGCAGAGACATACTTTAGTCTCTTAGCTTTCATTTAAAACAAGTTTGACTCAATTTGGATAAGTTTAGGTTAATCAAAAGTCCAAAGTTCTGCAACTGCTACAATCTGTTTTTCAGATTTGCAAAAGTTGAGAAACGTGACTTGGTTGACTAACTTCCCAAACGAATTTTCCAAAACTGTTTCAACCCATTATTATACATATCTTAAGGGTTATTGTGTTAAATTTTCAAAGGTTTTGGACTTGGGGATTGACGGGAAGAAATTTGTGAAGTTGAGTCATTTTCTGAACTCTGTTCTGGAATTCTGTGTAGACAAAAAGTTTTTGATTAGTTGAACGTTTTAAAGATTTTATTTTGACTTAATATTTTTGCAGGAGTTAGAAAACATCTTGAAGTGTGTTCCTGGAAGGTTTCATAATTTTTGGAAGTGTTTTCAAAGTAGGAAAAATATTTCCAAAAACAGTTTCTGTTTTCTGAGTTTCAGATTTCAGAACTGAGGGGTTTTGAAAAGGGTTTAAAATAGTGTAATTTCCGCTAACCACTATTCACCCCCCCTCTAGTGGTGTTTGTGCAGGGATTTCGATCCAACAGATCATATTACTCAATTCATCCCTTTTTCCTTATTAGGAAAGCTTCCACTATGATTCTGCTACTTAAGGATTGTTCTTCTCTGGCGCCTGCTTTTAAAAACTCCTTGAAAGAGCTCTCTATTGCCAGATATTGAGCTCTCGATTGCCCCATATTTAGATGTCGGTTTTCTTTCGTCGGTCTCATAGGCTACTCAGACTTGGACTCCGACTTTAACTCCCAACATCTTGAAAGGCTATTTCTTGAGTAGTGATCCCTTAAATGACATATATGTCGAATAAAGTGTATAAAAATATTCTTGGATGCCAATCAGCAATCCTCTGGCTAAAATTTATTTTTAAATGATTTATCCCATTAGGCTGCTAATTATGGGTTTTTTTTGGGGGGAGGGGGGCCATAGAACTTCTTATACAATTAATATGACATGGACATGTGAATTAAATAGTGTGTTGGAATTCTTAGAGTTGCAGAGTATGAGCAGAAGCAAGCATTTCAAGCATTTTGGAAGAGCACACAGTGTGTAATTTGTAAGAATAATTGTAAAATAAAAGTGATGAATTGGAGACTGAATATTGTACAAATTTTATTCAGACTTAAGTTCTTAATCTCAGTACTTCTCACCTTGAATCCTATATAGAATGTATGAGTGTTTGTCTTTTATAAAACTTGGAAGAGGTAAGACACCTCAAGCAAGCAACGGCTATTTCTAACGGCTATATTCTTATTTATAATTGTTTATTGGTCTACTGAAATAGTGGATATATGTACAGTATATTCGTATAAATACACTTGCTGCACTGTGCCTCTCTTTATTCCTTCAGTGTTGTCTCCATGGTTTCTTATGTCTAAGTATTTCAGCTCGGCAGTGCTATCCCTATTGGTGCTGTTATTCTTTGCTCTGTTTGATCAGCGCAGCTTAGTACATTTGTTTATGCCTTCACCTCGTCTCCTCAGCTTGGTATCCTTGTGCCTTCACTTCGTCACCTCGGCTTTGGCATTCTTTCCTTTAGCTCGGATACTCCATCACCTTGGCCTTTCATCATTTCAGCTCACCTCGTCACTTCTTCTTTTGGCTTGGGATTTCGTCCAGATTCCAACACATTTCACCTAGGCCTTTTATCCCAGCATTGCATCGTTTCATTTCGGCATTGTTTTCTGTCACCTCGACACTACATGGTTTAGCTCAGCACTTGATCTCAACTTCAAGTACCTTTGACCTCACCTCGACTACGCACCTCGGTTCGGTACTTCTACTTCTGCCTTACTTTGGCTAAGTACATCAGCTCGGCATTCCTTCAATCTTTTTGATCTTCACCTCAGTGTGACACCTTGGCTCGATCTTCCGACCTTCACTCCAGCTAGGCACCTCAGCTCGGCTAGTTATTTCTGTTCACTTCAGCTAAACACCTCAGTTCGGCAAGTCATTTTATTTCTACAGACTCTTCAACATAGGGCGACTGCTATGTCTGTATGGTGTATGTGAACATCTAGTGTTACACTATTGATTTCATGACTTTTAGACTTCGCAAACGAACAAAGTTTTACAAAGATTTAAGGAAAATAAGTTTGAAAAACCAACACAAAGGATTCTGAACGATCAACCCGTGGTTAGAACCGTAGAACGCCCGACTATAGTTCCAACAGCTTTTGGATGTTTTGAGTTAAAAACTTCTTCGTCTTACCCCTAGGGGTTGGGGGCCAAAAGTTCAACTCCTGCGCTAAATATTCAACCCCGTGTCTAATATTTCCTTTTTTTTTATTCTTTTTCCAAATGTTGTTTGGGGTCGAATATTCAACCATTAGGTTGAATGTTCCTTAGAAGATCTTAGAAATTTTATGGATAAATGTTTAAGGCCGAATATTGGCGCCGAAGGTTCCACCAATATGGGCCAATATAAGATTCGAACATTGCTCAAGTTTTGACCTAAGTTCTAGTAAAATATTAAGGTTGATTGAGTTTTCAGCCCTGGGTTAAACATTTTGTAGTCAATTTCTTTAACCTAATTCAGCATATAAACAAAATTTTTCATGAATTAGTTGGCATGTGTTGCATTCCGTTATTATTACTAAAGACAATGATTGTATAATCTTTCAAGACTAGAATAGAAAGAAGAGAGTATGTAACAACGAGGCTTTTTAAATCATTACAAGAGAAGATAAATCATTGTTATATCTTTTGTGATTTTATTACTATCAGAATGAGCTCGTCCGTCTATGTACGGTGCATGTAAATATTATTCCCGCAGGTTTATGGATAAAGCAGACATATCGGGAGCTTACATAAGGGACTTGTCCATTCATTTGTTTATTTGTACGTACATACTTTGCACATGTGAATCTATAGTCTCAGTCTATTGAGTGTATGCATGGGCTCCTGGTTCACTAGGCTCAAACGTTTGTGCAGAGTCCAAGGAGAAGATGAACCGCTTCGCGATCTGATATACACAGTCTTAACCTACACTCTGTCCAAAAGGCTGTCAGCTCGAACCTGTGACTTCAAAGCCACAAAGCATCAACCTTACCAGTTGTTGCAAGGCTTGCCCTCTCCGAGTGTATGTATGTGGTCCAATATGCATAACACACCCACACACAAATTCAAGACGAAGTAAAGATTAATTAAAAGTAACCTTCAACATCTTTATTCCACATTCAAATAAAGATGCATAAGATAGAATACAGAGCTTCATTCATCACAAGAAAAATCATGTAACTTGGATTTGAGTGTAATAGACCTTAAGTTACCTTTTACAAATTCAACAAGAACTCTTATCTCAATAGGAATTTCAGGTTGACTAAGTTCATTCAGTGATCCAAAGAGCACCCTGAATAGCAGTCGCATACAACGGCAAATGCAACACTGCCCCACTTGTCCGGACAAAGTGTTCTGATCCACGACTCAAAATCAATCTTCAAGACGTAGTTATTGCAAGCCAAGGATTTAGCAGCTGTTTCTGATACACAAACATCATATACAGATGCTACTAATCGCAGATCGCGAATGACCGATCCCCCATCCATAACCTCATTACAAAATTCAGAAGGCAGACCAGCTCTCATTCATTAAAAGTTACAGCAGTATAAAGCTGAAGGAGCCTGCCTTCCTATCTATTCATCAAAGTGAGTAAGATACTTGCAAATTATAGGTACAAATCGGCAAAGTAATAGCCATCTTCGAGTTAAGTTCTATAGAGGATTTTCACATTAGAGTTGAAGCAATTTGGAAAGGGACTGTCTAGTACAAAATCATACCAACGGCTAAATTCTTCAACTCCAAAAACTCAGCTATTCTTTTCATGTACTTCATCCGAAAACTCAGCTACCGCCAGACTTGAGCGTGTTGCTCAACCTGTAAATCAGAAGGAAATAAGTATGTTTCAGCATAGGCAGATAATAATCCTATGACAACAATTGTGTAAAATCAGTGTAACAACTGTTCCTCATAATGTTCTTCTGAACTTGAGAACTTCCCTAAGACCAAAACAATTGTGTGAAAGGTGCTTTAGCTCCATGGTATGAACCTTGTGTCAAGAGTTCAATTCACAAATTAACTAAAAAGTATAAATATGATTAGCACAAACAAATAATGAATCCCTGTTCAATTTTAGGATGAGTAACATGAAAACTAAAAACGAAGTGTTTTCAAGAGGAAAGATCAAATCCTGAATTGGGGAAGAGATTCGCGTCAAGAAACTAGGTTCAGTAAATGTTATGCTTCATCACTGAGGTTAGTATTTCAATTTGACCTTCTACTGATCAAACAACATTTAGAAGCAGCAAGGAGAATATAACAATCGAACACTTGTTATGGCGTCAATCATGCAATTCACTCTTACCAATCTAAGCCCTCAAAGAGGCCTTCTCCTTTGACAGCTGAAGTTTTGAAAATAGCCCACTGGCGGTTTTTGATTTTATGCAATTCTAAGGACTCTGTCACTGCGGCATCATCAAGGGCCCCGGTAAGATCCTATAAGAAAAAAAAGGCAAACAGGCAAAATGAAGACACTGCCACGAAACCTGCATGTAAGCAGCCACCAGAATATAGGCACGGAAGAAAAAGAAAAGGAAAAAAAAGCTACGTATCTCAAAACTCTCTCAAAATTAAACTCTTATCTTTGTGGGGAAAGAGAGCGAGAGGGGGGAGGGGGAAGAGAGAAAGATTGTCGTCACAAATTTAGAGCAAGTCTAAAACATGTGATGATGATGTGATGCAAAGGAAAAGATGAATGCAGGGGTGGCAAGAACTTAAACCTGCTTGTTGGCAAAAATGAGAACAACTGCACCTTTTAATTCTTCCTCCTGCGCAGAAGACCAAAAAAAAAAAAAAATTAAACAAAAATTAAACATGGTTAACCACCTCAATCAGACCTTGTTAATGCCTATGCTTTTAAAAAAAGGTAGAATTAACTCAAATAAAAATAGATTGAAAAAAGACAACACAATTCATATAATAGTAATAATAACCAAACAAATACGAGAGACTTAAAAAAATTAAAAAAAAAAAGAACTCATGAACTGCCAATCAAGAAGCGGGAGAGAAGAACACAGGCAAAAGAAGTGTCACCATCCTAGTTGTCTAGAGAAGAATGTAAAGACAATCTGCCATTCAGACCTGGGGAGATAATGCAGCTGATGGCCCAAAAGCACAAGGGAAATTCAGGAACCAGGGAAGCAGGCCTTTTAAGGTATCAGTCATGCATGGCAGAGGAAAGAGGCATAAGATAACAAGCTCATGGGTTCGTCTTACTTCACCATACAAAGAAAGGAAAGCAAGACTATCTATTCCTTCACCTTTTTTTGTAATTTAAATTTTATATATATGTCCCATGGGGCATAGATTAAAAAAGATTGAACTCATAGGGCAACCGTAGAGAGAGTCTTTTGAGGGACGGGAGTGAACTTATGAAAGACTCCTTAATCCAGCCTGTGAGAAACAGGCATTCCAATGGGCAGTACCAAATGAGTTTTCCCTATTCCCTTTTCCCTTTTTCGTTACACTCATTTGAAACGAATCCTTTGTGACAGGGTCTTCTTACTATAGTAGGGATTGCTCCAGCATCAAATCCAGTTTGAGTTGCAAGGGTCACAGAAATTTCTACAAAAATAAGATCTAAACGCGATTTTGGAGAGTTTTCCATAAGAAGCTGGGTTGGTTTGGCTAGTATTTTCTATCGAAAAGGAGTCAGATATATGTGCAAGTCACCTTCTTCTAGACTCCACTGGTTGACCAGGCATTTTCAGGCTGTCCAATATCTCTTTCTTTTCCAAAAACTTATAGGATATGCTTTTTTGATGTAGAAATACGCTTTTTTGGATAGAAGGATATTTAAAATACAACATTCAGGTCTTTTTCTCACTATGTGGGTCGACTATATGGATCAATCATTTCTCTTACACTTTATTTTTCTTTATTTTTTCTTGTTTATTTTTTTTATTTTGTATTCTTTTGAGTTGTATCATAAATCCTACCCTCCTTTTGTGTCTCCTAATACCTAATGCATACTATGCATCTTTAGAATACAACTCTTTCAAAGCTATCATATCATCTCAACCGTGATTCAGACATAAAGATATTTACAATAGATAAGAATATTATCATGGTTAAAACCAGAATCTGAAATGGACAAAGGTGCTCTAATATTTTTTTTAAGAGATAAAGAACAAGATGTGAACAACTCATGGCCTTGAGCTGCAAATTGACCAAGAATTTTGACTACATTTGCTCATCTTTCATGATCTCACTAATGCAAAAAATTAAAAATCTAACATATAACCAGTCATGCAAGGAAACATCGTTTCATATCATAAACAGGTGGAAACAAACACATCTTTCTTCTGGCAGGCCCAGCAGAACAAACCACCTCCTAGGAGGATGACATAGAGTGGGATCTGAAGGTAGCTTTTTAAAATTTGGCCAATGGATATGCTAATAAAAAGAAATAGTACCAAGAAACTACCAATAATATACCTAGACTTACAGCACCTCATGCATTCTTTATTTGTTTTACTCATAGCGGTTAGGATATTTCCCCATCTCTTTCTTGGTTCAAATGATTATTCTGATTGTATAAAGTAAAAAAACCACCGTGATAAAAAGTCTCAAATGACCAGTAAATGTGCATTAGCAGATAACCATATTCACTTAAAGGATCAAACGTCAGTTTATAATTTCATTCATAGAACTGCGGTTATCTCGAAGAAGCTTAGCCACCAACAAACAAATAAATGAGTGAAGCTGAACACTATTTGCCCATCAACAAAATTTGCCCTGGTTGTGAAGGTGCTTTGATCCCGCAATGTCGCCAAGCAAAGAGGCACAATGTAAACAAACAACTCAAAGTCCATTTCAACTACCAAAAACTATCCTAGCACAGTTGAACATGCTCCATGAGTTGCAAAAATAATTAAATTTTGGAAGCTGAACTCAAACTTGCTGCACACCCTGACAGACTGCATTTCAAGTCTTGATCTGCCAGCTGATAGAAGGCAGACTAAGATACGGATTCCACAACCTTTTGGTTTTCCCAGCCAATAAAAAACTTTCAAGCTTGACTGATTAGGTCTTAGTGTGTAAATTATATGTGCACCACAAATCATTCTACATGCACAATAGTTCCTGTGAGACCTTCGTAGGCATACGGAATTTATAGAAAACCATCCTCCACAATAAATTCAAACAGTTTCGAAGTAAATAAGCATATACAAATTAAGACTGCATTATCAGAATTTACTATGTCTAGAAGAAACAAAACTTACACAGAGAGAGAGGGAGAGATTGTGGGGGCACCATTGAGGTAAGGAAAGTAAAAAGTTATAAATGTGCAAGGGAAGTAGAACAGTCTCAAATCATACCTCCAATATTGCATGAAATTCCTCTTTAGCAACCACCAATCTATCAGTGTCACTTGAATCAACAACATATATTATGGCTTGAGTGTTTGGAAAATAGCATCTCCAGTAAGGCCTAAATTAACAATAAATTATTATCTTATAAACTACACAAAGTAAACAAACGAACAACTATTAGCAAATCGAAATATCACACATTTTAGATGAAAATTCTCTTGGAAAATTAAATCCAATAATATAAGAGATTAACGACTGAATGTACGCTGTCAAGGAGAACAAAAAAGTAATTGCCGACTGGTTATACATATTGTTAAGATACATCGATTAAGCTTTTGCATTTACATGTTAATATCTTGTTAAAAGGAACTAAGTGAAGCTATTCCAGTTGAGCGGGAAAAAGAATAGTAAAAGTATTTGAATGCAACAATTAGGTATAGTATGAACACCGCAGCCGTGCAAACTGCGCCAGATCTTTGTTTTAGGATAACTAAAAACAGTTATATGTGTTCAATGAGAATTAAAACCATTCAGTTTCCACTAAACTTACCCCCATGCAATTCCCCCTCGCAATTTCCTTCATTTTTATTACTTACTAGTAGTATCACTAGCTTGTTTGACTAGACCAACTGTGCCTTGCGCAAAAACATAGGCAACAAACCTGACAAATATAAAATATCCTATTTTCCAAATAAAGGAACTCTGGGTACACTTCAAGGTGCAGAAAAGGCATGAAAGACAAACAATTATGTCTCTAGACACATTATAAAAAGAAAATTACGAAATAATGTTAAAGAGAATCAATTTACACATCCCCACTGCAAAGTAGGAGTAACCTCCCTCCAGTAGCAAAAATATGCCATTCACATCAAGGCTCCTACTCTTGAAGAAGGATAAAATGATAAGTTTTCTCCATGCACCTAGAATGCATAACTAGAACATTGACAAAGAGCCACAAACATAGGCTGAACATTTCTGTGTAGGCAGTAACCCTGGTATCCTGATTGTATTCTAAGATTTCCTTTCCCTTTTGCATGCCATTTGTACATCTGATAAGTATTCCTCTGCTTCAAATCATAGGCTTCTGTTCCATTTTGGGACGTCAAATCCTGTCCACTAATTTCTTAAAATATCCTTCTTGGTTGGAGAACAAAAACTATTAAATGTGAGAGGGCAAAAGTGTAATATAGTTGCGATTTTAGTACAAGATTAAGCATATAAAGATGTCTACTCAATAGGCTGGAAACATGAAGATGGATTATAAATTCCAGATGAAGGGAGTATTTTCCCTTTTTAACCACCAAAATTGTCTTCCCTTTACTAAACTATTTGCGCTTCTTGTAATGTGAAGTAACATTCAATCGACATAATACTTGACGCAATTTTCATTATGGGTCATCCAGAAATAACTTCTCTGTATTTTCAACACATAGGTAAGGTTGCATATGTCCGACCCCCCGCACCCCACTATAGGTGCGAGGCTTTATGGCAATTGGGAAATGTTGTTATTGTTTTTATAAACAGCAAAACTTCTCAAAATCATGTGACTTGACAGAAACTGGCCACAGAATTAATAACACAAATCAGGAACTTGAGAATATCAAAGCAAAATAAAATAAAATAAGGAAACCTAGACTTGAAGGTGTAAGTAGTGTACTTTTTCAAATTATGATACTTTAGACAAAAATAAAAGATAGGAGACACAGTGGAGAAACATCATATGACCTTGTATAAGACAAAGGCATTAAAAATATAAGACAAACAAAAGTAAAATAAAACTCAGCTAACACATAGATTTGAAACGTGAAACATGCAACGAAACATCAAGAAAACAAGATCCCAGAGATGTACCTGATACTGGTCTGCCCACCTGTATCATTAGAAAAAAAGAAAACAAAGAGAAAGAACAATATTAGCTATTCAAATTCCAGACCAAACAAACTATAGATAATAACTTGCAGGGGAAGCAACAGCATAGTGCACGAAACCTAATTCTGTTACATACACATGTAAAAACCGTACAAATTCAAAACAAACTGAAACGAAAAGAGAAAAAATAGCACAAACGAACTACATAGTTGCCATTTCAAACTAACTTCTAAAGGTCCAACTATAGTACAAAAGGTCAACGACAAGTGAGGCAGAAAAAGTGTTTCCCGCTTTCCAATGTGCAAAGGAGGAACAGGGTGGCCACTTATAAAATGAACTATCGTCTTCACGCATCAAAATTACAGGTAGATAAAGCCTTTTCCATTTTCCAATTATAAACGAGGAACAGCTTTAGGAACTCATTAAGGATTGTCTTCAGGCAACAAAAATTACACGGCAATAACATAATCAACTCAAAGTTGAAAACTTCAATGAAACTCAAGCATCTGATTTCCATGCACTAGAACTAAGTCCAAATACTAAAAATCTGAGTCAACTTCACCAATCTTAACGAATTAATAAATAATTACCTAGATCCCAAACCTGGAACTTTATATTGTTATACTGCACAGTCTCAACATTAAAGCCAATCGCTGCATGAAGTAAAAACAGAAGAACAGATCAACCTGCATGCATCTCAATAAGAAATCCAAAGTAGAAATATATTCACATCTTAAGCATATTAAACATAATAACTGATTAACTAAACCCCAGATATATAGAAAAAAATCCGAACTTATATAAAGAAACAAATAAGAGTACCCACTTGGTATAGTAGAAACAACTTCTCCCATCTGTAGCCGATCTGAGGCAATACCCACACCAAAAAAGAAAAAAAAAAGTCAGAACTAGCACTCAACAGGATTAACAATGCAGAATTTTGTTAAACAGCGGAAAATCAGTATTCATACACAAAATAGTGGTTTTCCCTGCATTGTCAAGTCCTAGCACAAGGATCCGAGCTTCCTTGTTACCGAAAAGCGATGTGAATAATCGAGTGAAAACAATGCCCATTTGTCCAATCACTTATTCAACCTTTTACAACAAAAACGAAGTATTCAGATCGGATCTACCTTACTAGCTTAGCATTCTCCCTCCTACAAACAAATCAAAAGAAAATCAGCAATGATCAAAACTATAGCACAGCCTATACAGAAATAGGCAGACAAGGGGCAGCAATAGAAAGGGAATTCGTAGGTAAATAGAGTAAGAAGGGAGAGGGAATCGGAAAAAGCTAATATAAATCTGATTTACCCGGGAAAATTGAAGATTTGGGTTCTTCTTCGACGAAGGATGAATAGTATATAGAGGTATAGGGTTCTTAAGGAAGTTGGGTGATCGAAAGTGAGAAGTGTTGAGTGGTCTATCGTCTTTGCTAGAATGATTTTTCAGTTGAATCCAGCAGCAGATTATCACCCAGGCAATTGGCGATAGCGATCTCGAGTTTGAATCTACGCAACTAAGCCAACGGGTGACGGCAAAAAAAAATCACTAATTAGTGTCTATTTTGGTTTGTTACGGTTAGGGTAACCAAATCACCGAACCAAACAACGAAAATCTGAACTGCGGTTTAGCCGTGAGTTTTAAAAAATTTTGAAAACCAAACTGTTTCATACAGTCTGGATTTTGGTTTGAGAACTTTTAAAACGTAAAAACTGGATCGGACCGTTTCTATAAAATATATATATTTTATAAAATATGTATTTTATAAATATGTAAAATATATTATTTTTTAAAATATATAGGATATATTATAAAATATATTATTTTATAAAAATTAGACCGTACAGTTTTTATAAAATATATATATTTTATAAAATATATATTTGATAAAATATATAAAATGTATAAAAAATGTATACATACTTTGAAATTTATTTAGTTGTCTTGTAATTTAGTTATCTTGTAATTTTGTAATTTATTTAATTGGCTATTTGGTTTGTAGTTTTAGAATTTTTTTGCCCGAAATTGTATTTAATTAAATAATCTGGAAAAACCAGAAACAAACCAAACCAAACTGGACCGGTCAAATAGTTTGTTGACCGGTTTCGATCCAGTTCTGGTTTTACCATTTCCAAACCCTTACAAATAGTTTCATTTGTATGTCCAAAAACCGGCCGGACCGGACCATGTACACCCCTAATTACGGTCAACGTTACCTGACTAGGACAGGACATCTTAGATTTATCTTCGCTACTTGGCTCTAACTACAGCTTCAAACTGCCCCGGCCAGAGAAAGTAAAGATCGACCTCATTTGGTCAGCTGATAAGACAACACATGGGTTCTCGACTGCTGCTCGGCGAAGGGAACACACCAAAGATCAATCAATGCTACTTGAATTATTAAAGGAGCAGCCCACCTCGGACACATATCAGCTACTTGGGTTCAAAAACACGCTCAAGCTTTTGGGACGTCATCAATACGACCTACGTGGGAAGACTCAAAGATGGTCAACTCGGTCATCTATCACCTCAACCACTTGCTAAAGCTCTGCCCTGAGTCTACTGCCTTGACTTCGCTGCTCAGCCACACTTCTAGGCTCAGAGGCGTTCCTACTTGGTCTGGCCAGCCAGGCATATGCCAGAACAGGCATATCTCAGTAGGCAATCCATTCATGCAACGTGAGACATGGCACAAATTGGCAACTATGCAGACACACTTTACTAGCAGAATAGGACACGTGGCACTCCTTCATGGCTCCTCAACATGCACTGGTTGCCCAAGACATACAAAAAAGAGAAAACGACCCCTGACGGGAGGAAGATCAATTACACAACAACGAAAAACACAGCCGTAACTAGCAAAACTTGAGACAGGTTTCTCTATATATTTCTAATATACAACTATGGTTGTACCCATAACTGACTTGGGCCTCGGAGGGTTCTTCCAGAGCCTTAACTCAGAGACTTCTAACACTGTTTGTTTCAGGAAGGTTGCTAAAAACGTTATTTCTAGCAACAAACTACGTTCGTGCAAGACGTTGATGGTGTTACTCTTATTCGAGTCATCTCTGATCAAGGTGAAGATTCGACTTTGCCACCAACTTAAAATATTCTAAACAAAAAAATGTGGACGTGACTATGCGAAATTGCATCAAATTGCTAATTTACATCTTAGTTATAACACATCTATTTATGTAGTCAAACGGGTTTCAAATTAGGCAGGTTGCGATTCGATGTATAAAAGCCTAAGAAATTGTTCGTTACTAAACAAAATAAACAGAAATGACTTTTGTTATAAAATTAACCAGAAAATGTAAAAGAGTAGAGATAACTCAAAGTTTAGAGAGAATATTGTAGCGCCCCAGCCCGATATGGTTATCGGAACCAGTGCACCCGCCGTAGCCTACTATGAGAACTACGAAGCGTCAAGCAGATCAAGCATACATCCTTTATAATGTAAGTTAAAACCAGCGGAAACGTCATAAAATCTAAACCTTCATCATCAATATTACAACCAGAAACTGCAGCGGAAATAAAACTGTTTGTTCATCTAGCCGACATAAGTTTTAGAACAACATAATAACAATGAGTTTCCAAACTTAAACAAAATAGTCCAGCATCTATCTATTCCCTTGTCCATCATCCCATTGAGCCCACTCGCCGTCGTCTTCGATAAATATCAACTCATAATCAGGCTCACCTGAAAAGGAGACAGAATGATTGTTCTTAGCGAAAACTTCGCCAGCAAGTAACCCGTCTATACACCTTACGGAATCACACACGTCGAGTCACCAGTGTATAAAACATTGCCCAAAATAAGGTGCTCGGGTTAGCAAATAGCATCTTAATAAGAATTCCTCAAAACAGATAAAGCACATATATGTACACAGATATGAGAACCATCATGTATTAAAACAACGTATCACATAGCAAGTCATAAACTAGTCACGTTTCTTGCATGTCATTTCTTATGCTCCGTGTATCATGATGCATGTAATTCTTTAAAATCACACACAACACCCATGCATATGTCTTCTTTCATAAACATGTCATGCATGTCATTTCACAAAACATTTCATCACTTTACATATCATATTCTTCGCGTAGCAGAACTTTATACCCTGTGGGTGATCAGTCCACAGCCATCATAACTTTATACCCCGTGCTGAAAGGTCCACGACCCCATTACATATATCATATATCCGTGCTGAAAGGTCCACGGCCCCATTACATATATCATATATCCGTGCTGATAGGTCCACGGCCCCATAAAATACTTCATTTTCCGTGCTGATAGGTCCACGGCCCCATAACATACTTTATACCCTGCTGTTGATTCACAGATCACACCCTTTATACCCTGCTTTCGCAGACGTGACTTTTATACCCTGCGATCAACCAGCGGCCATTTTGTCTTTCGAAAACTTTAAACCTTTCTTGTTCTTTTGCAAAACATATCTCAAATCAAATGCAAGTGCCCATGTCATGATGCAGGATGCACAAATAGCTTCATATCAACATGTAACACACACACATACATCTTGCCTATCAAGCATACGGTCTTGCACCTCACACACTCTATGGTCGTGTCTTTCCAAGCCCATTCTTCTTACAAACTCACTCAAGATTCAATCTTATTCTAACTTGATCAACTTACCATCCTCACCTCAAATATACCTCAAATACCCTTGCATTTTATGTTCAAAAGAAGTGTATAAAGTTACTACATTTACATAGGGCGCCTAAAGGGTCAAAAAGACTTCCAGTATACTTGGAACACCACTTGAAGCGCCTAATGTGGACATGAAGCGCCTATTCTAGGCGTTCGAAGTGTTCGGGGATGATTCAGGACACATTGAACACCACATGAAGCGCCTAATGTGACTTGAAGCGCCTCATGTAGGCGTTCGAAGTGTTCTGATGGTTCTAAATTGCATTTTTTCTGTACGGGAAAGCTCCAGGACACATGGAACGCTACATGAAGCGCCTATAGTGACATGAAGCGCCTCATGTAGGCGTTCGAAGTGTTCTGACGATGCCAAACTGCAGTTTTTCTGCAGTAACTTCCACCCAACTCCTTTCTTCTTCAACCCTTCCAGATTCAACACTTAAAGATCCATCTTAACAACTAGATTCATCATACTTAACATACATCTAATCATGAATTGATGCTTAGTTATGCCTAACAACACCCACTCTAACTCTTCAATCATACACCACCTTCAAAGGTCATCATCAACAATACCCAACACAACAAGTCTACAACAATGTCAACACTCATCCCTTAGTTTCCTGCACTTACTCTCAACGTCTAAGTGTAGACAATCAACATAAGAGTAGAGCAAGACAATAAGCAAGTCAAAATATACACTTTATGGGCAAGCTTGACAACAACAAAGCACCACACAACTATTTTCAGAAATATGGCCCAAGGAACAAGACTTTACACAATTAGCAACAAGACTTACATATAACAAAGCATTTGAAATAGTCAAGACAAGAATACTAATGTGTGATTCATGTTTTCTCTTTGTAAGAACATAGGGCCTAACATATCAAAATTTGCGTAAAGCGTATAGAAAGATTACTTGCCTTGAATTCTAGATAAGCTTACGGATTTACTGCAGAACCTTGATGAGAATTGAACCTAGAATGGCCTTTTTCCTTCCTTCTCTTTCCTCTCTTCTTCTTCTTCCTCTCCCTTTTCTCTTCTCTCTCTTTTTCTCAGACTTTTTCCTTCTTCTTTGTGGCCAAAACCGCCCCCTTATGCTGAGATGGGGAGTTATACTAACTTCCTATAACTCCCCCTAACTCCTAGTAGGGGCCTTTTAAGTAATTTCTATGAATTACCTTTAATTCTATTTTGAACCCTTCTCTCTTATTCTTCTATATTTTAGGTGACTAAATCTCATAACCTACGAAATTAATTAAGTTGTATCTAAGGTTAACCTCTAAGTATTGAAAATCGTGCTTAAAAGTCACGGGGTGTAACATTCCACCCCCCTTACAAAAAGTTTCGTCCTCGAAACTTACGTACCTTAGTCAAAGAGCTGAGGATACTTCTCCCGCATTTGTTCTTCGAGCTCCCAAGTGGCCTCACGTTCCGTGTGATTGCTCCATTGAACCTTTACATAAGGGATCACTCGCTTCCTCAACACTTGATCCTTTCGGTCCACAATTTTCACGGGTACTTCCTCATATGTAACATCGTCCTTGAGTTCCAAAGGTTGAGCTTCAAGTACATGACTTGGATCCGCCACGTACTTTCTTAATTGTGACACGTGGAATACATTGTGAACTTGCGCCAACACCGGAGGTAATGCCAACCTATATGCCAAGGCGCCTACCTTCTCCAATATTTCATAGGGACCAATGAAACGAGGGCTTAGCTTGCCTTTTACTCCAAACCTCATGACGCCCTTCGTAGGTGATACCTTCAAATAAACTTTATCACCCACATCAAAATCCAATGGTCGTCGTTTGGAATCTGCCCAACTCTTGCTACGGTCCTGAGCCGTCTTGAGTCTTTCCCGAATGACCTTCACCTTCTCTAACGTTTTCTCTAATAGCTCAGGTCCAGTAATGGTCCTCACGCCCACTTCGTCCCAATAAATCGGAGACCTACATTTCCTTCCATACAAAGCCTCAAAAGGAGCCATATCAATTGCGCTGTGGTAACTATTGTTATAAGAAAACTCCATCAGCTTTACCATTCCGTCCCAACTCCCTTTAAAATCCAGCACGCAAGCTCTTAGCATATCTTCCAAGGTTTGAATTGTCCGCTCAGACTGTCCATCATTTTGGGGATGATACGCCGTACTCAACCTTAATTCCGTACCCATGGCTTCTTGGAATGCTGTCCAAAACTTAGATGTGAACCGTGAATCTCGGTCGGATACTATACTTACTGGAACACCATGTAAGCTCACAATGTTCTCCATATACACATTCACTAGCTTGTCGAGAGGTGTTTCACTTGGAACGGGTAAGAAATGGGCAGACTTTGTTAAACGATCCACGATAACCCAAATCATGTCACATCCACTTCTTGTCTTTGGTAACCCAGCTACAAAATCCATTGTAACATGTTCCCATTTCCATTCGGGAATCTCCAACGGCATCAACAATCCACCGGGCCGTTGGTGTTCCGCCTTGACTTGTTGACACACCAAACACCTCTCTATGAATTCCGCAATATGTCTTTTCATCCCAGACCACCAATAGTAACGCTTGAGATCTCTATACATCTTGGTGCTACCGGGGTGTATTGATAACCTCGAATTATGAGCTTCTTGCAAAACTTCTTTCCTAAGTTCGTCAACATCCGGGACGCATAACCTTTCCCTAAACCATAAGCTCCCATCCTCTTTGGTCCGAAATCCTTCAACTTGACTGTGTTTCACCCTTTCCATTATCTCACTTAAAGCCTTATCTTTCTTCTGAGCCTCCTTTATCCTATCAATCAAACTCAGTGTGATGGTCAATGCTGTCAGGACGTTCACCGTGGATTCCACCAAATCCAAACCAAATTCCTCCATTTCTCTTTCCAATGGTGATTGTCGTGCATGGCTGGACTTCCTACTTAAGGCGTCGGCTACCTTATTAGCCTTTCCCGGGTGATAATGAATGGTCAGGTCATAGTCTTTTAGTAATTCCAACCATCTCCGCTGCCTCATATTCAATTCCTTTTGCGAGAACAAATACTTTAGACTCTTATGATCCGTGAATACCGCGCACTTCTCTCCATACAAATAATGCCGCCAGATCTTCAAGGCGAACACAACCGCGGCAAGTTCAAGATCATGTGTGGGATAGTTTTGTTCATAAGGCTTTAGCTGTCTTGAGGCATACGCGATGACTCGTTCGTTTTGCATTAAAACACAACCTACAAACAAGGTGTTAGTCTAAACTTAATGGGTATACAAGATCATAACCTTATACTATAATTTACGTACCTAACCCGTTCTTTGACGCATCACTATAAATCACAAATCCATCCGTTCCAGAGGGTTGGGCCAATACTGGAGCTGTCGTTAATCTCTTCTTAAGCTCCGTGAAACTTTGCTCGCATTCCGCCGTCCACTCAAACTTGGACTTCTTTTGAGTAAGGTGACTGAGAGGTACGGCAATCCTCGAGAATCCCTCAACAAATTTTCTGTAATAACCCGCTAGACCCAAGAAACTTCGCACTTCGGTGACATTGGTAGGTCTAGGCCATTCAGTTATAGCTTCCACCTTCTTCGGGTCAACCGCAATCCCCTCTTCCGATATCACGTGACCTAGGAAAGTCACACTTCTTAACCAAAACTGACACTTGCTAAACTTAGCATATAGTCGTTTCTGCCTCAGAATACCTAGAACGGTTCTCAAATGATCAGCGTGAGTTTGTTCGTCAGGAGAATACACCAGAATATCATCTATGAATACCACAACAAACTTGTCCAACTGTTCTCGAAAGACGGTATTCATAAGATCCATAAAAGCTGCAGGGGCATTTGTCAATCCAAATGGCATTACCAAAAATTCATAGTGGCCATACCTTGTGCGGAAAGCTGTCTTTGCGATGTCCTCGGCCTTCACTCGCAGCTGATGATATCCTGATCGAAGGTCAATTTTCGAAAAGATCTTGGCACCTTTGAGCTGGTCAAATAAATCCTCGATTCGTGGAAGGGGATACTTATTCTTGATGGTAACTTTATTCAACTCTCTATAATCGATACACAGCCTCATGCTACCATCTTTCTTCTTTACAAACAGAACAGGTGCTCCCCAAGGCGATACACTAGGGCGGATAAACTTCTTGTCCAATAATTCCTGCAGTTGTTCCTTCAACTCCCTCAGTTCTGCCGGAGCCATTCTGTAAGGAGCTTTGGAAATAGGTTCTGTTCCGGAAATCAAGTTAATCTCGAACTCAACTTCTCTCGGGGGTGGTACACCTGGCAAATCCTCCGGAAATACATCAGAAAATTCGTTGACCACTGGAATTTGCTCAATAGATGGTACCTCCTGAGTAACATCCATGGCATACACTAGAAATCCCTCAGCACCTTTCCTTAAAGCCTTGCGCGCTTGTGCAACCGACAAGTACACCTTCTTGGGTACCTTCTTTCGTTCCGCATCTCCTTGAAATATTACCTCCTCCATCTTAGCATTCTTGATTGTCACTTGCTTCAACCGACAATCAATATTAGCGTGATTCTTGGCTAACCAGTCCATTCCTAATATGACGTCAAAGTCATACATCTGAATAGGGATCAGTGTGGCGGAGAATGTTTGTCCTTCAAACTCCAATTTGCAATCTCGATACTGCTGGTATGAAACCATAATCTGATCTCCAGCCGCTTGAACGTGATACGGAGTTTCTAACCATTCAGGCAAACTGCCAAGATGCTTAGTAAATCTCTTTGCTACAAAGGAGTGGCTTGCGCCGCTATCGAAAAGTACATTGGCAGGCATCTTATTTACTAAGACCGCACCTAAGGCCATATCAAATTATACACGAAGGATTAAGCACGTAAACACTTACTCAATAAGAATTTAAACTTAGTTTAAATGGTACCTGCTACTACGTCAGTAGCCTCCTGCACATCTGTGTCCGTCATGAGATGTACTCGGGCATTTGCCCTAGGCTTCGCTCTCGGCTGCTGAGCCGCCTCTCCAGGATTATTTTTCTTCATCTCCGGACAATCTCTAATTATATGGCCCACTTGACCACATCGAAAACATGCCCCAGCCACTTTCCCACACTCTCCAACATGGTTCCTGCTGTAATGTGGACAAACTCCTATAGCCTGCTGAGCTACTTGATTCTGGGGTGGCAGTCTCTGAAAATTCCCAACTGGCCCTCTCTTCGGAAACTTGACCCAACGTCCGGGTCTTCCACCAACTCTCACATCCTCCCTTGGTCTCTTGCCTCTATTAGACCCTCCTGCGCTAGCTGCTCTTGCCGCTACTCGGCGGAAATCACTTTCAACACGGAAACACGCATCTAACATATCCTCATAAGTTTTCATCCCCGCATTCACTATCGCTGATTGTATCCGCGAGTCCAAACCCCTCTCAAACTTCGTCATCTTAAGACGATTATCAGACATAATCGCAG
The DNA here is from genome assembly GCA_036186865.1 of Eustoma russellianum. Classification (NCBI taxonomy): domain Eukaryota; kingdom Viridiplantae; phylum Streptophyta; class Magnoliopsida; order Gentianales; family Gentianaceae; genus Eustoma; species Eustoma russellianum. The sequence goes on along the minus strand of AP025060.1, from coordinate 26,486,486 downwards.
GGGCAAACTTACCCAAAGCATGGAAACGATCCGCATACTCTGACACCGTCATCCTTCCTTGCTCCAATCGGTCAAATGCTCTTATCTTGTCCAATATTGCAGTCTCCGGTACATAGTACTTAAGGAACACATCACAAAACTGAGTCCACGAGATCGGTGGGGTCATTCTTAACACCATTCCTTCCCACCATTCGCCGGCCTTGCCACTTAGAAGGGGTGTGGCCACCTCAACTTTTATCTCATTCGGAACTTACACCAGCCGGAAACATTTCTCAACCTCAGCCAACCAATGCTGAGCCTCTTCAGGATCCGTACATCCACCGAACTCCAGCACCCTCATCTTCCTCATCTCTCCATAAAAGAACCTGATGTTATGCTGTGGCGGTGGTGGAGGCGGAGGCTGATGCTGCTGCACATACCCTTGTGCAATGACCGTCAGCGCATCAGTGAGTACTTGGGGTAAAACCACTTGTGGTGGCTGGTTCTCCTGTCCATTGCCAGAGTTGCCTGTGTTATCTCTTCTTGGAGGCATATTTCGCTGAAAGGTTAACATTTCATTAGCATTCAGTAAATACAAAAAGGTTACTGAAGGCTCGAATGCGTACTAATAGGTGAGGTGTGTAGCATAACTATTAATACAAAATTAGATGATAAACGCGCTCGCACACACCCAACCCGTATCATACTTAACCACTAAAGAGATCAGTACTTATAACTAAGGATCAACCTTAAGGGAGAATCATAGCTTAAGAGTCTAAAAGATCATGAACTTAAGTTTCCGAAATAGATCTGAAGCCTAGGCTCTGATACCACCTGTAGCGCCCCAGCCCGATATGGTTATCGGAACCAGTGCACCCGCCGTAGCCTACTATGAGAACTACGAAGCGTCAAGCAGATCAAGCATACATCCTTCATAATGTAAGTTAAAACCAGCGGAAACGTCATAAAATCTAAACCTTCATCGTCAATATTACAACCAGAAACTGCAGCGGAAATAAAACTGTTTGTTCATCTAGCTGACATAAGTTTTAGAACAACATAATAACAATGAGTTTCCAAACTTAAACAAAATAGTCCAGCATCTATCTATTCCCTTGTCCATCATCCCATTGAGCCCACTCGCCGTCGTCTTCGATAAATATCAACTCATAATCAGGCTCACCTGAAAAGGAGACAGAATGATTGTTCTTAGCGAAAACTTCGCCAGCAAGTAACCCGTCTATACACCTTACGGAATCACACACGTCGAGTCACCAGTGTATAAAACATTGCCCAAAATAAGGTGCTCGGGTTAGCAAATAGCATCTTAATAAGAATTCCTCAAAACAGATAAAGCACATATATGTACACAGATATGAGAACCATCATGTATTAAAACAACGTATCACATAGCAAGTCATAAACTAGTCACGTTTCTTGCATGTCATTTCTTATGCTCCGTGTATCATGATGCATGTACTTCTTTAAAATCACACACAACACCCATGCATATGTCTTCTTTCATAAACATGTCATGCATGTCATTTCACAAAACATTTCATCACTTTACATATCATATTCTTCGCGTAGCAGAACTTTATACCCTGTGGGTGATCAGTCCACAGCCATCATAACTTTATACCCCGTGCTGAAAGGTCCACGGCCCCATTACATATATCATATATCCGTGCTGAAAGGTCCACGGCCCCATTACATATATCATATATCCGTGCTGATAGGTCCACGGCCCCATAAAATACTTCATTTTCCGTGCTGATAGGTCCACGGCCCCATAACATACTTTATACCCTGCTGTTGATTCACAGATCACGCCCTTTATACCCTGCTTTCGCAGACGTGACTTTTATACCCTGCGATCAACCAGCAGCCATTTTGTCTTTCGAAAACTTTAAACCTTTCTTGTTCTTTTGCAAAACATATCTCAAATCAAATGCAAGTGCCCATGTCATGATGCAGGATGCACAAATAGCTTCATATCAACATGTAACACACACACATACATCTTGCCTATCAAGCATACGGTCTTGCACCTCACACACTCTATGGTCGTGTCTTTCCAAGCCCATTCTTCTTACAAACTCACTCAAGATTCAATCTTATTCTAACTTGATCAACTTACCATCCTCACCTCAAATATACCTCAAATACCCTTGCATTTTATGTTCAAAAGAAGTGTATAAAGTTACTACATTTACATAGGGCGCCTAAAGGGTCAAAAAGACTTCCAGTATACTTGGAACACCACTTGAAGCGCCTAATGTGGACATGAAGCGCCTATTCTAGGCGTTCGAAGTGTTCGGGGATGATTCAGGACACATTGAACACCACATGAAGCGCCTAATGTGACTTGAAGCGCCTCATGTAGGCGTTCGAAGTGTTCTGACGGTTCTAAATTGCAGTTTTTCTGTACGGGAAAGCTCCAGGACACATGGAACGCTACATGAAGCGCCTATAGTGACATGAAGCGCCTCATGTAGGCGTTCGAAGTGTTCTGATGATGCCAAACTGCAGTTTTTCTGCAGTAACTTCCACCCAACTCCTTTCTTCTTCAACCCTTCCAGATTCAACACTTAAAGATCCATCTTAACAACTAGATTCATCATACTTAACATACATCTAATCATGAATTGATGCTTAGTTATGCCTAACAACACCCACTCTAACTCTTCAATCATACACCACCTTCAAAGGTCATCATCAACAATACCCAACACAACAAGTCTACAACAATGTCAACACTCATCCCTCAGTTTCCTGCACTTACTCTCAACGTCTAAGTGTAGACAATCAACATAAGAGTAGAGCAAGACAATAAGCAAGTCAAAATATACACTTTATGGGCAAGCTTGACAACAACAAAGCACCACACAACTATTTTCAGAAATATGGCCCAAGGAACAAGACTTTACACAATTAGCAACAAGACTTACATATAACAAAGCATTTGAAATAGTCAAGACAAGAATACTAATGTGTGATTCATGTTTTCTCTTTGTAAGAACATAGGGCCTAACATATCAAAATTTGCGTAAAGCGTATAGAAAGATTACTTGCCTTGAATTCTAGATAAGCTTACGGATTTACTGCAGAACCTTGATGAGAATTGAACCTAGAATGGCCTTTTTCCTTCCTTCTCTTTCCTCTCTTCTTCTTCTTCCTCTCCCTTTTCTCTTCTCTCTCTTTTTCTCAGACTTTTTCCTTCTTCTTTGTGGCCAAAACCGCCCCTTATGCTGAGATGGGGAGTTATACTAACTTCCTATAACTCCCCCTAACTCCTAGTAGGGGCCTTTTAAGTAATTTCTATGAATTACCTTTAATTCTATTTTGAACCCTTCTCTCTTATTCTTCTATATTTTAGGTGACTAAATCTCATAACCTACGAAATTAATTAAGTTGTATCTAAGGTTAACCTCTAAGTATTGAAAATCGTGCTTAAAAGTCACGGGGTGTAACAAATATAGAACACAAGAAAATTTTATTTCATGACTGAAGTACAGAATGCAAAGAATTTTTGAAATTCTGAATCCCATGCAGTGAAAAATCTTTGCCCTGTCTATAGGAGTTGACCTGCTTGTTTCTAAGAATGTAGTTGGTAAGCATATCTATAAGCAGCTAAAGTAGATAGCTATGTAAACTGTTGAACCTAGTATCTGAGCAGCATTATAAGCACCTACACAAGTAGCTGACAAATTTTGCAGCAAGGTGCTGGCAAGCATCTTTGTGAGCACGTGCAGCAGGTTGATGACAAGCAGCAGTTTAAGAAGGTACAGTAGCTAACTGACAACCATGAGCTCAAAGGGCAAATTACTGTGTACATGATATACATGCATTTCATGAATATAACATGTGTAATAGACATCCACTAAATACATATTCATATCATTTTCTTAGGATATCTATTACCCAAAAAAAAATATGTCTCGTTAAAAACTTACTAACTTTAATAGGAAAAAACCCTCAGGAAAGAAATCCTAGTGAAGAAAAAAGAGTACAATATTCTTTGTGCTTTAATTTACTCCCGCCGTTGATAACTACTTTGAAGATCTTTAATTCAATGCATTCTAATTTGTTTTACCAGTTTCTCAAAGGTCGCAATTGACGGTGACTTCGTAAATATATAAGTTGGATTGTCAATTGACCAATTTGTTGCACATTAATATCATGCTTCTTTTGAAGATCATGTGTTAAGAAAACTTTTGATGATATATGTTTTGCTCTATCACATTCGATGTATTTGTCTTTTAGTTGAGCTATACATATTGCGTTATTTTCATATAATGTGGTTTGTATATCTTTGTCGCTGAATAAACCACAACCTTCCTGAATATAATGTGAAAACAATCTTAGCCGAAAACATTCTTGACTTGTTTCAAGGATTGTTATGATCTCAGCATGATTTGAGAAGGTGGCAATCAGAGTTTGCTTTGTTGATCTCCATGATATAGCATTGTTGTCATGTGTGAAAAAATAACAATATTTGTAGGACCTGTATAGCACCACTAGAAGGGGGGTTGAATAGCAGGTGCGGAAAATTTGGTTTTTAAAATATTTTGACCCCAAAACATAACTTCTGAAAACATTTTCTATTTTCAAATCCTGATTTGAAACGTTGAAAGACCTAGTTACAGACTTTAAAAAATTCTGAAATTTGGAGAGATTCTACTATCAGATGTTCTGAGTATCCCCTAAAAATTTTAGATTAAAATTCAACCTCTAACCCTTTGAAAATACGTTTGTGGTCAGACTACACGAATCTGCCAGAAACAGTACTCCGATTTGAAAATTTTATTCCGATTAATTCGTAACTCCAAATGGTCTGAACATTTAATGAAAAACCCCTTAAGGTATGTATTTTAAAGGGTTGAAACAGTTTTCAAAAATTCCTTTGGGAAGTATGTCAAATACGTTGATATTCTCAACCTTTGCAAATCTGAAAATCAGATTGCACTAGTCTCAAATCTATTACCGTTTGATTGACTTATACTTGTCCAAATGGGTTGAAACTTGCTCCAAATGAAACTTAAGAGGTGTGGATATGTTTCTACAAAATTTTACAATTTTTAAAATTCATTTGCTATTTTTAAGATTGCGACGAAATAGATGCAGAATACTAGAAACTTAAAGTACAGTGCAGTAAAGTAAAGAACACAAAGGATTTTATACTGGTTCGGTTAAATCAACCTACTCCAATCTTCGAGGACACCTTCCTCGGTTATCACTAAAAAAAATTAACACCTTACCACAAGGGTTGCTGGAGTTACACACCAACTCCACCCTTAAACAAACGATACAAGCAATCACACTGATCACGAACACCACCACCGAACGGATGAAAGTTTGATCACACCTTGATCAACCTTTTACAACAATGAGGCGTGTATGGTGGTATAAACAAAGCCTATTCAATATGTTTGAATATAAGTACAATAGGCTTGAGAGAAGAAGAAGAAGAAGAAAGAAATGTAGAAGAAGAGAATAGATGCTTCTCTGCACTTGATGGAATATGAGAGTAGTCTTGACTTGGTTTGCTCTCTTCTCTTCTTTTTATTTACTCTTGGCCGCCCCTAGAGCTTTTCTTCTATCTTAGAATTTTCTTTAATGCCCTTGGAAGATTACCTTGTGTTGAAATGACATCATTTTGCTCACTTGGCACACCATGATTGGATGAATGTCTAGGCTTTGCTTACTTGGCACTCTATGATTGGATGAGTCTTGTCACCAATTAGTAGCTGTAAAAATATGAGATAAAGTGTAAAAACATGTGCCAATAAAGTTTAAAATATTTCCAAATAATTAACAATTAATCCCTTCAATTTTGGAAGCAAATTTGTCATCATTCAAGATCAAGAATTCGGCCACACTAAGTCTCATATGCTGAATTTTCAGCATGTGTTACATTTGCTAAAAAGTAGGGGTGAACAAAATTTCTGGAAACCGGACCAAAAAACCAAACCGGGCTGATCCAAACCGTTGTAAACCGAACCATGGTTTAGCAGCCGGTTTTCAGGTTAGGGAAAAACCGGACCGTCTTTTCTGGTTTGGTTCCAGTCTAGAAAATGTTAAACCGTAAAACCGGACCGGACCTATTGAATTAATTATTATATTAAATATTAATATATTATAATTATTTTTAATTTTTATCCCTCCCAGGCTCCCCCCGTAAAGTGTAAACCTAGAAACTTCTACTCTTTTCTAGGGTCCCTTCTCCTCTTGTCTTGTCCGTCGTTTCCCAGTTCCCACTTTCCCTTTCCCCCCTTTTCCAGTTTCCAATTCGCAATTCCCCAATTCTGAATTCCCTAATTCTCCATTTCTCCTTTCCTGCCTTCCCCGGTTCCCCCATTCAGCGTAACGCAATCCCAGGCCATTATCCCTTCTGGCTTCTACAGTTCTACTTCGTCTTCGAGCCTTCGAGGCAATCTTCGCTCCATCACTCACCACCATCAGCTCATCGCATCACCTTGCTGCTTCTCTTCTGCTTCTATTTATAGAATTGTTTTGAAAAACATCCAAATCTGGTAAATTTCTTACCCAGATGACAGATTTGTTTTGCTCTGTATTTGTTTTTACATGCAGGTTTGATGTATTTAGATTTGTGGATTTTTGGTGTTTATTTCGTTTATTCGTGTGGTTTAGGGATAGCGATGAGAATTTTGGATGTATCTAGATTAGCTAAAGAGTTTTGTTTGCAGGTACTACACCACGAGGCTGTGGATCCGTACGCCGTCGCAGAGATTTGCTATAATAGTGAATACAGGGAGTGCTATCACTTATAAGCAGCCGCAGGTGAGGAAACAGGATAGGCACGTTGCTGGATTTTTCTATCTCCGGTTTTTAAAGGAAAGTTGGATGTCGGATAGAAGTGTCAGATAATATTGGGGACCTGTGTAGCTGGAGTATTCTATTAGGCTAAACAAAAGAACAAGGGAGGGAGGTGGATTAAGTGGAAGAGGTTGTGAGAGTTGAACTTGGTCAATGCCATCGAAAACCTAGATGCTATGAATTTTATGGAGAGTAGTAGTAACTTCAGTAGTCTGAGGAGCATCGTAGATGTTATGCTGAACTCTAGAGTATAGACGTGTGACCCATCTTAGGCATGGCTGAACTCGGATTTGTCGGTTACTTTTCAGTAACTCTTTGTGAACTGGGATCTTAGACTATGTACGATGACATGGTGCTGCAGTGGTCTTTTAGATCTTGCATAGCGATTTCTTTTTCTTTGTTGTAGCTTTAGTTTGGCACATCATCTTCTCTTATATGGTTACTTATATGGCTAACCTGAGCCAGAATCAGCTTGAAATGAACCATAGGATATTTCTGAATGTATACTTGTAAAAAACACTGTAATTCGCTCTTTTGAAGAGGGGTATCTCTGGGAGTTGCTTTGTTTGTCATTTGGCAGGCAGTTGTTTCTCCTTTTGCTGGTCTTAGTTATTTTTTGATTAATAGATGTACTTGCAGCTGACTTTGAAGCGAAAAAAAGAAGAAGAAAAGAACGAAGAGGATGAGTTAGATTAATGTCTTAGAGGAGAGGTCCTGACCAACTGAAGTTGTGTAGTTGGATATCTTTTCACTGTATCATTCAGTTGCAATGGAAACTTCTGTGCTTGTGCTTGTTATATGTAGGTCTATTGTTTTCGTCATGGAGTGTATGCTTGATAATATGCTTGTTAATTACTTGGGATATTAATGGTGTTAGACGAACTATGTCTAATCGTTTTTCAGCATTTACTAGCAGCTTCTGCTACAAATGTCAAATGGTGCCTGAAAAAACTTCGGCTTTTATGTGACCTAACAACACCTCTGTCATCTGGGTAATAAACTTATGTTTTCTGTTTTTGCTCCGTTGCAACCTATGTTACTGTTTTTTAAATTCATGTAAGTTGCTTTCTTTTTATGCTAAATTTGTGGAGCTATCTTTACCTCTGATGGCCTAAAATGTCGATCAGATGCCATATTTACTCTGTTTTCTTGGTTCCTTGATCCTTAGCATAAAGTATAAGAGTACTCCTAATTCAGGTCCTAGTTATTCCAGAAAAATAGGAATCAGCTGTTTGCATCAACTTTACACAAAATAATGATTGCAGTCTTTGAAAAGTCAAACTTTTGACCTGGGCTAGTACACGTTTGCTTGTCTTTGTTATTCTTTTAAGCTGTAATACAGAACCTAGCTTATTAATTGCACGGATGGGTGAGAATCTTGGTTCTCTGGTTGATGTACTCTTTTACACCATGTTTGTATAAGTCTGATCTTATTTGTCTTTAAAATGCAGAGACCCTGGATCCTAAGGTCACAATCTTGAAACTTGAAATAAAATCTCCTGGTAGATCTGATATTGTTCTCTCAATTCGAAGTGAAAAGTAATCTGTCACGATTTTCTAGCCTTGTCCTCAACTTCAAAATGGAGACACCGGAGCATAACAAGAACAAGGTAAAATGCTAAGTTAGTGTCTTTCACTCTTTTGTCTGAATATGTGAGTGTAGTTGATGACGTAGTGTGAAATTATTGTGTGTTTGATTTTAGGATGTAATAGTTGAAGGCGTCTCACCTGCTACAAATCCATTCATCAATCCGATTCCAAGTAATGTGTCCACTAACCCCACAACAGTCCAGTCTGTTGCCCAACCTAGTGTCACTTCAAAACCTATAGGTGAAGTTGGTCCGCCCCAAAAGAGAGTTAAAACCCAAGTGGTGGAGGTAGTTGTAGAGAAAGACGCCAACAACCGGTTTAGGAGTGAAGCTTGGAAGCATTTCACCATTGTTAAAGGTTCTGATCCTATTAGGGCAACTTGCAATTACTGTGGAAAGAGCTATGCAGCTAACCCTAGTAAGAATGGGACAAGCAATTTGTTTAGTCATCTAAACAACCAATGTACCAAAGTTCCATGGAAAAAAGAAAAAGGACAAAGCAAGTTGACGGATTTTACGCTGCTAAGTGACACCTCTAGAAATAAGGCAAAAAATTTGGATTTGGTTGATATAAGAAATAAGTTGGCAATAATGGTCATAATGGATGAGCTGCCTTTTAGCATAGTTGAGGGAGAAGGATTTAAACAATATTCAAATGCGTTAGAACCAAATTTTATAGTCCCTTCTCGGATTACTGTTGCTAGAGATTGTATGAAGTTATATGCTGAAGAGAAAAAGAAACTTAAAAGGTCCTTGAAGGGGCGTAGAGTGTGTTTGACTACAGATACTTGGACGTCTTTGCAGAATTTGAATTATATGGTTTTGACTGCTCATTATGTTGATGATGACTGGGTTTTGCAGAAAAAAATCTTGAATTTTTGTACAATTGAGAGTCATAAAGGGTCTATGATTGCTTGCAAGTTGGAGGATTGTTTGCATGATTGGGGCATTGATAAAATATTGACTGTAACTCTTGATAATGCTTCCTCCAATGACTTGTGTCTTCAGGAGCTCTTGAAAGATTTTAAGTTCAAAGATGTCTTGCTAGGTAATAGGTTCTTTCATGTCCGATGTCATGCACATATATTGAACTTAGTTGTCAAAGATGGTTTGAAAGAACACTTTACTTCAATTGTAAGAGTTAGAAATGCATGCAAATATGTTAGATCTTCTCCTGCTAGGTTGAGAGCATTCAAAAAATGTGTTGAAAAGGAAAAGATTGACTTGGCCCATTTAGTCATACTTGATGTTGATACTAGATGGAATTCAACCTACATGATGTTAGATCGAGCTGAGAAATATGAGAAAGCATTTGATAGACTTTACAAGTATGATAACTTCTTTCAAGACTACTTTGATTGCTATGATTATGGCCCCGATGATGATGACTATGTTGTTATGAGGAGCAAGGGGAAAGTCATTGGTCCTCCTAAAAAGGACGATTGGATAGTTGCTAGAAACTTTGTGACATTTTTGAAATTGTTTTATAATGTTACTTTAAAGCTATCATCTACATTGGATGTGACTGCAAATATTTGTATACCTGAGTTGTGTAAAGTGAAGCAGAGTATAGAAGCAAAGATGAGTACGCAAACAAGTTCAAGTATGTTTCATATGGCTATGAGCATGAGTGCAAAGTACAATAAATATTGGTCAAACTGGTCCAATATCAATCATTTATTGTTTGTGGCCATTGTCTTGGATCCGCGGTTTAAAATAAGAGGTTTGGAAATTTGGTTGAGAAAAATGTTTGGCCTTGAAGCTGACCGAAAGAAGTTGGATATTGAAGATCATTTGAATGAACTATTCATGCATTACTCAAGGGAGTTATTTGTCAATGATAAGGAGGGTGGTACTAGTATGAGTCCATGTGGAGGATTAACGGAATTTGAAAGTGAAGATGTGTTTGCCATTGTTGCAAGAGAAATGGGAGAAGAATACAACGATGATAAGAAGAATGAGTTGAGCATGTACTTAAGTGATGGAATGGAAAAGGGTGATAGCTTAAATGTCTTAGGATGGTGGAAGTCCAATGTCCATAGATACCCAATACTATCAAGCATTGCAAAGGATATATTTGCCATTCCGGTCTCAACTGTTGCATCTGAACAAGCATTTAGCACTAGTGGCCGTGTTATTGATCATTTTAGAAGTTCTCTAAATCCAACAACCGTTGAAGCATTAATGTGTACTCAAAATTGGATACGTGGAACTGCTGTACATTTGGATATATTAGAAGCTTTAGATGAAGGTGAGAAGTATGAAGACATTGTCCAAGGTAATTTTTGTATTATCAAATATTTTGTACCTTCACAGTTTTTTTCATTCAATGTTATTTCTATATCTTGTAGATGACTTGGGATATCTTTTATTGTTTTAATTTGTTGTAGAAAGTTCAAGCTCATGCATTGCAAAGGAAGGAACTGAAGTGGACTCTGACTAAGATATCATCGTGGTGTACATATGGTGAGATATCCAAAGTTCAAAACATATATTGTCAATGCTCTCTGACGTTAACATATATATTGTCAATGCTCTCTGATAACATGGCCCATGGTAGCAGCAATAGTGTGTAGTTACACGTTAAGCTTTGTGCTTTGAACTTACAATGCCGTATGATTGATCTAGGTTACGTTAAGCATAGTGCAGATTTCAAAACCTATTTTCTGACGTGCCTCAGTATATCTGTCTTTAATTTATGTAATCTCTCTGTATGTTAGAGCTGGGTGCATAATTGCATAATTTTTCTTTCTTGCATTATTGATGTTGAATCCTTTTCCGGTAGTAAAACTTCTTGACTGGGGGAAGAAGGTCACCGAGCTGAACCTGAAATTGCTTCACTGAGGGCAGATTTTGCACAAGAGGTTTCTGTTTGGCACAAACTTGAACATCCTAATGTGACCAAGGTAACATCTTTTTTTCACATTATTTTTTCCTAATTCTTCTTCAAACGTATTTGACTATTTGTCACCTCCAAGAATGACTGCAGCTTATGAGCCAGAAAACTAATTGTCTATCTTTTCTGTTTTAGTTCATTGTTGGTATTATATGCTCCTTGCTTAGTGCAGATTTCAAACCGGAAAAAACCAGAACCAAACCAAACCGAACCGGGCCGGTCAAACAGTTTGTTGACCGGTTCTGGTCCGGTTCCGGTTCCTGGATTTCAAAACCGTTACAAATGGTTTGGTTGACAACATATGGAAAAACCGGCCGGACCGGACCATGTACACCCCTACTAAAAAGTTTGAATTGTTACCTTGTGTAGCTCCCTCCATTATGTCACTAACCTTGTGTGGCTTATTCTCTATCAATTGAGATGTCAACTAAGCTCCACATAAGCTCCACCAAGCTGAGACATAGTCTCCAACATGTGCTGAATTTCACTTTTGTAAACTTTGTCAAATATTGCACAATAATTACACATATATGGTATATTCCAATCAGACCTAATTTGAATATTCTAATACACTTTAACATGTAATGAATATGTAAAAAGTGTCTAGATACATGTTACATGTCATGCCAAAAACGTTCCATGTGTTGTGTTCGTAGAAAACCGAATTTTCGACTTTTGTCTATTACGCGATTTTTCTCCGATTAAATTCAAACTTTTTGCACATGTTATATATATTATGTCACACATAATATACATAAAACCTAGTAGACATTCAGCTCTAATGGATGTACTAAATTGGTGCCTCATGTGACAAAAAAATTGAATTTGAAATCTCCATAATTTGGCTTTAATTGGGGGTGATTTGTGTGTGCCAACATGGAATGATTTTATGGCTGAATATATCATGTAAGCCACGAAAATTTTGGATCTTTTTAATGTATATGGGCTGGCCATCTATTTATGGCAAGTACGTGACACGTTGGCGAAGTTTCGGTAGTCACCCGATACGACAATTTTTGGTTTACAACCTTGTAACGTGTCGTAATATTTTGTTATCATCATGAATTATATCATATGATATAAGACCTGAATGTACTCATAAGTATGAGGTAAGTATAGTGGTGTGACGTTGATATACGTTTGTAATATATGTAACGTGTCGGTAGTACATCGGAATATATGTGTATTGTGCCTTTTTAGCAAAAATATAAATATGTATATAAGGTATATAAATGGCATGTGATATGGATGAGTAAGGAGACTTTCCATTCTTCAATTTGTTGCCATCTTTTCCAAATATATCTCCATTTAATGAACTCGTTAGTTCATTAAACTAAGTACTTCACTTAATGAACTAGTTTAGTTCATTAATGGTGGCACCTGAAATTAGTTCAAACACAACAAATGTTTGACATTTGATGTAAGCTTTAAAGCTTCATGGCTTATTAGTACGGCAACATTATATATAAAGTATATAAGGCAAGTTTGTCGCAAAAACGTGTCAAGTAATAAATTTTGTCATGCATTTCTTAAACACGCGTTATTTAAATCATGTATTTTGTGAATCACTCAAACTCTTTTTCTCAACAATATTGTCCTGTGTGAAAAAATTAACACGTGTGATCAAATATCATGCATCTAATTGGCCAACTAATTCGGGATTCGATTTATTCGAATGAAGTAGACCAAGATCAATTTTCCTTTAAAAATGCTAAAAAGTATGTTTGACCTATCACAACATCATTTAGTTAGGAAGGAATTGTACCCGACGAGGAGGTTTACAGAAAATGAGATATATGGTTTAGTATTATTTTCCATATATTGTTGGGTTATAAGTTTGTTTTGATGATTTACGCGAGCTTAATGTGCAAAAAATTTCAAACTAGCACACGTTAATCTGAAAGAAGCATACGATCTAATGAGGAAATATTATTATCAGAATAAGGAAATACAGAATGTTTTTAGCCTTAATGTTCTCTTAAGCAAAACAAAGTGAAGTTTTTAGGGTAGTCAAGACCAAACTCTGGTCTTGATCGAACGTTCGGTGAGCTTTAGTATACACTCATTGAGTTCAAAATAGGTTTGGCTGAATGTTCGATCAAACTTAAGAAAAATTTATGTCCAACTCACTGAACACACCATCAAACTCAAGCTTTGTGTTTGTCAACTCAAGTCACCGAATGTAGAAATGGCCATTCCAAATGTTCGATTAGGTGAATTCGAAATTTAGAATTGGTCAAAAATTCAAAGTCAAAATTTGACAAAACTCAGGACCGAACTCAAAATTATGAATTTGTCATTTTTATTCATCGAATGTTTAGTGATGAGTTCAGTGACAAAACAAAGAGTTCTAAGAAAGGAGATTAAACTCATGACCAAACTTAGATGTGAGTTCGATGAATTCATTGAACGTTCGGTCCTGATTTTAACTACATGAACAAAGCCGTTATGGCATGATTTTCAAGCTGCAAAAGGTTGTATTTCTCTTCTATCTACCCATATTGATTGCTCATTTATTCCCAATGTCTCTAATATGATTTGTTTTTTCACATCCTAGAAGCATTTAGGTTGCATATCTTCGCCCATAATAGGCAGAAGCTTTGTTGAAGACAATTTGAATTATGGAAGAACAATTAATGGACAAAGAGAAAGGGGCAATGCTGAAAAAACAAAATTGAATACCTCTATACATACAAGAAGCTTTGAGGAGGTAATTACACACTTTCATCTTCTCCAAGCTCCATCTTCCATTGATATCGAAGGTTCTCAAAGTGCAAAAGTGCTTAAAGCTCATTAAGCTCTTATTACTTGTTTTCATTGCTGTATTATGAGGGTATTAAAGTCTAACACAAGAGAAATTAAACATATTTTATCTCTTGCTTTGTTTAGGACTTATCTTGAAAGTACGAATTCAGTTCTTCTTCCAAAACTCATTTGGTAAAAGTTCTTAGGTAGAACTTTGTTGAAGTTATGAATAAGCAAGTAAAAAACTTTTAGGGCTCTTGCTTATAATTGTTGTAGTAGTTGTTCTTGCATAAATTATTGCTGCAATAGTTTTTGTTGTAATTGTTATAGTTCTTGTTTCTTGTTGAAGATAATAAAAAAATTATTGTTGAAAATCCACTTCGGAAACAAAATGGTAGCCGAATGGAATCATTGAGATTCATAAATTTTGTGTCTCCATTCGTTATTTCTCATCTTTCGCTTTCTTATTTTGGAGAGTATTAGAATTGACGTAAGCTAAATCGAGAAAATCCCAAAAATTGTCTAACACTCTCTATTCACCCCCTCTATAGTGTTCTTCACGGGCCTAAAAATTGGTATCATAGCTTAACCTTGATTGGTTGTCCAATTTTTGCAAATAGCAAGGTTAAGGATCATTGAAATATATGGCAATGACAATCTCCACATCTACTTGCTCAACTTCCAACCGTAGCTATATTCACAACACCAAACATCAAAGTTCTCATGTTTAATGCTCAAAACTATTCCTAGTGAAAGTGTAGAATGATGAATCATTCGAAAGGTTGCGGTTGTGATATATAGAGAGCGGTTGTCGAAACAATTGAAGCTCTTATGATTACGAACTCAAAGGGTGTAAATATCCTAAGATGGCGATGATGACTACATGAAGAAAAGCTCAAGTTTGCTATCAATGAGAAGGCATTTGATATTCTTTGAGGTGCTCTAACCACTACTAATCTTGTTAGAATTCCAGGTCTTGAAATAGCTCATGAAGTATAGAAAAGGATAGAGATTATCCACGAGGAACCGAGCAAGTGAAAATCGCCAAAAAGCTTATGTTTATGAAGGAATATAAAATGTTTGGTATGAAGAGCGGTTAGAAGATTGAGGAAACTATTGATCAATTCATCCGAACTGTATATCATTTTTCCATGCTTGACAAGAAAAAATGAAATGAAGATATTGACACAAAATCACTTACCTCCTTTCCAAGAGTGGACACCCAAAGTGACGGCTATCACCAAGTCCAAGAATCTCAAGACTCTTTCTCTTCATGAATTATTCAGAAATCTCTTGGCACATAAAATCTTGATTGATGAGCAAAATAGGTTGCATCCTATTACGCTTTAACAAGTGTCACACAAAGGGCTGGTTGTAGAATCCGAAGATTTGGATGAAAAAGTCACACTTTAAGTTCATAGGTGTAGAAAAGTTGCAATTAGAAACAAATCTCAATGAAGGAAGTTTTTCCAAAGTTCACCCAAAGAAAGAAAAATGTGAAAAATGTTATAGGTTTGGTCGAAATGATCACTTCATCATGGATTGTCACTCAAAGTCCTACAAAAGCAAGATAACAAAGTCTTCCATCAAAAAGGAAAGCTTTTAATGTAAAAGTGATCAGTTGGGATGATCTTCTTTTCGAATTAGATAGTGAATGAAAAAGATGCTGGACTTATTGCTCTAATCGATGATCAAGAAATGCAACAAGCATATCTTATGACCATCGAAGATAATCTTGAGGTATATATTACATCTTCAAATTTTGATTTACAAGATGAATTAGGATATTTGAATTTTGCTTTTGAGAAACATAGTTTAAATATAAAAACATTAAGAAAGAATGTAGGAAATGCATATCATAAAACAAGAGATTGTATGAAAAGAATATTTTGATTTATCAAGAATATAACATCATCTTTACCATGCACAACTCTATATCACTATAAAATATGGAAACTAGGATGGAATTTGAAAGGATGAAGTTAGATTTACAAAACTTAACTAATGATAAAGAGAATCTTGACAAATTACTTGAAAAACAAAAACTCAGAAATAGAAAGACTTGCTTAGGATTTGAGGATTCTCATTCCAAGGTTAAAACAATAAACAATGTCTCAATTATTAAACAGTTCATCTCCATCAAAGAAAATATAGTGAAGAGCTCAAAAGTTGAAAGAGTCAAAAATGCTTCACTATCCATAAGCTTAACAACACTCAACCAGAGCATGTTCTCATTTGTTCTATTGCAATAGGAAATTACACATAATAAGTATGTATGGAACTAGATATATTGGAAAAGTCGATGAACTAACCCCAAATGACACAATCATCAAATGGTACCAAAGCATAAACTATTTGGTGTTATAGGTACTCAAGCATGAACTAACCCCAAACGACTCCTAAAATCCTTCAACAAAATAGTATAGCAGAGAGAAAGAATAGAACACTTCAAGAAATGAGTAGAGCCATGCAAAATGAATTTGATTTTCCTAAGCAATGTTCAGCAAAAGTGGTTAATATCGCCTGCTATGTGATAAATACAGTCTACTTTAGACCATTTTTCAAAAAGACTTCTTATGAACTTTAGAAAGGAATTGTAGCTAATATTGTAGGACCTGTATAGCACCAAAAGAAGGGGGGCTGAATAGTAGGTGCGGAAAATTTGGTTTTTAAAATATTTTGAACCAAAAACCTAACTTCTGAAAACAATTTCTCTTTCAGATCCTGATTTGAAACGTTTGAAAGACCAGGTTGCAGACCTTCAACAATTCTGAAGTTTGGAGAGATTCTACTCTCAGATGTTATGAGTGTCTCCTAAAAATTTCAGATTAAAATTCAACTCTTAACCCTTTGAAAATACATTTGTGGTCAGATTGCGTAAATCTCCAGAAACTGTACTCCGACTTGAAAATTTTATTCCGATTAATTCGTACTCCAAATGGTCTGACACATTAATGACAAACCCCTTAAGATATGTATTTAAATGAGTTGAAACAGTTTTGAAAAATTCTTTTAGGAAATAGGTCAAATACGTTGATGTTCTCAACCTTTGCAAGTCTGAAAATCAGATTGCACTAGTCTCAGATCTATTAATGTTTAATTAACTTATACTTGTCTAAATGGGTTGAAACTTATGCCAAATGAAACTTAAGAGGTGTGGCTATGTTTCTGAAAAATTTTACGATTTTTGAAATTCGTTTGCTATTTTTACTCTTGCAATGAAAACGATGCAAAATGCTAGAAACTGAAAATAAAGTGCTGAAAGTAAAGACACCAAGGATTTTATACTGGTTCGGTTACATCAACCTACTCGAGTCTTCGAGGACACCTTCCTCGGTTATCACTAAAAACAAAATAACACCTTACCATAAGGGTTTCTTGATTTACACACCAACTCCACCTTAAACAATCGTTACAAGCAATCACACCAATCACAAACACCACCGAATGGATGAAGGTTTGATCACACCTTGATCAACCTTTTACAACTAATAAGGCGTGTATGGTGGTATAAACAAAGCCTATTCAATATTTTAAATATAAGAATAATAGGCTTGAGAGAAGAAGAAGAAGAAAGAAATGTAGAAGAAGAGAGTAGAGACTTCTTTGCACTTGATAGAATATGAGAGTTGTCTTGTCTTGGTTTGCTCTCTCCTCTTCTTTTTATTTAAACTTGGCCGCCCCCTAGGGTCTTCCATCACCTTGAGAATTCTCTTTAATGCCCTTGGAAGATTACCTTGTGTAGAGGTGACACTATCTTGCTTACTTGGCACAACATGATTGGATGAATGTCTTGGCTTTGCTTACTTGCACTCTATGATTCGATGAATCTTGTCACCATTTAGTATCTGTAAAATCTGAGATTAAAGTGTAAAAACATATGCCAAATAAAGTTTAAAATTTTTCCAAATATTAAATAATTAATCCCTTCAATTTAGGATGTCAATTAGTCACATATTCTAGGCAAAAATCGGCCAGCTCAATGTACACGTGTTGAATAAATTTCAGCATGTGTAGTAGTTTGAAATTTTTGAATTGTTACCTTATGTAGCTCCTTCTTTTATGTAACTAACCTTGTGCGGCTTATTCTCCAGCAATTGAGATGCCAACTAAGCTCCACCAAGCTGAGAATGGTGTGTAATACATCTTGAACATGTACTGAATTTTACTTTTGTAAACTTTGTCAAATATTGCACAATAATTACACATATATGGTATATTCCAATCAGCCAGAATTTGAATATTCTAGTGCACTTTAACATGTCTTGAATATGTAAAAAGTGTCTAGATACATGTTACATGTCATGCCAAAAACGTTCCATGTGTTATATTCATAGAAAACCGAATTTTCGACTTTCTCGATTACACGATTTTTTCCCGATTCAATTCAAACTTTTTTCACATGATATATATTATGTCATGCATAATATACATAAAATCTAGTAGATATTCAGCTCCAATGGCTGTACTAAAGTGGCGCCCCATGTGACAAAAAAATTTAATTTGAAATCTCCATAATTTGGTCTTAATTAGGGGTGATTTGTGTGCGCCAACATGGAATGATTTCATGGCTGAATATACCATGTGAGCCACGAAACTTTTGGCTCTATTTAGAGTATATGGGCTGGCCAACTATATATGGCAGTACGTGACACGTTGGCGAAGTTTCGGTAGTCACCCGATACGACAATTTTTAGTTTACAACCTTGTAACATGTCGTAATAATTTTGTCATCACCATGACTTATATCATATGATATAAGAGCTGAATATACTCAAATATGAGGTAAGTATAGTGGTGTGACATTGACGTATGTTTGTAATATATGTTACGTGTCGGTAGTACGTCGGAATATATGTGTATTGTACCTTTTAAAAAAATCTGAATATATATATATATATATATATATATATATATATATATATATATATATATATATATATATAAGTGTGTAACCAAGTGGAGAGGAGACTTTCCATGTTTTAATTTTTTGCCATCATGCCTTCTCCAAATATATCTCCATCTAATGAACTGGTTAGTTCATTAACTTATGTACTTCACTTAACAAACTAGTTTAGTTCATTAATGGTGGCACCTGAAAATAGTTTAAATAAAACAAATGTTTTCCATTTAATGTAAGCTTTAATGCTTCATGGCTTGTTAGTATGGTAACATTATATATAAAGTATACAAGGCAAGTTTGTCACAAAAACGTGTCAAGTAGTAAATTTGTCATGTATTTCTTAAAACACGTAGTATTTAAATCATGTATTTGTAAATCGCTCAAACTCTTTTTCTCAACAATCTTCCCCTTTTGATGATTTACAAAATAACCTTAGTTCACGATTTAAAAATGACCGCTCCCCTTCAATCGAGCACAAATTCGAATTTTGAATTTTGAATTTTCTTCCCGTTGATTTGTGTAATCATGCTCTCTTTCCTCCTTAAATCACTCTCACTCCCCCTTAAATCATGCACTCTCTCTCCCCCTTTATTTTAGAAATAAAATCAAAAGTGCATGTAAAGATGGAAAGAAATATCAATCAGCAGAAATCATGCCTAATTTTGAGCGTTGATTTTCGTACGTGGCTTGATTTAGTGCTTTGGTAAATATGTCGGCTACTTGTGCTTCAGTGCGTACATGTTCTATAAGAATATCACCATTATTTGCGTGATCACGAAGAAAGTGATATCGTACTTCGATGTGCTTTGCCTTAGAGTTTAGTACGGGGTTCTTAGACAAATTAGTAGCACTCATACTATCACCAATAAATGGGAATGCGATTTACCGTGATTCCAAAATCAGATAATTATTGTTTTAACCATAAGAGTTGTGTGCAACAAAGACTAAGTGCCATGTATTCAACTTCGGTAGTAGATAATACCACACTTGCTTGCTTTTTCGAAAACCAAGAAATTAATGAATTTCCTATAAATTGACAAGTGCCACTTGTGCTTTTTCTATCTATTTTACATCCGCCATAATCCGCATCAGTATATGCATGCAAATCAAAGTCACAATTCTTATCATACCAAATTCCTAAAGTGGGAGTGTGCTTAATGTATCGAAAAATCCATTTTACAGCATTATAATGAGACATTTCAGGTTGGCTTTGAAAACATGCACACATACAAAAACTAAACATGATATCGGGTCTACTTGCAATAAGATAAAGCAAAAAACCAATCATAGACCTATACAAACCATTATCAAAATCTTTTCCATTTTCATCTTTATCTAGTTTAGTGGTGACACTCATAGGAGTGGGGGATGGTTTTAAGTTCTCAAAATTGAACTTTTTAATCATGTCATTTACATATTTGCCTTGGCTTATATGGACGCCTTTACTAGTTTGTTTAATTTGCAAGACAAGAAAATAATTCAATTCACCAACCATAGACATTTCAAATTCGGATTTCATGCAAATTTCAAATTCTTCAACAAGTTTATGAGATGTAGATCCAAAAATGATGTCATCAACATAATTTTGAATGATTAGTAAATCTGATTTATCTTGTTTCAAGAATAAGGTGCTATCTATGGTGCCTCTTTTAAATCCATTTTCTAAAAGAAAAGTAGCAAAACGATCATACCAAGCCCTAGGTGCTTGTTTTAAACCATATAGTGCCTTCTTTAATTTGTACACGTGATCAAGATATCTCAAATCGTCAAAACCGGGTGGTTGCTTCACGTATACTTCTTCTTGTATAAAGCCATTTAAAAATGCACTTTTTACGTCCATTTGATAGAGTTTAAAATCTTTCATGCAAGCAATAGCAAGTAATAATCGTATGGCTTCTAAACGTGCTACGGTGCAAATGTTTCATCGTAGTCTATTCATTCTTCTTGATTATATCCTTGTGCTACAAGTCTTGCTTTGTTTCTAACAACTTTACCTTCTTCATTCATTTTATTTCTAAAGACATCTTGAGTTATATCGCCTATAGTGAGATCGTGTGGGTGGTCCCTATGCCATCTTGGTTTATTAGTCTCTAAGTTCTCATGCATTTCTAAGTGATCATGCATTTCTAGACTCATCATGTACAATATTCTTTTCTATATCATCTAGCACGAGCTTTAGTTCAAAGTCATCGTCATATTCTTTATCTTTTTCAAACTCGTCAAATTCATTAAACTTTACATGAATAGATTCTAAAATTTGTCTAGTGATAGGATCATAACATCTATATGCCTTAAAATTCACAGAATATTCAACAAAGATGCATTCAATTGATTTAGATTCAAATTTATCTAAATTTTCTTTTGTATTCAAAACAAGGTATTTACAACCAAACACACGAAAGTAATCAATTTTAGGCATGCCACCATTTACTATCTCATAAGGAGTTTTATTTATTTTCTTTCTAATTGACAAACGATTAACTATAAAGCATTCACAATTTACGGCTGCCCACAAAAATCTAGACAACTTATTTTCACACAACATGGTTCTAGCGATTTCTTATAGTGTCCTATTCTTTCTTTCTGCTAATCCATTTAATTTTGGTGTCCTAGGTGACAAAAACTCGTTTTTAATACCTTTTTCTTCGCAAAACGCTATCATGTCTTTATTTTTGAATTCACTGCCTCTATCGCTTCTAATCTTTTTCACATTCAAACCATATTCATTTTCAAGTTGTTTTATTAGTTTAGCAATCTCAACGGCACTATCATCTTTGTTCGCAAGAAATAAAGTCCATGTATAGCGAGAAAAATCATCAACTATTATACATGCATAGTGGCGTACACCAAGACTCCTAGTACGACTAGGACAAAACAAATTAATGTGTAATAATTCTAAAACTCTAGACGTGCTAATTATATTTTTAGATTTAAGTGACTCGCGTGTTTGTTTGCCTTTAATACAAGATTCACACAACTGAAAGTTGTCTAAATCAAGTTTAGGCAATCCTCGTATTATATTCTTTCGTTGAAGTTTTTCAAGCGTTGAGATGCCAACGTGTCCTAATTGCTTATGCCACAAGTTTACGTTAGGTTCATTTGACATAAAACATTTAACTTTAGCGTCTAACATGTCATCCATAGAAAGTGTAAAAATATTTCCTTCTCTTTTTCCTCCTTTTAATACGGTTTCTCCGTTTTTATTTATTATGTTGCAATATGCATGAGTGAAACATACATCAAAACCGTTGTCAATAAATTGTGAGATGCTAAGCAGATTATAGGATAGATTACTTACCAAGAAGGCGTTGGAGATTTGAAGAGTACTTGGGCTTCCGATTGTACCTTTTCCGATTATTCTTCCTTCATTGTTGTCTCCAAAGGTCACCGATCCACCTTTTGTAACCTTCTTCAACTTTGAGAACAAGCTCGGGTCACCCGTTATGTACCTCGAGCAACCACTACCAAGGAAGCACTTGATTGATGTACCTTTAGATGTATGGGTTCCCTGCAATGTATAACAATGATTTAGGTACCCTTTTATTTTGGGTCCTTACGAGTTAGTTCTTCACCTCTTTGTAAGAGTGCCTTTCGGTACCCATACTTGGGTGACCTTTCTCGGTCTAACAAATGGTGAGAATGTAGATGAAGAAGCAATATAGTAGACATGAGGTGAGAATACATTTGGCCTTTGGCCGAGAATTCCCTTATGAATATTGTATGGTTGTCGTTTTTGATATGTTCTTATGTTGGTGTGCGTGGAGTGTGATCTAGATGTAAATGAATGTCGTGTATGCATTAATGGTTTCTGTTCGTATTTGTACGGCACATAATTATATCTCGTATGATATGAAGATGAAGCACGATGAGATGTCATAGGGGGGATCTAGGCGTCTTCTTAGGCGCCACATATGTCCTGGTTGCATCTATTTTCTTAGACGGAATGAATTTGGTTAATTTATTTAAAGTCTCGTTTTTCTCAACGTATCCTAGTCCGGTTTTGTCGCTATCATACTTTTGTGATGAGATGATGCGATCTAGCATGTTTGTACCTGTGTCAAATTACTTTAATCTTGGCCGCCCCCTAGGGTCTTCCATCACCTTGAGAATTCTCTTTAATGCCCTTGGAAGATTACCTTGTGTATAGGTGACACTATCTTGCTTACTTGGCACAACATGATTGGATGAATGTCTTGTCTTTGCTTACTTGGCACTCTATGATTGGATGAATCTTGTCACTATTTAGTAGCTGTAAAATCTGAGGTTAAAGTGTAAAAATATGTGCCAAATAAAGTTTAAAATGTTGCCAAATAATCAATAATTAATCCCTTCAATTTGGGATGTCAATTTGTCACATATTCTAGGCAAAAATTGGCCAGCTCAATGTACATGTGCTGAATAAATTTCAGCATGTGTAGTAGTTAGAAATGTTTGAATTGTTACTTTATGTAGCTCCTTCTTTTCTGTCACTAACCTTGTGTGGCTTATTCTCCACCAATCGAGATGCCAACTAAGCTACACCAAGCTGAGAATGGCGTGTAGTACATCTTGAACATTTGCTGAAATTACTTTTGTAAACTTTGTCAAATATTGCACAATAATTACACATATATGGTATATTCCAATCAGACCTAATTTGAATATTCTAGTACACTTTAACATGTCTTGAATATGTAAAAAGTGTCTAGATACATGTTACATGTCATGCCAAAAACGTTCCATGTGTTATGTTCGTAGAAAACCGAATTTTCGACTTTCGTTGATTACACAATTTTTCTCCGATTAAATTCAAACTTTTGCCACATGATATATATATATATATATATATTATGTCAGACATAATATGCATAAAATATAGTAGATATTCAGCTCTAATGTCTGTACTAAAGTGGCACCCCATGTGACAAAAAAATTGAATTTGAAATCTCCACAATTTGGCCTTAATTGGGGGTGAGTTGTGTGTGCCAACATGGAATGATTTCATGGCTGAATATACCATGTGAGCCATGAAATTTTTGGATCTTTTTAGAGTATATGGGCTGGCCAACTATATATGCCAAGTACGTGACACGTTGGCGAAGTTTCGTTAGTCACTCGATAAGACAATTTTGGTTTACAACCTTGTAACGTGTCGCAATAATTTTGATATCACCATGACTTATATCATATGATATAAGACCTGAATATACTCATAAATATGAGATATGTATAGTGGTGTGACATTGACGTACGTTTGTAATATATGTAACGTGTCGGTAGTACGTCGGAATATATGTGTATTGTGCCTTTTAAAAAAATCTGAATGTATAATATTTTTTTTAAATGAAGCTGCATATTTTATTAAAATTCATCCTCACTTGTGGCGGAGGAAAACCATTTTACAATAAGCATCGTATTCAAAAAAATAATGGAGCATTTGTAGGATTGTCAGCCTCCAATCATACACGATATGCCGCATTAAAACCTTGTCAGGTAAAACCACCCTTGTGGATAAAACCCTAACGAAGGAAAAAGCGTACATATTTGTATAATTGGGAATTACTGACGCAGGAATCATATGTACAAGATACAATAACAGTAGCAGAAGCAGCATGTGTAACATCGAATAGGAGTGTTTTGGTCCAGAGAGCGCCAGCAGCAAGGGAAACCTTCCTTTTAAGTTCTGTTGAAGCCTTCTCTTGTAGTATAGTCTCGGTATCCTCAATGAAATAAGTAAAAGTGTGTCACATAACCATCCATTGTTAATTAATATCATACACAATTTAGCATTGGAGAAAAATGTACCCATGTTGCCCGTCACCAGATGGTCACGGGCAACTTGCTTCACTTCAGGCTGGTGAGAGTTTGTGAATGTGGTGGCCATACTGCCGTCCTTGTTGTGATTAATCCTCAGCCATAAAGAAAAACAGTCTAAGTTGACAGCGAAAACGTTAGTGGCCAAAATGGAGAGATAGCAAACATACCCAACTGTCTGTATCAATAAGATACAGGTGGGACAATCATTGACTCTTTCGAAGACTTCTTTAAGTTCGTACATGAGGTGTATGAATATCTGTGATTAAGCTACCGCACACCAATGATGGCAGATTGGAAGATGAATAAAATTTATCCATCCGTTGTTGCATGAGTCCATGTTGGGACAAGAAGTGAGCTGGAGCATTAGCCTCTCGTGGGACATAAACCACTTCTGCGCCCATGTGTAGCAAGAAATGCTTGAGCCTAATATAATCGCTATTAAGCCGTCCAGAATTGTTAGGAGAGGCAGAAAGCATGTTCACCAAAGCTAAGCAGTCCGTTTCAACATAAATATTCCGATATCCGGCCATTAGGAAGTAGATTGTTGACCATAACATAGCTTGCAATTCTACATGTAACGGCGTCAATATGGGAAGTGAAAATGACAGAGCCAGAATACATGATCCTTGATCATCACGTAAGATTGCGCCCCCTGCAGCACCACGTTTTCCTACTGCGGCATCAACATTCAGTTTTAGTTTCCCCCTTGGTGGCAATTGCCATTTAACTATACTCACTCTCCTTGGCTTCAGAACTGGTGAATAGTTAAGTGCAGCTAAGGTAGAGATAGGTTCTGCAAACTTTTTTCCAGATACCGATGCACACCACGTATAGATATCCATTCGTAAACGCTCTTGTAGTCTATTGAACGAAAAAGCTTCTTCACCATAGGTGACCATTGCATACTCCTTCCAAATTGCCGTAATTGCTAGGACTGGTACCACGGCACTCAATTGTCCTTTTATTGAAGTTACTTTTGCATGACACCACCAGTTGCGTAGATGTTGTTTGATAGTCTCTCTTCTAGGGTAAGGTCTCTCAAATAGGACAGATAAATGACCCTAAAGCGCGCAGATCATTGGACAATTATAAAAAATATGCGTCTGGGTGGCGTCGTTCGTTCGACAAAATGGACAGCATGATGGGTATGCCACAATCCAGCGGATGGCATTGTCTGCAAAGAGAAGTGCATTGTACCATAAACGCCATACTGTTACCTGAGCTACTGGAGCAATTCCTGACCACCATATGTATCGAGCCACTGGCAGATTTGCAGTCTGCCTTCTGCAAATGTTATATGCACTCTTCAAACTGAATTGTCCGTTGGAATCTGGAGTCCAAGCTAGACCATCCGGAGTTTGCTGCGTTTGCTCCAAACAAAAATGATTAATACGACATAGCCTCTTCCAATCCATAGAGTCATAAATTAGAGCTGTCATAGTTGGACGCTGTCCATATTTCTGTCGTACATATGCCGCCCAATGTGATTGAGATGTATGATATAGCCACCATAATTTGCATTCATATGCATCCTGCAATGCTGTTGAATTACGAAAGCCCAAGCCTCCTTCTGATCTTGGAAAACAGACTGAGTCCCATGAGCGCCATCTATGCCGATGATTCCACAAGAATGTAGACATTTTCCTGTTTAGTTCTGCTAGTACACTTTTGGGGAGTCTTGAAGCCGCCATGATATGCAATGGCAAGGATGTGAGGACTGATTGTATTAGTGCTATTCTTCCCACCATGCTTAAAAGCTTTTATGACCAACCCGTCAAACGTGCATCAACATGTGCGAGCAAAGAATTACAGTAGCGGGAACGATTTAGACCTTTAAATAAGAATGATCCCAAGTACTTTATGGGTAACTCTGAGTGCCGCATATTTAAGATTGAGACTGCCCTTTGTGAAGATATGCCTCTACCTACAATACATTGACTCTTATGATAGTTGATCAATTGGCCCGAAGCATATTGGTATCTTTCAAGAAAATGCTTAAATGCTTGCAAGTTATGATAAGAACCATTAAGGAAGATTAGCAAGTCATCTGCAAAGGCAAGGTGCGAAACTGGTTGTACGCGCCCACTGGCAAAGCCTTTAATGGCGCCCAATTGAATTAGTGCATTGAGGCCTCTTGAGAATCCCTCTGAAGCAAGTATAAATAAAAGAGGAGACAAAGGATCTCCTTGCTTCACCCCCCTGGATGGACGGAAAAAACCACATAGTTTTCCATTAATCATAACCGAACAGCATGTTGCATTTAGATTATTGATGATTAAAGGCAAGCGGGGGTGGAAGCCAAATTTAAGCAATAATGCTTCCAAATATTGCCATGACACTCTATCAAAATCCTTTGCCATATCAAGTTTAATGATCACCTGGCCTCCTCTGAATTTGCGATCCAATACATGTACCATCTCTTTGGCCATGAGTATCTGTTTTGTGATTCCTCTGCCCTGTATGAAACCAAATTGCTCTGGAGAAATCAGCATGGGTAGCAGCGTGGTTAATCGGGATGAGATAAATTGTGTAACAACTTTTGAAATAAAGTTCGTTAGGCAAATTGGTCGATAATCGCTGAATGTCAAGGGATTGGAAACCTTTGGAATTAAGCATATCAGTGAGGCTGCCATAATTTTAGGCATGCGGATGCCTATGAAAAATTTCTATACTGCTAATAGAACATCAAAATGAATATCATCCCAAAAATGTCTGTAAGAAGATCCCAGAAATCCATCAGATCCTGATGCACTAGATGGACTTAATCCCCATACCGCTTGACGAACCTCCTCCAAGCAGGGTATGCCTAATAAGAGAGTATTGTCTGCCTCTGTCAGTATATGTGGTATGTGCTGTAACAAAAACTGGTGATCACCTGTAGGCTTTGCTGTAAACATTTGCTCAAAAAAGGAAACTGCTTCCGTTTGAATCGATTGAGCTGATTCACAAACAGTACCATCTTGTCTTTGAATTGAGGTTATTGCTTGCTCGATTCGACGCTGTTTAACTGTTTGATGATAAAAAGCAGTATTTGCATCACCTTCTTTAAGCAATTTTATATTTGCTTTTTTTCCCAAAAAAGCATAGCGCGATTCTGCAATAATATCAGTTGTGCCTTTGCCTGTTGATATGCAGTACGGTTTGATTCAATTGGATTAGCGTCATAATCTCTTTCCGCTCTAACTGTTTGTTCTTCAATCAACTGTAGTTCGGTAATGATATTACCAAAAATCTGTTTGTTCCAAATTCTGAAGTCCGTTTTCAACTTTTTAAGTTTGTCATAAAGTCCATGCATACCTCCAACAGTAGAGTATGATCTCCACTGTTCCTTCACATACTGATCAAAGTCAGCATGGGTGTGCCATGCATCCAAATACCAAAATGAGGCTGGGCTGATGGAAACCATATTTTGACAATGTAAGAGTATTGGCGCATGGTCCGAGGTAGCTCTATGAAGATGCTTGACTAGAAGTGAAGTAAAACCCTCAGAGTATGTAGGAGTACAGAAAAAACGATCAAGTCTTCGCCACACCTTGCCTAAACCCCTTCCATCAGACCACGTATATGGTGAGCCTTGGAAGGGAATATCTTGAAAACCACATGAATCAACAAAATCTCGGAAATCTGCTAAAGTTCTTATGGATGGCTGAGCAACTCCTTTATGTTCATCTAAAGAGAGAAACGTATTGAAGTCCCCCTATAAGCCAAGGTAGAAAAAGTCTGTATAAAAATCACGTAAATCTTGCCATAATGGTCGTCGCAATACCACTGTATGCTTCGCATAAACCATAGTGAACCAGAATTCTCTTGATGTAGCGTGACTGTTTAGATGTAGAGATATATTATGCACCCCATGATGCAGAGTCAAAATATCGACGAAAGAGTTTCTCAAAAAGATCCAGATATTTCCATCTTCAGACGCACACGCGCCAGTGAACCCTAACTTTAGACGAAAGTACTCCAGGCGTGATAATCTTAGCTTAGGCTCAATGATAACCAGTAAATGTAAAGAATTTTGATGAATTAAAGACATTAGACGTGACAAAGAGGTATTGATACCTCTAATATTCCAGAGGAGAATCTTCATTGAGACAGTGAGGGGGGTAAGTTGATGACTGTACGCTTGAGCGCACCACGGGTAACAACTGAAGAAGAGGGAGGTGAAGGCATCTCTCCTTTCTTTCTATGTGGACGCCTCATCCGTAATTTCAAAAGGTTATCCACAGATACCATCACTTCTGGGTGAGTTATGTCAGGCTGGCCATCCTCTGATGGGAGTGAATGATTTAGTGCACGGGGTACCTCTAGTACAACCTCTCTCAGATCTTGTGAGTCCACAGATGCTTCTGTATGTATTTCAGAATCTGATGCATGTGTTAGAGCCAGATCAGCATCTTCTACTGGTATAGGATTGAGTGGCACAGATGTACAGTGCAGTAAGTCCAAATCTTGGACATTTGAAATATCTGTTGCAGCTAACGCTTCCGGAACGTTGCATGAAATTGGGGGAGGCATCAATGTAGTATCTTGTTCATCAGCAACAATTTGTGGAATTTCGAACGCAACTGCTGGTGCTGGTTGACTTTGTTTATCCAATGGGCCAACATTTGCTGCAGAGTATCAGCTGCAATATTTGCATCTGATTCAGCCAGTAGTTCTTCTACTTGCTCCAGAGGGTTATGTCCTTCTGATGCTGTCGTATTTTTTGATGGATGTTTCTTAGGGGTCCATCGCTGAGGTGGGCGTTGTTCTGCTTGGTTGATTGTTTCATATGGATAAACACCCTCTCTATGATCTGTATCCATTTGTTTTTCATCCTTGCAAGATATTAAAGAATGGCCAAGCAGCCTACAGGACGTGCAGTAAGCTGGTAAATTCTCATATTCCACCGTTTGGTAAAATTGATGTTCGTCACTTTGAATAAAAACACGCTTAGGCAACTCCTTTGAAATGTCAATCTCAATGCAGATACGTGCAAGTAGCTGTGTTGTGGTTGCATCTAGTCGCAGCGGATGCCCTATCATTTTCACAATTTCGAACAAAGGCTCCTGCTTGTGCACGTAAATGGGTAGACCTGGGAGAGAAACCCATATTGGTACCACAGGTATATCAACTTTAGGGTCGAAATCATATGACCATTTCGTCACTCTCATATGGTAACCTAATACAGTCCAAGTGCGACGTGAAAAGCATCTGTAGTAGTCAGTCTCAGCATCAAATTGCATAAGAATATGCGAACAATCCAGCAGTGTAATCTTGACGGAAGAGAAACCAATGTGATCAAAACATTTACGAATATCATCAAGCTTAGGACATCCATACCAGAATGTTCCGACTAAGCAGTATTTGAACGGATCAAAAAGCGTGGAAACTTCCTCCCGAGTAAATTTTATCGCAGGAACACACTTGTATTTAGTTATCTCGCGAGGTGGTAATGGCGGACCTGCAGAACATAGCACCGATGCGAAGGATCGACGATCCATGCAGACGGTGTCAAAAAGTTCGATCTTTAGATCGATCAGTGCAGAATATCAATGTGAGACGAAAGATCAATAGCAAAAACAACAATCGAAATAACGCTGTGTAGATTGAATGAAGAGAAAGCTTTGTAACGACTAGCGCCGCCATGTCGCTGCAATCGCCAGAGAGAGCATCGTATCTGAATACATAATATATATACATATATATGTGTATATATATATGTATATATAAACATGTGTAACCAAGTGGAGAGGAGACTTTCCATGTTTCAATTTGTTGTCATCATGCCTTCTCCAAATATATCTCCATTTAATGAACTAGTTAGTTCATTAACTTAACTACTTCACTTAATGAAATAGTTTAGTTCATTAATGGTGGCACCTGAAAATAGTTCAAACACAATAAATGTTTGCCATTTGATGTAAGCTTTATCGCTTCATGGCTTGTTAGTACGACAACATTATATATAAAGTATATAAGGCAAGTTTATTACAAAAACGTGTCAAGTAGTAAATTTGTCATGCATTTCTTAAAACACGTAGTATTTAAATCACGTATTTGTAAATCACTCAAACTATTTTTCTCAACAAATATTGGGTATTTCAAGGTTTTAGGTGTAAGTGTTTTATACTAAACACTAAAGATAACTTAGATAAACTTGAATTCAAAAAGGATGACGGAATCTTTGTGGGATATACAAACAATTGCAAGGCATTCAGAGTATACAATAAAAATAGTATGAAAGTTGAAGAGTCTATTCATATTAAATTTAGGGAATTACTTGATGGTGAACCTAAGCTAAATGATGATGAAGAAGATGAAGTTTTTGAAGTTAGTCATATAGAAAGTCTAGATAATACACCTAAAGGGGACTTATGTTGATCTTAGAATTGAGCCACCTTAAAATGCATCTTCCCCCTAAGATACAAGAGAAAGTAGAAGTTAAAGGTGATATATCAAATTTACCAGAATCATTAAGCATATGAAAGATCGTCCTAAACGAATTGATATTATGAGAACCTAATCAAGGCATGCTGGCTAGAAGAAAATGTTATGAAAATGCATACGTTTCATAAATTGAGCCTAAAAGCATGAAGGAAGTCATAAATGATGAAGATTTAGTAATGGCTGTGCAAGAAGAGTTAACTCAATTTAAAAAGAGTGATGTTCAGAAATTACTTGCTAAGCCTAATGATCATCCTATTACTGGAACAAAATGGGTGTTAAGGAATAAAGCATATAATCAAGAAAATGTAATAAGAAATAAAACTATATTAGCAGCACAAGGATATAAACAAGAAGAAAGAATTGTTTATGATGAGACCTTTGTCCCCAATAAGATTAGAGGCTATTAGGATGCTTTTAGCATATCCATATTTTAGAGACTTCAAATTATATCAAATGGATGTTAAATCTGCTTATATATATATATATATATATATATATATATATATATATTATATATATTCAGATTTTTTTAAAAGACACAATACACATATATTCCGACGTACCACCGACACGGTACATATATTACAAACGTATGTCAACATCACACCACTATATACACCTCATATTTATGAGTATATTCAGGTCTTATATCATATGATATAATTCATGGTGATGACAAAACTATTACGACACGTTACAAGGTTGCAAACCGAAAATTGTCGTATCGGGTGACTACCGAAACTTCGCCAACATGTCACGTACTTGGCATATATAGATGGCCAGTTCCTATACTTCAAAAATGGCCAAAAATTTCGTGGCTAAAAGTTACATTCAGTCATAAAATCATTCCATGTTGGCACACACAAATCACCCCCAATTAAGGCCAAATTGTGGAGATTTCAAATTCAATTTTTTTTGTCACATGGGGTGCCACTTTAGTACAACCATTAGAGCTGAATATCTACTATATTTTATGTATATTATGCGTGACATAATATATATAACATGTGCAAAAATTTTGAATTTAATCGAAGAAAAATCGCGTAATGGACAAAAATCGAAAATTCGGTTTTCTACGAACACAACACATGGAACGTTTTTGGCATGACATGTAACATGTATCTAGACACTTTTTACATATTCAAGACATATTAAAGTATACTAAAATATTCAAATTTGGGCTGATTGGAATATACCATATATGTGTAATTATTGTGCAATATTTGACAAAGTTTATAAAAGTGAAATTCAGCACATGTTGAAGAAAAGTGCACGCCATTCTCAGCCTTGGTGGAGCTTATGTGCAGCTTAGTTGGCGTTTTAATTGGTGAAAAATAAGCCACACATGATGGGTAACTTTGAAGAGGGCAACACACAAGAAAAGATTTCAAAAATGCAACACATGCTGAAAATTCCAGCACATGTGAATAGTGGCCGAATTTACTATGCTCTTGTCCTTAATTTGCATCCCAAAAATGAAGGGATTAATTGTTGATTATTTGGCAATATTTTAAACTCTTTTTGGCACATGTTTTTTATTTTATTCTCAGATTTTACAGCTACTAAATGGTGACAGGATTCATCCAATCATACAGTGCCAAGTAAGCAAAGCCAAGACATTCATCCAATCAAGTTGTGCCAAGTGAGCAAGATGTGTCATATATACACAAGGTAATCTTCCAAGGGCATTAAAGAGAATTCTCAATGTGATGTAAGACCTAAGGTGGGCGGCCAAATTGACTTAAAAAGAAGAGAAGAGAGCCAAACAAAAGCAAGACAATTCTCATAATCTCACAAGTACAAAAAGTGTCTTCTACTCTCTTCTTCTACATTTCTTTCTTATTTTTTATCTCAAACCTACTGTTCTTATATTCAACATATTGAATAGGCTTTGATTAGACCACCATATACATTCCAATTATTGTAAAAGGATTGATCAAGGTGTGATCAAACCTTCATCTGTTCGGTGGTGGTGTTCGTGATCGGTGTGATTGATTGTATTGTTTAGAGTTGGTGTGTAACTCCAGAAAACCTTGTGGTATGGTGTTATTTTGTTTTTAGTGATAACCGATGAAGGTGTCCTCGAAGACTGGAGTAGGTTGTGTTAACCGAACCAGTATAAAATTCTCGGTGTTATTACTTTCATCACTTCACTTTCAGTTTCCAGCACTTTGCATCGTTTTCATTGCAATATTAAAAATATCAAACGAATTTCAGAAACATAGAACACCTCTTAAGTTTCATTTGGTGCAAGTTTCAACCCATTTGGATAAGTATAAGTCAATCAAACGTTAAGAGTTCTGAGACTAGTGCAATCTGATTTTCAGACTTGCAAAGATTGAGAACTTGAACGTGTTTGACCTACTTCCCAAAGGAATTTTTCAAAATTGTTTCGACCCATTAAAATGCACATCTTAAGGGGTTTGTCACTAAAATTTCAGACCATTTGGAGTCACGGATTAATCGGAATAAAATTTTCAAATCAAAGTACTATTTCTGGCAGATTTGCGCAATCTGACCAGAAACAATTTTTCAAAGGGTTAGAGGTTGAATTTTGATCTGAAATTTTTAGGGGATACTCAGAACATCTAAGAGTAAAATATCTCCAAATTTCAGAATTTTTAAAGATCTTTAACTTAGTTTTTCAAACGTTTCAAATCAGGATCTGAAAACAGAAATTGTTTCAGAAGTTGGGTTTTTGGGTTAAAATATTTTAAAAACCAAATTTTCCACACCCACTATTCAACCCCCCTTCTAGTGGTGCCTTACAGGTCCTACAGTCCTGTGCCATCAACCTTCCAGCCGAGTTAAACTAGAGTCAGTCAGATCAAACAGATCAGACCAGTACAGTCAGCGCAATTGTATTTGCGTTCTTGGCAGATCACTGACCTGCCGACCTCGACAACTCAGCATAACAACCAACAATTGTGCTCACAGCCGCTTCAGCCGAGTAGAGCTCAGCACGGTAGAGCTGCAAAACAGCGGATGTCCTCAGCCAAACAACATAACTCAGCAGAAAGCAGACCTCAGCAAGACAATGCTGTAGAATAACGAATGCTCTCAGCACAACAACAAAGCTCAGCATAGAGCAGAGCTCAGCACAGCAACACTGTACAATAACAGTGCTGCGATTTCCCACGATCAGCTAAGCTCAGCAGAAAGCAGAGCTCAGCTCGGCAATAACCTCAACAGCTCAGCTGAGTAGAGATCCGAGGTGTGTCCAGGACTCTGTCCTTAAGACGTTATTGCTCCGGTGTACTATGCCCAACCAGAGGAGCAACCGTCTCTTATGATACAACGAAAGTCAGTTCAGACAAGCGGCACTTCAACGTTGAACTCTACGAACCTGTTAGATGTCCTGAACTTCTCGGTATACTGATGCAAAAGTGTATATGAGGGATAATGTATGCAGAAGGAGATTGCAGAAAGAGGAGAAGATATTCGGATTTCTGAATGTGTGTCTACAGATGTCAGATAGGACACTATTTATAGGGAAATTCTAAGGCCAGTCTATTACATTCAGTCTAATCTCAGCCATAGGATCAGATAACCGCACCAGGTCTGCTCTCAGCCGTCAGATCAACTAACTGTTCAATTTGAGTCGTCAGATCATAACAAATTCAGGTCAGCTTGGCCGATTAAAGTTCAACAACTTTTCGAAATTTAACCTTAGCCTAATCTTAACAACCTAGAGAATTTGAACGGAACAAACTCCTCCCTAGCTGATAAGATTCGACCCGGTGCTACAGGACCCGGCTTGCAGCCTGCAGTCTAGTCTGCAACCTGAGCCCATCAGGTACGCAGCTCAGTCCGCTACCTGAGCCCACGCCTAGGTACGGGCCGAGATGAGCTGACTTTTACCTTTACTTTGAGTATTAATCTCTCATTCACCTGGTATCGGAATCGAGTGATTCAAAAGCCTACAATTATCTGCTCGTCGCGTAGATAATTAAGGACTCATTAGTTTCCACTTATCACTAGTGAAACTAATCATAATATTAGCTCAAAGTACGTTGCAGACCACAGTTTGCAATTTGGCCCAATTTCAATTTCTTTCTATTTTCTCCAACAATCCCCCGTATGAATGGGAATTAATGCAGAGTATTTATGCAGACTCTACCGAGAAGTCAGACAAGAAAATGTTGCATCAGATAAGGTAGCTTTTGGCCTTGAACCTTTCTTAGTGAAATACTATCGGATCCAATCGGCTAATTAATGAACTTAATGTCTTGAACTAACCGGCTTTAATGTAAACCTAGACAACAGTACTCACACATTTTCTTTAACACCTTTTTGGTTCTCATGATTGTGTTCATTTTGGCCATGAACCACATGGTTTCAGAAAGTATATTAGAGAACTTTGGCCTTAAAAAATCCTCATAGAAGTGGCCACACTTCACACTTACATAAGTGTTTCCTATCAAGAGTATTCTGCCATACCCCAATCGAAATATCATGATATAGGAACCATTAAAAGCCTCAGCTTACCCTCATTCCTCTACAGATAGCACTTTTATTTGACAGAATGGGTAAGTTCTTACTAAACTCCATAACTTAGTTGTCCCATTGAACCAAGATTCTGGGATCTCCAATCAACAAGGTTGTGTTACTGTTACAAAGATTCATGCATTATAAGTTTTAGTCCCATTTCATTTGTCAAAATTGATATCCGATCTTTAGGCAATCCTTTTATAAGCGGATCCACAAGATTCTCCTTTGATTTACATAATCAATAGAAATCATGCTATTAGAGATCAACTGCTTAATGGTATTGTGTTTCTGACGCATGTATCGAGACTTACCATTATAGACGCTGCTTTGTGCTCGTCCTATAACTGACTGACTATCATAGTGTATGCTGATAGGAGCGATTGGCTTAGGCCAGCAGGCCACATCTTCAAGGAAATTGTGAAGCCATTCAGCTTCATCCCCGGCTTTATCAAGCCCTATAAAATTTGCTTCCATCGTGGAACGAGCTATGCACGTTTGCTTTGTGAATTTCCATGATACAACACCCCCACCAACAGTGAATAAATATCCACTCGTGGACTTAGAATCTTTACTGTTAGATATCCAGTTGGCATCACAATAGCCTTCTAATACTGCTGGATATCTTAAGTAATATAATCCACGATTTATCGTATACCTCAAGTATCTCATTACTCTATTAAGATCATTCCAATGTTCATCACTTGGATTACTGGTAAACCTGCTCAACTTGTTTACCGAACACGCTAAGTCTGGCCTTGTACAATTCGTTATGTACATCAGACTTCCAATTACTTACGAGTACTCCAATTCAGCTACTGGCTCGCCTCGGTTCTTCCTTAAATGTATACTTAAATCAAATGGAGTCTTCGCTGGTTTTACATCAAGCATATTGAAACGCTTTAGAACAGATTTAATATCATGAGTTTGTGACGATACGAGTCCTTCGGGTATCTCAGAAATTTTAATTCCTAGTATAATGTTAGCAACTCCCATATCCTTCATGTTAAAGTTTCTCGTCAACATCTTCTTTGTATTTAAGATGGTGTCCCGAGTACTTCCTATGATCAGCATGTCATCTGCATAGAGACATACTATCACATATGCATCCTGTGTGTTGTTGATATAGACACACTTGTCACACTCATTAATCTTGAAACCAATAGCTTCATCAAATTTCAAGTGCCACTTTTTAGGCGCTTGCCTAAGTCCGTACAGCGACTTTACAAGTCTACAAACTTTAGACTCTTGTCCTGGAACCACAAACCCTTTGGGTTGTTCTATATAGATTTCTTCATCTAACTCACCATTCAGAAAGACAGTCTTTACATCCATCTGGTGGATTTCAAGATCATAGACTGCAGTAATAGCAACTTGCATCCTTATAGAAGTGATTCTAGTTACTGGTGAGTAGGTGTCAAAAAAGTCAAAGCTTTCCTTTTATGGATAGTCTTTAGCTACCGACCTGACTTTATACTTTTTAATAGACCCATCCTCTTTCATTTTCTTCTTGAAAATCCACTTGCGTTCGAGTGGTTTACTTTCTGGTAGAAGGTCAACCAACTCCCAAGTGTGATTATGAAGAATCGAGTCTATTTCACTGATGATTGCCTCTTTCTAGAATGGAGCTTCTGGAGTTGACATTCCCTTGAAAAAGTTCCTTGGCTCATTTTCTACCATATAGGTCAGAAAATCCGATCCAAACGAGCACTCTGGGCACGCTTGCTTTGACGAAGCTCCTCACCCCCTTGAGGAGTCGCCTCACGCATTCGCTTATCAGCTCTTGATTCTTCATTGTTCTTGTCTTTCCTCGGAAAGACATTTTTGAAGAACACTGCATTCCTTGACTCCATGACAACGTTTTTATGTATGTCAGGAACATCTGATTTGTGCACTAAGAAACGATATGCACTACTGTTCGTTGCATATCCAATGAATATGCAATCAATCGTTTTAGGCCCAATTCTCACTTGTCTTGGTTTAGGTATAGCAACCTTAGCCAGACACTCCCACACTTTCAAGTATTTGTAACCAGGCTTGTGGCCTTTCCAAAGTTCGTATGGGGTTTCATCCATCTGCTTGGATGGAATTCTATTCAAAATAACGTTAGCTGAGAGAACGACTTCCCCCCACA
This sequence comes from Eustoma russellianum, assembly GCA_036186865.1. Classification (NCBI taxonomy): domain Eukaryota; kingdom Viridiplantae; phylum Streptophyta; class Magnoliopsida; order Gentianales; family Gentianaceae; genus Eustoma; species Eustoma russellianum. The sequence continues at coordinate 26,448,687 of AP025060.1, read as the reverse complement.
AATTTTGAGGTAAGCCCGAACTTATCAACATAGCATTCATCATCTCTTGTAGAGTTCGGTTTTGTGCGTTCAGCAATACCATTCAATTGAGGTGTATATGGTGCAGTCATTTGATGAATAATGCCATATTCTAAACAGAGCTCATTAAACAATGCATCATGTTTGCCACCTCTATCACTACGAATTGCTTTAATTCGTTTGCTAAGTTGATTCTCAACTTCATTTTTATAGTCTTTGAAAGCATCAAGGGCCTCGTCTTTGCTACTTAGCAAATAGACATAACAGTATCATGTGCAATCGTCGATAAAAGTTATGAAATACTTTTTACCACCTCTCGTTTGCACAAACTTTAAATCACACACATCGGTATGAATTAAATCCAAATGTTCAATGTTCCTTTCTATTGAAGGAAATGACGCCTTTGCCATCTTTGCTGCAACACATATTTGGCATTTCTCATTATCAAATTTTAATTTGGGCTACAAGTCAAGACTAACCATACGTTGTAATGACTTATAATTTACATGTCCCAAACGACAATGCCATAAACAAGAAGATTCAAGCATATAAGCAGAAGAGGAAGCATTCTCATTAGCCTCTGCAGGCAAATCTTTCTTTGGTACAATAGTGATGACATTTAACTTAAACATCCTATTTGTCAAGTTTTGAGAAAGGTTAGGTGTGGCTAGTATAGCAGATAAGATAAGGGAAGGAAGAATGAAATGGTTTGGCCATGTCAAGCGGAGACAGAAAACAGCGTCGGTCAGAGCAATTGAAAGCCTTATTGTAGAGGGGAACAGGAGTAAAGACAAGCCCAAACTGACTTGGGATGAGCAGATTAGGCATGACTACTAGATTTGCACCTCTCTGAGGACATGGTCCAGGATAGGAGTCCATGGAGACATAACATTAAGGTTAACGAGGTATAAGTCATACATAGGGACACCTTAGAGTATATTTAGGGACATAGATAGGTGTAGACACTATCTACGTTTTAGGTTGACTTTGTACTTGTTTGCTTATGTTTTACCGTTGTTTTGCATTACATGTACATATACACGTTATGTGTATGTTAATATCGAAAGGCTCTTCTTTGTATTTTCTTAATTTTCTCACTAACACACTAGCACATCACATCTCTATTATTATGCCATTTATGCAGGTACACATAGAGCCGGGGGTCTTACTGGAAGCAGATTCTATATCCCTTGGGACAGAGGTATTGTTTGCCTACCACTTACCCTCCTCAGACCCTAACGATAGCTTTTGCTATCATTGAGATATACTGGGTACGGATGATGATGATGATGCTGATCCTATTTGTCAAGTACCCCTTTTCCCAAATACATGCCATTTTTCGAGGGAATAACCTTATTGGACTCTAACATTAGTCTAAAGCCATGCTGACTAGAAGAGATCCAGATACTAAATTCTTCTGAATGTCAGGGACGTGCAGCACATTCTGTAGACTCATATGCTTCCCTGAGGTGGGACAACTTTACCCTCGCCTTTAATCTGCAAAGGTGCCGAGTTCCACATGTAAAGTTGTTTATTGTTTCCGGGCTGGTACTCCGTGAACATCTCTCTGTTGGAGCAGACATGTCTCGTGACGCTAGTATCAAGCCACCATTCGTGCATGTTCCCTATAACATTGCACTCTGAGACCACCACACAAAGGTTTAGATCATCCATGGCATCGACTATGTTCTCATTTGCCTTGGTTTGCTTCTTCTTGGGCTTTTTGCACTCATTGGTGACGTGCCCTTGAATGCCACAATTGTAGCATTTCTCGGTGAACTTCTTGGCGATCTGTTCGCTTTTCTTGTTCACCCTGCCCTTCTTTTTCTTGGCCTCTGCAGCATGGGCCTTGGCCTGACCAGCACTTGCCTGTGGCTTTCGTTCAGATCTGCGATTGTCTTCCTTTATGCGGAGTCAGACAATCAGATCTTCCAATGTTATTTCCTTTGTCTTGTGCTTGAGATAGCTTCTAAATTCCCTCCATGAAAGAGGTAGCTTCTCAATCACTGCAGCAACAACGAAAGATTCACTGAGTAACATGCCCTCCTCTTCCATCTCGGATACTAACGTATGAAGTTCCTCAACTTGTGAAACAATAGTTTGAGAAACAGACATTTTGAGATCCAAGAATTTGCCAACAATAAATTTCTTAGTGCCGGCATCTTCCGTACGGTATTTCTTTTCCAAAGCCTGCCACAAAGACTTTGCGGTTTTGTACGTGCAGTACAAACCATACAAAGAGTTGTCCAAGCACCCAAAAATATTGCTCAGACAAACATAATTATTGAAGTTCCATGCCTCAACAAAGAGTTTGTGTTCCATATTATGGGACTGGTCCTCCTTAGAACCCCCGCAGGCGGGTCCTCGGTCAGGAAAGAAGTCAACCCCATGGCAGTCAAGAAGAACAACATCTTCTGCTGCCAACGTTTGAAGAAGCTCCCACTGAACTTCTCCGGTTTCTCCACCTGGGCCACTGCAGACCCTGTGCAGGAACATTCTTCGGCACCCCTGCATTTGGTGCCATTGGAGCAAAGCTTTGCACGTCTGCACCTAAAACTGAACTTGAACTCGCGTTATCCATTAAGTCTCTATTAGATCAGAAAAAAACGAGAATCAATGCATAATCAAAACAACATCATCTTAAGAATTGTTGGAAATAATTCAAGTAAGACAAATTGACTTCTGTACAGGAATAGCGGAACTGTCGAGCTCAAGGTAGGCTGGGCTGATCTGCAAAGTCAAGACAGTTCAGATAGTGCAATTGAGTTTGCGTCCTGAACAGTCAGCCCACCTGCCGACTTGAACTAAACAGCACTTCAGAACAGTGGTTCTGTGCTATCAGCCTTCTAGCCGAGCTAAACTAGAGCCAGTCTGATCAAACAGATTAGACCAGTCCAGTCAGCTTAATTGTATTTGTGTTCTGGGATGATCACCGACCTGCCGACCTCGGCACCTCAGCACAACAACCAATTGCTGTGCTCTCAGCTGCTTCAGCCGAGCAGAGCTCAGCACGGCAGAGCTGCAGAACAACGGGTGTCCTCAGCCAAACAGCAGAGCTCAGCACAAAGCATAGCTCAGCAAGGCAACGCTGCCAAACAACGAATGTTCTCAGGACAACAACAAAGCTCAGCACAACAACACTATACAACAACAATGCTGCGATTTCCCACGATCAGCTGGGCTCAGCACAACGGAGAGCTCAGCTCGACAATAACCTCAACAACTCAGCTGAGCAGAGATCCGAGGTGAGTCCAGGACTCTATCCTTAAGACGTTATTGCTCCAGTATACTGTTCCCAACCAGAGGAGCAACCGTCTCCAAAGATACAACTAAAGTCAGTTCAGATGAGCAGCACTGTAGCGTTGAACTCTGCAAACCTGTTAGACGTCCTTAACTTCTCAATATACTTATGCAGAAGTGTATATGAGAGAGAATGTATGCAGAAGGAGATTGCAGAAAGAGGAAAAGAAATTTGGATTTCTGAGTGTGTGTCCACAGAGGTCAGATAGGCCACTATTTATAGGAAAATTCTGAGGTCAGTCTGTTATAGGCAGTCCAATCTCAGCCATAGGATCAGATAATTGCACCAGGCCAAAATGACTACTGTGAGGGATCTTTTGGCTTTGGCATCCCTTTAAGGTTGGCATTTACACCAACTTGATGTCAACATTGCTTTCTTACATGGAGATTTACATGAACACGTTTATATGTCCCTACTAGATGGTGTAGAGATAAGGGGGTTTGAGTGATTTCAAAATAAGTAACTTGAATGCATATATATATAAACGTATACAAGCATATACATAAACGTGTACATGTATGCATGATATCTTGCCATTACTTGCCTTATTTAGCTTATATATTATGTCGCCGTACTAACGAGCCATGAAGCATTAAAGCTTACATCATATGGCAAACATTTGTTGTGTTTATACTATTTTCAGGTGCCACCATTAATGAACTAAACTAGTTCATTAAGTGAAATACTTAGTTTAATAAACTAAGTAGTTCATTAAAGGAAGCTACATTTGGAAAAGGCACAAAGGCAACAAGGCTAAGGAAGGAAAGTCTTCTCCTCCTCCTTTCATTAAGTATACACGCCACACATATATATAAATATATATTTTCAGATTTCTTTTAAATAAAGGCACATACACAAGTATTCCAACGTACTACCGACACGTTATATATTTTACGCACGTACGTTAACGTCACACCACTATACTTAACTCATATTTATGAGTATATTCAGGTCTTATATCATATGATATAAGATATGGTGATGACAAATCAAATACGACACGATAAAAGGTTCTAAACCGAAATTTGTCGTATCGGGCGAATACCGAAACTTCGCCAACGTGTCACGTACTTGCCATAAATAAATGGCCAGCCCCTATACTTCAAAAATGGATTAAAATTTCGTGCACATGACATAAAAATCAGCCAAAAATACTTTCCATGTTGGCACACACAAATTACCCCACATTAAGGCCAAAATGTGAAGATTCCAAGTTTAATTTTGTCACATGTTAATGGTACCACTTTAGACCAGTCTAGTGCTGAGATTTAAAGTATATATTATATATGTTATGTATAACATAATATATATAACATGTGCAAAAGTTGGAATTTAAATTAGAGAAAAATCGGGTAATCGATAAATATCGAAAATTCGGTTTTCTACGCACACAACACATGGAACGTTTTTGGTGCATCATGTGACACGTATCTAGACACTTTTTACATATGATATACATCTTAAAGTGTTCTAGAAAATTAAATTAAGGGCTGATTGGAATATAACATGTGTGTATTATTAAATGTGCATTATTTTACAAAGTTAGCAAAAATAAATTTCAGCACTTGTACATACACATTCCAACGTCACCTACAGCTGATTTGGAGCATATGTGGAGCTTTGTTGGCATCTTGATTGGTTAATGATCAATCATACAATGTTGGTGAATTGAAGAGAGAAGCTACAAATGGTAAGAATTAAACATATATCTCTCTTATATCACATGCTGAAAATTTCAGCATGCTAAACATATGGTGGCCGAAACTATGACATTCAAAGTGAGATATTCCATCATCTTTTATTATGTGATTGATTAGAAGAAGAAATGGAAAGGTTTTGAATATTATTTAAATAAATAAATGGTGATATTTTGTATATCACATATGCTGAAATTCTTTCAGCATGTGTACAACTTTGTGGCCGAATTTGAGAGCCAAAATGTGTCCAAGTTCATTTGTTATGTGATAGCAATACTTACCATAACTTGGTGATTTAATTTTTAAAGAAAAAATCAAGGTAAATTGGGTATTATTTTTGAAAGAAAAGGAATGTTGCACATGCTGAATTTTCAGCATGGCAAGACTACTAATGGCCGATTTTTTGCACTTGATTTGGAAGAATTTTTATCTTGCAATTTATGTGATGTATCTCTTGATTTATGGAAGGTATTGTGTGATGATTTTTGGCACATGGCTAAGTGTAATTCTCAGATTTTTTTTAAGTCATCATGATGACAACGTTGAACCAATAAGGAGGTGCCAAGTAAGCGAAGACTAAATGATCATCCAATAAGAAGGTGCCAAGTAAGCAAGGCCTTGTCACAATGATGTCTTACACTATCTCAAGGACTTAAAAGATAATTTTCAAGAGGGGAAGACAAGCAAAGGGGGACGGCTGCATCATTATAAGGAAAGAAGAGAGCAAACAAAACAACAACAAGCATTGCAATTCAAAGAGATCAAAAAGCCTAGCTCTTCTTCTCCTACATCTTCTTTCTTTCTCTCTTCTTGTAAAGCCTATTGTTTTAATATCTTTCAATCTTGAATAGGCTTGCGATAAACCACCATTCATATATCTTTGTAAAATATTGATCAAGGTGTGATCAATCTTCAATCTAGCAAGGTGGTGGTGTTCGTGCGAATTGTACTTACAATACAAGGTTTGTAAAGGGTTGGAGTTAGGTGTAACTCTATCAACCTTGTGATAAGGTGTGTTGTGTGTGTGTGATTAGTGTGAACCAAGGAAGGTGTTCCTTGAAGACTGGAGTAGGTTGTTTATAACCGAACCAGTATAAAAATCTTGGTGCCATTTACTTTCTGCATTTACCTTTCAGTTACTGCACTGTTTACCCTTCTTGTTCGCATCCGTAAAAATTATAAACGTTTTTCAAAAATTACGAAAATTTCCAGAAATATACTTACACGTTTTAAGGTTAATTTGGCACAAGTTTCAACCCTTTTGGATAAGTATAAGTCAATCAAACATCAAAAGTTCTGAGACTAGTGCAGTCTGATTTTCAGACTTGCAAAGGTTGAGACTTTGATTGTCGTTGACCTACTTTCCAAACGAATTTTCCAAAACTGTTTCAAACCATTTAAATATAGTATATAAGGACTTAGTGGTTAAATTTTCAGAGCATTTGGACGTTCACACAAATAGGAATTAATTTTTCAAAAACATCTACCGGTTCTGGCAGATTTGAACAATCTGAGTACCAACGGTTTTTGAAGGGGTTAAAGGTTGAATTTTAATTTGAAATTTTTAGGAGACCCTCATAACATCTGAGGCTAAGTTCTCTCAAAATTTCATAATTTTTGGAGACCTCTAACCTAGTTTTAAAAACGTTTCAAAACTGGTCCTGAAAACAGAATCTGTTTTCAGAACTTGAATTGTTCAAGTTTAAAGAAATTTTAAAAACCACACTTTCTGCACCATCTATTCAACCCCCCCTTCTGTAATGCCTTGCAGATCCTACAGATGGTGTCTGTAATTCTATCCCCAATGTTGTATGTAAGCTAAACAAGTCTTTATATAGTCTTAAACAGGCAATTAGGCAGTGGAATGAGAAGCTTACTGCGTTTTTGGTTGCTTAAAGCTATCATTAATCTAAGCATGATTACACACTGTTTACTAAGTATCATAAAGGCTCATTCTTGGCATTGCTGGTTTAGGTCGATGACATTGTAGTGGTCAGTAACTTTTTACCTTTCATTCATGATCTCAAGACCAGTCTATATCATGCTTGCAAAATCAAAGATTTGTGAACTGAAGTACTTTCTTGGCTTAGAAGTGGCCATGTCTTAGAATGGGATCCTTATCTGTCAAAGGAAGTATACACTTTAGTTGGAAGAAATTGATTACCTTGCCTCTAAGCCAGCTAAGAGCCCTATGGAGCAAAATTTGAAATTGGCTCATAAGGATTCCAAGTTGATAGAGGATGTATCAGCATAGAGACGGCTAATAGGCAAGTTATTGTATCTCATTATAAAAAGGACTGACATAACATAAACAGTACAGCAATTGAGTCAATTCTTGGATACTTCCACAGAATCCCATATAAGAGCAGCACAAAGGTTACTAAGGTATCTTAAAGGATGTCCAGGATAAGGGTTGTTGTTTCTAAGCAAAGGGACACTGCAGCTGAAGGATTTTTTAGATTCAGAGGGTGTATGTGTGTTGAAAGCTGAAGGTCACTAACTGGTTATTGCATGATGTTAGGTGATGCATTGGTGTCTTGGAAGTCAAAGAAGCAAACCACTGTGTTTAAGTCATCCTCAGAAGCAGAATACATAACTCTTGCCTCAGCCACTTACGAGGTGCAATGGATACTCTATTTGCTTAAGGATTTTCAAGTGGAATTCAAGGAGCCAGTGCCATATACATTTTAGAGAATCCAGTGTTTCATGAAAGAAAAAGCCTATAGAGATTGATTTCTATATTGTGAAGGACAAATTTCAAGAAGGAATAATAAGACCAATCCCTATCAGAACGGATTTACAGCTAGCTGACATCTTTACTAAGGCATTGGACTCAAGAAGATTGATAATCTTGTCTGATGCATTAGGAATGTGCAACGTCTATGGTCAGTCAGGATTGAAGGGAGGTGTTGAGAGTTGCAACAGCAGCACATCAATGAATATCATGAACCAAAGCTGTGACATGAAGCAAGTGAAGCAATTCGGGTGGAAGAAGCAAAATCCGTGTGTAAAAGATGTTAAGCGAAGGAGGATTGTTGATAAGTGTTTGATGAATGGCCAAGAGTTGATGGAGAAGTCTGGATTGAAGCATATGGATCGAATTGCAGCAAAGAATTAAGAAGTGGAAGGTGGAACAGAAGGGAGAAGAAGCATGTTGGCGGAATTGTTTAAAAATAGTGTAGTTTTACCATTTTGCCTTTGGTAGTTAGGTTGGTTGTATTGATATAGTAAGTGCATTCTTATCTTTTTGCTGGTTTTTTTCTTTCCTCCATACTTGAATGAATAAATTCGGGTTCAACAGCAAACCCGACAGTTATGATGAATATTTCAAGAAATTCTCTCCACTTCCTCAACCTATTTTTCTCAATTTTGTGCATTTTGTTACTTGTTCTTTATAATTTTGATTGCATTACTCGTTTATTAACGGACAGCTACTTGCTGCAATCTACTTCCCTTTTCCGGTTTCTTCTCCTCTACAAGCTGAGATACAGGAGGCTATGCTTGGATTGGCCTTCTTCTCTCTCAATTATACCCATACAGCGATGGAAATAGACTCCAAAGAAGTGATTCCTTCTTTGGAAATAGAATTGGGGCAGATTTGAGAAGGTTGGGGGCATTTATACGGACAACTGGTGGAGTGACATCCCATTCTCCATGAAGACAAATTCTGCCGCTCATTTTTAGTCCAGTATGAAATTTTTCATAACTTTATTTTTTAACTTTTCTGTAATTCAAATGATCTTGATCATCAAATTGTTCAAGGTTGTGTCCTTACATATTTAAGTACACCTTATATTCAACATTAATAAATCTGCATCTTTTATCAATATATATACATATACATATACATATACATATACATATACATATACATATATACATATATATATATATATATATATATATATATATATATATATATATATATATATATATATATATATATATATATATATATTATGAAGACAATCGTGCTCCCCGCCTTGAATGTGCAAACGTGGAGCAGTGTTTTGGATATATCCACTTCGATACATAAGCGAACCACTTATGATCGAAATCCATTCGATGTGGCCGAATCCATCTTTAAAGGGAAACCAATCATATAAGCTATATCTCATAAAGCCGATTTATTCTTAAGATATAGAGGGAATCCACGAATCGAAACTCACACGGGCACAATCGGTTTATCTACCTCCGGATCAAAATCCGAAGTCCATTTGGTAACTCTCATTACAAAGCCATTTACTGACCATGGTCGTCGTAAAAAACAGCGCTGATAATCATCCGGATGAGAGAACATAAGCAATACATGATTATCATCTAGGAGACCCAGTTTTGGTGTGTTTTTTAATCCAATACGTTCCATGCAATTTTCTAATGTTTCATATTAGACCGTCCATGCCCGAACGTTCCAACTAATGTGTATTTGAATGGAAGAGAATACCTGTCAACTTCTTCAGTCGTAAAGTTTATGGATGGCATACCTTTGTAACGAGACACTGGAAGTTTGGGAGATGTGGTTGGATCCAAAGTAGTCGGCGCTACCGCCGTCGCATAGGATTTTGATAATGGCTGGGGATTGATCCGTGGAGGATCATGCCCCGAGAATTGCGGTTCCATGAAATTTCGAAATGAAATCAGAAATAAGGAAAATGCTGAAAGAATCGCTGATGCTACCGTGAAAATCTACACGATCATGAAGACCCCCCATTAGTTCCTCAGTCAGACGACGTCGATCATACAGCTCCAGGATACACTGTTGATGTCTCTGAGCACCAGAATGTTTCATGGCTGGGGACTTCACTGGAACGTGTACTGCAGGATTCTGACGACTTTTTATGTGCAACAGCTTCTGACTCAGAAATATTAATACAAGAACAACCTCAAATCCTCTTCATGTCACAGGATATGGAAATAATAGGAGAGATTTCAAAGGATATAGTTACGACAGTCTCGAATGAATGGAAGAGGGACATGCAAGAATCATCTAAAGAGTTGCAATGTCGCATAGCTGTGTTGGCTTCATCAGAGAAGACCACGGCTGACTCATTACAGAATTGGCTGATCCTCAACCAATTTCCAGAAGACGTCGAACAAAGCAGGAAATGTTGTCCCTATATCCACAGCCGACGAGTAGGGTGACCTGATCTAGTAGCTTTTGGCCTTTCTCGGATCTTAAGATCTCCAAGATGTCGGCTAGTACGTTGGATGCATCCGCCGAGTGGACGTTACAAGATGAATGTGGATTCTGCACATGGAAACATATCGGCTTATATTTTGCACGTTACTGGACTCCCATTGATGTGGAGGTGGATGCTCAAGATGTTTTGCGTCAGGTTCAGCATGGAACTTCTCATAAATCTATTATGTTTAGAGATCTTTTACATTCTATGTCCCTCTCCCTGACGTACACGCCAAGGGAAGCTAATCAGCCGGCACATATCCTTGCTCAATACGGTCATATTCGACATCTTTCTATTTTTTGGACCATCTCAGAATTATCTCCGTTGGTTCGGGCAAGTCTTAAGACGGAATTAATCCCACATTTACGACATGGATAAGGCTATTATAAAAAATTGTTGCACGTATCATTGCATGATATGGGCAACTCGGGTAATCAATACTACTTTTTATGATTATGCTACTCTATGGATTACTTTACAATTGTGTACTATTCTGCGATTATGTTTTTGGTTGTCTGTGTCTGAGGATACAATCAACACGGGTATTTTCTCTAGAGACATTGGATCATTCATACATGCGATTATTCTTATGTTGTTGTCACTATCCCCTTCTTATGTTTACCTTGCATGGATTCACGGCGCGAGTTTCAACAACGAATCATCAACTCATCATCTTGCAGAGACAAGTGGTTTCCTTACACACGAATCCTTCAATCATGGTACTCATATTGAAATTCGCATTTCAAATTCAAGTTCTGCCTGCCACGAATCACTTTAAGTCGACATTTGCTGGGATCAGAGATTGAAGCCATTACATCTTATTATACTTTTATCTCACAGCTATGCAAATACTCCAATTATATAAATATGTATGTTTTTTCCTTCCCCAAGGTTTTATCTATAAGGGTGGTTTTACTTGGCAAGGTTTTAATGCGACATATCATATATGATTGGAGAATAAACATTATTTGGTCGTTACACTTTCACTTTTCATATGATGACTATTGATGTGTAATGGTATTCCTCCACCATAAGCGAGGGCTGAATAAGATAAATTTTTCTGAAAAATATATATATATATATATATATATCCATGTGCGTGTGTCTACATATATAAACACAAAGATATACATATAGATATGTGAAGTTGTACTCGAAGCATATAGATTGAAACGGCTTTAGCGAAAAGCGGCGGCAGGCGTGCGATCCAATAAGGTAACCCGAGATGGCCGGCGAGGAGCGGTCGCAAGGACTGACCAAGTCCTTTGCGCCGATGGGAGCAGCGGCAACATAGGGTGGCGGAGGCTTTGTGTCACGCGACATCGAGAGATACAAGGGGGTACCGCTAGTCACATTTTCAATGGCGGAGATTACTATATTGGCCGATTGCACTCGTGGGAACATTTTGGCGTGGTCGTCCGACAGTGGCGGCAATCCATCGTGCAATGGAAGTAATTGGATTTTCTGGGGCTGTCACGGTGGGATTGATGGATGTTAAAGAAATAAACAAAGAAGATGGTATAAAAAGTCAGATAGAGATCTAGTTGGATAGATATTGATAGATTTGGGTAAGATACTAGTTGATCCTAGATTGACTAAATCAAGTCTAGATTGATCACAATAGTCATTGTGTTCACATGTATAGCTTGAATATTGCAGTATTTATACACGGTGTATGACAAATGAAAACTCAATGAAGAAGATAGTTTCTTTCATTCACCAAATATTGTCTCTATACTTTTGTCATGGTATCAGAGCAAAAATCCAGATCCTACAAAAAACAGAAACTAAGCCATTACCACGTTTAGAAAATTTTTTCCATCATCTTCAGAAAAAAAAGGAAAGTTTTTTTTTATTTGGACTCAGATAAATTCTTCCTCATCGTCCGTTAATACCAAACCCAGCCAGTGACTAAGAACAGACCCTCTGTTCTTACCAGAAACAGCAATTGTTCCAAGGACTCAGAGCTCATCACAGTCCCTCCAATACCAATCTCACCCAATTAATCTAAGAAAGTGCTACCTGATTACACCATGTCTGAAGAAAGTTCACAACCCAAGACCGGGTCTGCCTTTCCAGACGACCTTACCACTTAGCTTGCTCAACTTCTTCGCCAGAGTCTTGGAACTCCTGCAATAACCACAAATCCGGAAAATTTGACAATAGGAGTCAAATTAAATGGTGACAATTATTCTTTATGGGCAACTCTCATCAGGAAGGCCATTGGAGGGAGGGGTAAAAGCTCCTATCTCACAGGAGTTCCACCACCTCCCCTTCCCACTGACCCAGATTACTGCAGATGGGAGCAGAACGATGAGTGTGTATTTACATGGCTCATTCAGAATATTGAGCCTGCCCTTGTCACAAACGTATCCCAATATCCAACCACAAAAGCACTGTGGAATGGGTTGATGGTTACGTATGGAGCAGGCTCAGATTCACTTCAAGTATTTGATCTTCACAAAAGAGCAAATACTCTTAAGCAAGGATCTCACACTTTAGAAGAAGTCTGGAATAAATTTCAGACAATCTGGATGACTATTGACATTAAGGATCCGAATCCTATGAAGGATCCAGAGGATATACAACTTTATAATCAAAAAACTCAAGAGCAACGTCTGTTCCAATTTCTTACAGCAATAGACGAAAAGTTTGAAACTGCAAAGAGAGATATTTTGAAACGAGAACAACTTCCATCTCCTGAACTAGCATATGGGCTAATCCGGAGAGAAGAGGCTAGAATGCAGATTTTAAAAACAGACCCCTCAATTGACACATCATTGGGGCTGGGACAGGGACTCGGACAGGGAATGGCAACACGAAGCAGTGCTACTAGAGGAAAATACATGCCACAGAAACGCTCAGATTTACCTTCATCACGCTTGGACAAAGACGACAAAAGCAACCTTCGGTGCACTCACTGTGGGAAGAAGAGGCACACCAAAGATTCCTGCTTCTACCTTGTAGGATTTCCAGAATGGTGGAACCCTAGAAATCAACCTAGTGAAACCACCATCGGAAAAGGGGCTGCTGCCATGAGCACCCTAAATCAGGACACCAGCAGTGGAGCAGCCGCAAAAACCAACAAGGAAGAAGAATTTTCAACAGATAAGGCGGGATATCTGGAGAAACGGGCAGAAGGAGAGTTTTCTGGAAACTTGGAGAAAGACTCGGCGGCTGAAGGTTTAAAATGCTTTTATACCCCTATAATACCAAACCGCTCCCTGATTTTTTAGTAAACTCAGAACAAGCCCTCAAGCTCTCCAAATGTTCCATAGCAGTCCCTTATCCTTCTACCAAAACAAAACAAGTCCTTCAGGTTTCAGATAAGCTAACTGAGGTCCCTTATTTTCACAAAAATACATTCCAGTCCTCATCCATTTCCACTAAACCTGCTGCCTGGATATTCGATTGCGGCGCCACTGATACAATGACCAATGACCCAAAAGATTTTATATGCATAACTACACCCTCTAAAACCCATATTGAAACAGCTAGTAGTGAACTTGTTCCTGTTAGTGGAGGAGGATCTGTCCAGATCTCACCTCATATGAGTGTGAAGAATTGTTTATATGTGCCTGCTTTATCTTCAAAATTGTTATCCATTAGTCACATCACTCGAGAACTTAACTGCGTTGCACTTATGTATCCTCACTTTTGTCTCTTACAGGACATGCATACGAAGGAGATTATTGGGCGTGACACTGAACGCGGCGGTCTCTACTACGTTGATGAAGTCACTCACAAGGATCAGTCTATGCGAGCTCACGGGACGGTCAACAGGCAGTTATGGCTATGGCACCGCCGCTTAGGTCATCCTTCCTTCAGCTATCTCAAGGTTTTGTTTCCTAGTTTGTTCTCTCAAACTAGGAGTTCTATACACTGTGATACATGTATTCGTGCAAAAAGTCACCGCACTACATTTCGTCCTAGTAACACTAGAGCTACAAAAATGTTTTCCCTCGTCCACTCTGATGTGTGGGGTCCTGCGAATGTACCAAACACCCATCATTTTCAATACTTTGTTTTATTCATTGATGATTTCTCTCGTATGACGGGTTTATTTTCTCAAAAATAAGTCTGAAGTACCTGAGACTTTTATTCACTTCTTTCATTTGATACAAACTCAATACCACACCACTATTCAAATTCTACGATCTGATAATGGCACCGAATACCTCCCACTAAATTTTTTTTCCAAACTCATGGACTGATTCATCAAACCTCATGTCCCTATACCCCACAACAAAATGGGGTTGCAGAGCGAAAAAATAGAATTATACTTGAAATCACACGTTCCATGCTACTTGAAGCCCACGCACCAAAGTACCTGTGGCCAGATGCAGTGGGTACATCCGTTTATCTTTTAAACCGTCTGCCTACTAAAGCCCTCGATAACAAAACACCTCTACAAATGTTGGCAACTCAGGCCAATATTCCATCCATTCTAAATTTACCCCCTCGTATCTTTGGGTGTTCTGTCTATGTTCATATCCAGAAAACAGACCGGTCTAAGTTAGATGCTTGTGCTGAAAAATGTGTGTTCCTTGGATATGCAAGTCACCAAAAAGGATATCGTTGTTATAATCCATCTACTCGACGCCTATATATTACCATGGATTGTGTCTTTGTTGAAACCGAATACTACTTTGCCTCTCCAGTTGGGTCTCAGGGGGAGTCTATTAGTGAGTCACCTTCCTTCGAGTGGTTACATAGCTTTAATTGCCTGGAGACCGACCAACAACAGGAGCAAGCAGATGACGCCACTGAGTCGGCTATGCTCAACGAAGTTGAGGCTGAAGAGTCAGTTCCCACTCCTGAGACATCTGCTTCAGAACATGTCTTACAAGAGGTAAGTGAAAATTGTGTACATGATCCTCCTGAAAGACAGGAACGGGTCCTTCCATCACGGAGTACCAGGGGAGTTCCACCTATCCGATATTCGCCCGAACCAATCTCAAGATCATTGAGATATCCAGTTCCACAGAGTAGAGCCTTGTTGACAAAGTTGTACTCTGAATCTATCCCTAGAACAGTACAAGAGGCCAACAGAAAGGCAGAATGGAGGGAGGCAATGGCAGTTGAGATGAAGGCATTAAAGAAAAATGAGACATGGGAGAAGTGTATTTTGCCAGAAGGAAAAAGATCGGTAGGTTGTCGGTGGGTGTTTACAATCAAATACAAAGCAGACGGAACTGTAGAGCGATACAAAGCAAGACTTGTCGCAAAAGGGTACACTCAGACCTATGGCATCGACTATTCAGAAACTTTTTCACCTGTCGCAAAGATTGATACAATCAGGGTATTATTTTCTATTGCTGCAAATAATGATTGGCCGCTCTATCAGTTCGATGTAAAGAATGCCTTTTTGCATGGTGAGTTAAGGGAAGAAGTCTATATGGAGGCACCCCCAGGGTTCACAGAAGAATTCCAAGAAGGAGAAGTATGTAGACTAAAGAGGGCATTGTATGGACTCAAGCAGAGCCCACGAGCATGGTTTGGAAGGTTCACAATAGCGATGAAAAAGAATGGATACAAACAAAGCAACGCTGATCGCACGCTATTCTTCAAAAGAAAAGGCGACTGTGTTACATGCTTGATCATATATGTAGATGACATGACCATTACTGGAGATGATAGTGAAGAAATCATACGACTCCGTAAACAGTTGTTTGCAGAGTTTGAAATGAAAGATTTGGGAACTCTACAGTATTTTTTGGGAATCGAGGTTGCGCGTTCTAATAAAGGTATCATGATCTCTCAACAGAAGTATATACTTGATCTATTAGCTGAAGCAGGAATGATGGACTGTAAGCCTGCAATAACTCCAATAGTAGTGAACCACAAGCTTCAGGTAGTTAAGGAGAATCAGGTGGTAGATCAAGAGCAATATCAGAAACTGGTTGGCAAGTTGATTTATATGTCTCATACACGGCCAGATATAGCATATGCAGTCGGAGTAGTAAGCCAGTTCATGCATCATCCACAGAAGGAACATATGGTAGCAGTAAAAAGGATTATAAGATACTTAAAAGGGACATCTGGACGAGGCATTTTGTTCAGAAAGAATGGACATCTGGATATAGAAGTATATACAGATGCTGACTGGGCCGGAAATCCAAATGATAGGCGGTCTACATCGGGATACTTTGCCTTTGTTGGAGGGAACCTTGTTACTTGGAAAAGTAAGAAGCAGAAAGTTGTTGCCTTATCTAGCGCAGAGGCTGAGTTCAGAGGAATCACGAAAGGAATTATGGAAATATTGTGGCTAAAAAGGTTATTTGATGAGATAGGGATGACAATACAACTTCCGGTACAGTTAAAGTGCGACAACAAAGCAGCTATAAGTATTTCTGAAAACCCAGTGCAACATGACAGGACCAAACATATTGAAGTTGATAGACATTTCATCAAAAAAAAATTGGAAGATGGAAGTGTGGAACTACCCTTTGTAAAGTCAGAAGATCAGCTTGCCGATATCTTAACCAAAGCTGTTACAGGAAAATTTTTTGAGAATGTTCTAAACAAGTTGGGTATTGTTGATTCCCATACTCAACTTGAGGGGGAGTGTTAAAGAAATAAACAAAGAAGATGGTATAAAAAGTCAGATAGAGATCTAGTTGGATAGATATTGATAGATTTGGGTAAGATACTAGTTGATCCTAGATTGACTAAATCAAGTCTAGATTGATCACAATAGTCATTGTGTTCACATGTATAGCTTGAATATTGCAGTATTTATACATGGTGTATGACAAATGAAAACTCAATGAAGAAGATAGTTTCTTTCATTCACCAAATATTGTCTCTATACTTTTGTCAATGGATGATAGCCATGTTTTGCTGAATTTCATGAAGGAGGAGGACTATACACGCTACTTTTGCCATGGTATCTGGTGTATAATGGGATTTGAGATGAGGGTCACGAAATGTACGCCGGATTTCAATCCTAAATATGAAATTTTGGTGGTCCCTGTGTGGTTTGCATTGGAAGCTTTGTCTATCCATATGCACGATCAGCATGCACTAAATGAAATTGCACAGGCGGTCGGCCGACCAATCAAGGTGGATGCCGCCACCCTCAATTTCCAGTGCCCGTCAGTGGCACGAGTTTGTGTTGAAGTAGATGTTACACAGGACCTCCAATCAAAAAAATACATTGACTTTGGGGTTTCATTTTTCGAATCGGTTGTTACACCCGAAGATTTTCGATCTAGCCGTTACGCATTGATTTAAAACTGAAATAGTCCTTGGAGGTAGCAATACTGCGAATTGGATTAATTATAGCATAACGTTACGTTGAGGTGATTTCGTAATTAATTATTGATATATATATATATACATTGTTATACAAATAGGTTAACCACAAAGGAAAGAATAAGAAAAGAAATAAAATAATAAAATAGAATAAGAAAAGAAATAAAATAATAAAATAGAATAAAGTAATAGAAGATAAAGTATTAAAATAATAAAATAGAACAAAAAAAAGTGGATAAGGATAAACAAAAAAAGATAATCATAAAAAAAGGGGTCAACGTGGGGGCTTAATTGCCCCCTTGATTCTAGCAATTGGAAGTTTAAAAGGGGCAAGAGGGGGAGGGCCGCTGGAACAAAAAAAAAAGGAAAAGACAACAAATAAAATAATAGCAAAAGGAAAAGAGGGGAAACTGAGTGGGAAGGGTGGAAACACAGCGGCTGGAGGAAAAGGAGCGGAGAGGAAGAGAGAGGGGAAGGAGAAAGGAAGAGAGAGAAGGAAGAGAAGTCAACCGGGTATATTTCAATCGCGTAGTGTTGTCTGCAATCAAGGTAGGTTCCCTTTCCCCCTCCAATTGGTACAAATTCAAGCATGCTTTGGTGATATAGTATGTGTTTGTTGTTTCTTTAATTGTTGAAATCTATAGCATGTTGTTTGATCCGTGAAAAGCATGAAGTTTTTGAAGACTCTGGACGTTGCGTGATGCGTATATGATGTTGCGTGTATCTCTGTGTCTGTGATTTGAGTTTAGGGAAAAATTTGATAATTAAAATAGTAAGGATTTGATTTTAGAAAAAAATTTGATAATCAAATTAGTAAGATTTAGAGGTTTTTCATCTTGTTTTGGCCTTAGAATAGGTTCCCGTAGACTGGAAATAGGCAAAAATATAGAACGGGGTCGGAAAACGGTCGCCGGAGGCTGCCGGTGCGCCGCACGCGCCGCCGGAAAGGGCCGCGCGTGGCCCCACGCGCGTACAGGAGCGCCCACGCGCCTCCTGAAAGCTGCAGCCTTATATTCAAAAAAAATTCAACAAAGGGCCGAAGCCCGGACCGGTGGCAGGCCTGCCCTTAACGGGCCGGCTTCACCTGTACCAGAGGCCAGGCCCAATAACGCAGAAATAAAAAAAAGGGGGGGCAGGCTATTAGCGGACCGGTTCGTCTTTACCATGTTCGTCTTTGTCTAATTTAGTAGTGACACTCATAGGGGTTGGGGATGGTTTCAAATTTCCAAAATTAAACTTTTTGATCATGTCATTAACATATTTTGCTTGGCTTATATGAATTCCTTTACTCGTTTGCTTAATCTGCAAGCCAATAAAATAATTAAGTTCACCAACCATAGACATTTCAAATTCAGATTTCATGCAATTTTCAAAATCTTTAACAAGTCTATGTGAGGTAGAGCCAAAAATAATGTCATCTACGTAGATTTCAATAATAAGTAAATCTGATTTTTCTTGTTTCAAAAATAGTGTACTATCTATAGTACCACGTTTAAAATTATTTTCTAAAAGGAAAGTAGCAAAACGATCATACCATGCTCTCGGTGCTTGCTTTAGGCCATATAGTGCCTTCTTTAGTTTGTACACGTGATCTGGATGTTTCAAATCTTCAAAACCGGGTGGTTGCTTCACGTATACTTCTTCTTGTATGAATCCGTTTAGGAAAGCACTTTTTACATCCATTTGATATAATTTAAAATCTTTCATGCAGGCAATAGCAAGTAATAGTCGTATAGCTTCTAGACGTGCTACGGGTGCGAATGTTTCATCATAGTCAATTCCTTCTTCTTGATTATATCCTTGTGCAACAAGTCTCGCTTTATTTCTAACAACCTTTCCTTCTTCATTCATTTTATTCCTAAATACCCACTTTGTGCCTATAATAGTCTTATCTTGTGGTCGTGGCACTAAATCCCATACATCATTTCTAACGAATTGATTAAGTTCGTCATGCATAGCATCAATCCAAGATGAATCATTCAAAGCATCATGCACATTTTTGGGCTCAATTTCAGAAATCATAGCATGAAATTCATTTATTTCATCCGAAGTGATTCTTCTACGTGGTCGCACACCGTGAGTGAGGTCGCCTATGATGAGATCATGTGGGTGATCTCTATGCCATCTTGGTTGATTATTTTCTAAGTTATCATGCATTTCTATGTGATCATGTACTTCTTGTGTGTCATTCATATCATGCATATCAAAAGAATCATCATCTTCATTTAAAACGGGTTTCAATTCAAAATCATCGTCATATTCCTTATCTTTATCAATCTCACCAAATTCATTGAATTTAACATGAATAGATTCTATAATTTGTCTAGTGAGAGGATCATAACATCTATATGCCTTTGAATTTATAGAATATCCAACAAAAATGCACTCAATTGATTTGGATTCAAATTTATCTAAATTATCTTTTGTATTCAAGACAAAACATTTGCATCCAAACACACGAAAATAGTCAATCTTAGGAATGCGATCATTCAAAATCTCATAAGGCGTCTTGTTTATTTTCTTTTTTATAGATAGGCGATTTACAATATAGCATGCACAATTTACGGCTTCCGCCCACAGAAATCTAGGCAATTTATTTTCGCAAAGCATAGTTCTAGCGATTTCTTGTAATGTACGATTGTTTCTTTCTACTACTCCATTTAGTTATAGAGTTCTAGGTGGCGAAAACTCATGTTTAATTCTTTTTTCTTCACAAAACGAAATCATCTCTTTGTTTTTAAACTCACCGCCTCTATCGCTTCTTATCCTTTTCACATTTACACCGTATTGATTTTCAAGTTGTTTAATTAATTTAGCAATCTCAACGGAAGAAATAAAGTCCAAGTGTAACGAGAAAAGTTATCAACAATTACGCATGCATAGTGACGCCCACCAAGGCTTATAGTGCGACTAGGACCAAACAAATCGATATGCAATAGTTCTAATATTCTAGTCGTGCTTATTTCATTTTTCGGCTTAAGTGACTCACGTGTTTGTTTGCCTTTTATGCAAGATTCACACAACTGAAAGTTGTCTAAATCAAGCATAGGCAATCCCCGTACTAGGTTCTTTCGTTGAAGTTTTTCTAATGTGGAAATGCCAATGTGTCCTAAACGTCTATGCCATAAATTCACATTGGGTTCATTTGACATAAAACACTTAACTTTAGCGTCTACTACATCATCCATAGATAGCGTAAAAATATTGCCTTCTCGTTTTCCTTTTAAAATGGTTTCTCCATTTTTATTTATTATGTTGCAATAAGGGTGAGTTAAACACACATTAAAACCATTGTCAACAAATTGAGAAATGCTAAGAAGATTGTAGGATAAGTTGCTTACCAAAAATACGTTGGAGATTTGGAGTGTGTTCGGATTACTAATCGTACCTTTTCCAATGATCTTGCCTTCATTGTTGTCTCCAAAGGTCACGGATCCGCCTTTTGTGACCTTCTTTAATTTGGAGAACAAGCTCGGGTCACCCGTCATGTGCCTCGAGCAACCACTGTCAAGGAACCACTTTATTGATGTGTCTTTCGAAGTGTGGTCTCCCTGCAATGTGAAAAGGTGATTTAGGTACCCTTTTAATTTTGGGTCCTTTCGAGTTAGTTAATCACCTTTTGGTAAAGGTACCTTTCGGTACCCATACTTGGGTGATCCTTCTCGGTCTATCAAATGGCAAGAATGTAGATGAAGGTGCAATATAATAGACATGTGGTGCATGCACTTTGGGCCTTTGTCCAAGGACTCCTCTATACTTATTGAATGAAGGATGCTTTTGATATGTCCTTGTGCGTGTGTGCGTAGTGCGTGGATGATATGTATTTCGTGTATGCATTGTTCTTCTCTTTTCATATCTATATGGTACAACGTTATATTTCACATGATATGAAGAAGTGGGGCGTGAGGAAGGGGGCGCTTTTTGCGTCATCTTAGACGCCACTTGCGGCTTAGGGGTGTCTACTTTCTTAGACACAACAAACTTGGTTGGTTTGATTGATACTTCGTTAGTATCAACGTATCCCAGTCCAGTTTTGTCGCTGTCATGCTTTTGTGATAATATGATACGATGCAGCATGTTGGACCCTGTGTCAAACTGTTTCATCATTTTCTCTAAATCGGTATTCCTTGATTTCAAATTTGAAATCTCGGATTTCATTTCATTATTTTGCGTGGTTAATGATGAAATCTCTGCTTTTAATGTAGTAATGACACATGATGACTCTTTCTTTGAATCGCTTAATTGAGCGACAAGATTCTCGTTAGAAGATTCTAACAGTTTCTTGTCTTCAATTAATCGTTTCTTTTCTTTAGCGAGAGTCTTAGTGAATTTATGCAATTCTAGATACTGACTAAAAAGATCATCATAGGAAGGTTCAGAGTCAGAGTCAGAATCAGATGATACCTCATTAGATGCTTTGGAGGCAAAGCATACTTGTGCGGTCTCCTCTTCGGTCTCAGTTTCAGAATCTGATGAATCACTCCAGGTGGCGGCCTTTAGAGCACGCTTCCTTTGTTTGGGTTATGAGACGAGTCTATTTTTGGTCCGCTCCTTGTCAGGGTATTTAGTATTTTGCTTTTCTTTATTGGGGCAGTCATATGATAAGTGTCCGAGTTTGCCACATTCATAACATTTAACGTCTTTATCATTTGACTTGTTTTTATTTCTCTTAGTTGTAGTGCCCTTGTTTTTGTTTCTAAATGACCTTCTCATAAATTTTCTTAGTCCTTTAGCCAATAGAATTAGGTCATCATTTTCCGATTCGGAATCACTATCATCTACGTGATCTGGGGGAGGGGAGACGTATTCATTTGATTTAAAAGCAATAGCTTTACCTTGTTTAGATGATTCCGATTTCCGTATGATGAGTTTATTTTCATAAACTTTAAGTGATCCGATTAGTTCTTCCATCTTTATTGATTTAGTTTCCTTGCTCTCTTCTATTGCGGTCACTTTTGGGTCCCATTCAGAAGGAAGGCTTCGTAGGACTTTCTGTACCTTTTCCTGCGTAGTAAAAGCCTTACCAAGAGACTCAAGAGAGTTGTAGATGTTAGTCAAACGAAGATCCATATCTACAATAGACTCATTGGGCAATAATTTAAAAGACTCAAGTGTAGACATGAGCATGTTAATTTTTGACTCTTTTACTTGACTCGTGCCTTCGTGTTTCATTTCCAGAATCCTCCACATTTCTTGTGCACTTGAACAGTTTGACACATAACTAGACTCACTCTTACTTAATCCGTTTAAAAGCAATTGCATAGCCCTAGCATTCATACTAAGTTTCTTTTATCATCACTCGTATATTCTTGTCTAGTTTTAATAACCTCTAAAGTGACTCCGTCTACGGTGGATACATTAGATGGAACATAAGGACCATCTTCAATGATTGACCAAAGATCTATATCTATAGCCATAAGAAAAAGCTTCATCCTAAGTTTCCACTGAATAAACGACTCACCGTCAAAAAGTGGAGGCCTTTGGCTTGACATACCTTCTTGCTCGGTTTTGAGATTTGTGGATGCCATCTCACTGAATCGTTGGATTCCTTGAAGTGAGTGTTCCTGCGCTCTGATACCACTTGTTAGGTGCAGCAATTGTCCCGTGGCGTAGGCCATGTGGGCCAAGTCACAGTCGAATGCCGTGGGCGCTTGTGTGCTGAATGTACTATAAGGCTAGGGTATGCGTATCTCCTGTCTCCAATTGGTTTTGAGAGAGTTGGTAGCGCTTGAGGTCCTACAAGTGGTATCAGAGCGAGGTCACGGGTTCGATTCCCAGCAGGAACAATTGCTGAGGGGGAGATTGTTAGGTGCAGCAATTGTCCCGTGGCGTAGGCCGTGTGGGCCAAGCCACAGTCGAATGCCGTGGGCGCTTGTGTGCTGAATGTACTATAAGGCTAGGGTATGCGTATCTCCTGTCACCAATTGGTTTTGGGAGAGTTGGTAGCGCCTGAGGTCCTACAGTTATATGCAGCCATAAAATTATTCCATGTTGGCACACACAAATCACCCCACATTAAGGACAAATTGTGGAGATTCCAATTTCAATTTTGTCACATGTGTATGGTGCCACTTTAAGACCAGCCAAGTGCTGAATATTAAAGTTTAATTTATATATATTATGTGTAACATAATATATATAACATGTGCAAAAATTTGGAATTTAATTAGAGAAAAATCGGGTAATCGATAAACGTCGAAAATTCGGTTTTCTACGTACACGACACATGGAACGTTTTCGGCACATCATACAACATGTATCTAGACACTTTTTACATATGTCATACATCTCAAAGTGTTCTAGAAAATTCAATTAAGGGCTGATTGGAATATACCATGTGTGTATTATTAAATGTGCACTATTTTACAAAGTTTGTAAAAATAATATTCAGCACATGCATAATATATGTTACACGCCTAAGACACATTGTTGGAGCCTATGTGGAGCCTTGTTGGCATATTGATTGGTCAAGAATCAAGCATACAATGTTGATGACATAAAGGAAGGAGCCACAAGTAACAATTCAAACTTATGTCTTATTTGTAACACATGCTGAAAATTTCAGCATGTGCATTATAGGCTGGCCGATTTTTGTAACATTATGATGGATATTTTGTGTCTTGATTAAGGTGGATTAATTGGAAGACAATTTGGAAGTGTTTTAAATATTTTATGGAATTAAAATTGTGATATATTTGAATATCGCACATGCTGAAAATTTCAGCATGTGTAGTAATGTATATGGCCGAAATGTTGGCCTCTATTATGTATAATTTTATTCCAAAATTGATAAAGATGTCTTGTACTAAATGATGATTTATTTTCAAGTGATAAATCAAAGAAAACTGTAACAATTTGAAAAGAACATCCATGTATCACATGCTGAAATTTCAGCATGTAAAGTCTTCTTTATGGCCGAAATTTTCACCCTTTTTAGAGAAATATTGTCTTGATTAATTTATGTGATAATATTGGAAGTTATGGTAATTATTCTATGGTGATTTTGGCACATGTTTTTAGTGGAATTCTCAGATTTTCCTAGTCATCAAGTAATGACAACATTCAACCAATCAATGAGTGCCAAGTAAGCAAGAGCTTAATAATCATCCAATGAGGAGATGCCAAGTAAGCAAGAACATGGCACAATGAGGCCACATATTCTCCCAAGGACTTAGAAGACAATTTTCAAGAGGAGAAGGACTAAAAGGGGGGACGGCCACAAGGTTAAAAGAAGAAGCAAGAGAGCAAAACAAGAATAAGAACAAGTCTTGCAAATTCAAAGTGAAAAACACCTAGCACTCTCCTTTTCTACACTCTATTTCTTTCTTCTTCCTAAAAGCATATTGTACTTACATTCATATACTTGAATAGGCTTCTCTTACACCATCACATATTCTTTATCTTTGTAAAAGATTGATTAAGGTGTGATCAATCTTCAATCTTGCAAGATGGTGGTGTTCGTGTGCAATGTATTCAACATACAAGGTTTGTAAAGGGTTGGAGTTGGTGTGTAACTCCATCAATCCTGTGGTAAGGTGTTTTTGTGTTGTGTGATTAGTGTGAACCGAGGAAGGTGTCCTCGAAGACTGGAGTAGGTTGTTTATAACCGAACCAGTATAAAATTCTTGGTGTCATTTACTTTCAGCACTTATATTCTGTTTCAGCACTGTTTATCCTTTTTTATCACACTCGTAAAAATGGTAAACGGATTTCAAAAATTACGAAACTTTCAGGAAACATAACCACATGTTTTAAGGTTCTTTTGGTACAAGTTTTTCAACCCTTTTGGACAAGTATAAGTCACTCAAACGTCCAAAGTTCTGAGACTAGTGCAGTCTAATTTTCAGGCTTGCAAAGGTTGAGACTTTGATCGTATTCGACTTACTTCCCAAAAGAATTTTTCAAAACTATTTCAACCCATTTAAATATAAGGGGTCAGTGGTTAAAATTTTAGAGCATTTGGAGTTACGTACAAATAGGAATAAAATTTTCAAATCAGTCTACCGTTTCTGGCAGATTCGCATAATCTGACCACCAACGATTTTTGAAGGGGTTAAAGGTTTAATTTAAATCTGAAATTTTTAGAAGACACTCATAACATCTGAGGATAAGTTCTCTCAAAATTTCAGAATTTTCGAAGACCTACAACCTAGTTTTAAAACCGTTTTAAAACTGGTCCTGAAAACAGTTTCTGTTTTCAGAAGCTGAGTTCTTGAGTCAAAACTATTTTAAAAACCACACTTTCCGCACCAACTATTCAACCCCCCTTCTAGTGGTGCCTTGCAGATCCTACAAGTGGTATCAGAACGCAGGAACACTCACATTAAAGGATCCAACGATTCAAGTGAGATGGCAACCACAAACTTCAAAACCGATTAAGAAGGTATGTCGAGCCAAAGGCCTCCTCTTTTTGACGGTGAGTCTTTCATTCAATGGAAATTAAGAATGAAGCTCTTTCTTATGGCAATTGATATTGATCTTTGGTCAATCATAGAAGATGGTCCTTTTGTTCCATTTAAGTTATCCACCGTAGATGAAGTCACACTAGAAGTCGTTAAGCCTAGACAAGAGTATACAAGTGAGGATAAAAAGAGACTAAGCATGAACGCTAAGGCTATGCAGTTGCTTTTAAATAGGTTAAGTAAAAGTGAGTCTAGCTATGTCTCAAATTGTTCTAGTGCACAAGAAATGTGGAGAATACTTGAAATGAAACACTAAGGCACTAGTCAAGTAAAAGAGTCCAAGATAAACATGTTTATGTCCACACTCGAGTCATTTAAATTATTGCCTAATGAATCTAATGTTAATATGGATCTTCGCTTGACTAACATTTACAATTCTCTTGAGTCTCTTGGCAAAGCCTTTACTATGCAGGAAAAGGTACAAAAAGTCTTGCGAAGCCTACCATCCGAGTGGGATCCTAAAGTAACGGCAATAGAAGACAGCAAAGAAACTAAGTCAATTAAGATGGAAGAATTAATTGGATCACTCAAGGTTTATGAGAACAAACTCACCATACGTAAATCGGAATCATCAAAACAAGGTAAAGCTATTGCTTTTAAATCAAATGAATACGTCTCTACCTCTTCCGATCACGTAGATGATAGTGATTCTGAATCGGATAACGATGACTTAATTCTATTGGCGAAAGGTTTAAGAAAATTCATGAGAAAGTCGTTTAGAAACAAAAATAAGGCCACTTCGACTAAAAGAAATAAGAACAAGACAAACGATAAGGATGTTAAATGTTATGAATGCGGCTGGACATTTATCATGTGACTGTCCTAATAAGGACAAGCAAACAAATAAATACCCTGACAAGGATGGGAACAAGAATAGACTCGTCTCAGAACCTAAGCAAAGGAAACGGGCTCTCAAAGCCTCCACTTGGAGTGATACATCGGATTCCGAGACTGAAACTGAAGAGGAGACTGCACAAGTATGCTTTGTGTCCAAAGCATCGAATGAGGTATCATCTGACTCTGATTCTGACTCTGAGCCTTCTTATGATGATCTTTTTAGTCAGTACTTAGAATTGCATAAATTCACTAAGACTCTCGCTAAAGAAAAGAAGCGATTAATTGAAGACAAGAAGATGTTAGAATCTTCTAACGAAAATCTTGTCGCTCAATTAAACGATTCTAAAGAAGAGTCATCATGCATCATTAATGCATTAAAGACAGAGATTTCATCATTGACTACGCAAAATAATGAAATGAAATCCGAGATTTCAAGTTTGAAATCAAGGAATACAGACTTAGAGAAAATGATGAAACAGTTTGATACGGGATCTAACATGCTACATCGTATTATCTTATCACAAAAGCATGACAGCGATAAAACGGGTTTGGGATACGTTGAAACAAATGAAGTATCCATCAAACCAACTAAGTTCGTAGTGTCTAAGAAAGTAGACACCCCAAAACCAAAAACGGCGTCTAAGATGACGCAAAGACTCTCTCTCCTCCTCATGCCCCACTTCTTCCTCATATCATGCGAAATACAATTTTGTGCCATATAGATATGAGAAGAAACAAGTGATGCATACACGTCATCCATTTCATTCATCTAGATCACGCACTACGCACACAAACATAAGGACATATCAAAAACATCCTACATTTAGTGAGTACAAAGGAGTTCTTGGCCAAAGGCCCAAAGTGCACTCACCACATGTTTACTACATTGCATCTTCATCTACATTCTTGCCATTTGCTAGACCGAGAAGGATCACCCAAGTATGGTACCGAAAGTTACTTTTACTAAGAGGTGAATAACTAACTCACAAGGACCCAAAATTAAAAAGGGTATCTAAATCATCTTTGCACATTGCAGGGAACCCACACATCAAAAGACACATCTATCAAGTGGTTCCTTGACAGTGGTTGCTCGAGGCACATGACGGGAGACTCGAGCCTATTCACAAAATTAAAGAAGGTCACAAAAGGCGGATTCGTGACCTTTGGAGACAACAATGAAGGCAAGATCATCGGAAAAGATACAATTGGAAACCCAAGCACTCTTCAAATCTCAAACGTCTTTTTGGTAAGCAACTTATCCTATAATCTTCTTAGCATTTCGCAATTTATTGGCAATGGTTTTGATGTGTGTTTCACTCACGCTTATTGCAATATAATAAATAAAAATAGAGAAACCGTGTTAAAAGGAAAACGAGAAGGAAACATCTTTACGCTTTCTATGGATGATATGTTAGACGCTAAAGTTAAGTGTTTCATGTCAACGAACCTGACGTAAATTTGTGGCATAGACATTTAGGACATATTGGCATTTCTACACTAGAAAAACTCCAACGAAAGAACCTTATACGAGGATTGCCTACACTTGATTTAGACAACTTTCAGTTGTGTGAATCTTGCATAAAAGGCAAACAAACACGCGAGTCACTTAAACCTAAGAATGAAATAAGCACGACTAGACTTTCAGAATTATTACACATTGATTTGTTTGGTCCTAGTCGCACTACGAGCCTTGGTGGGCGTCATTATGCTTGCGTGATTGTTGATGATTTTTCTCGTTATACTTGGACTTTATTTCTTGCACATAAGGATGATAGTGCCATTGAGATTGCGAAATTAATCAAACAACTTGAAAATCAATACTGTTTCAATGTGAAAAAGATAAGAAGCGATAGAGGCGGTGAATTAAAAACAATGATATGATTTCATTTTGCGAAGAAAAAGGAATCAAGCAGGAGTTTTCGCCACCTAGAACTCCACAATTAAATGGAGTAGTAGAAAGAAAGAATAGAATATTACAAGAAATCGCTAGAACTATGTTATGCGAACATAAATTGCCTAGATTTCTGTGGGCGGAAGCCGTAAACTGTGCATGCTACATAGTGAATCGCTTGTCCATTAGAAAGAAAATAAACAAGACGCCTTATGAAATATTAAATGATCGCATGCCTAAAATTGACTATTTTCGTGTGTTTGGATGCAAATGTTTTGTTTTAAATACAAAAGACAATTTAGATAAATTTGAGTCTAAATCAATTGAGTGCATCTTTGTTGGATATTCTGTAAATTCAAAAGCATATAAATGTTATGATCCTCTCACTAGACAAATTATAGAATCTATTCATGTGAAGTTTAATGAATTTGGTGAGATTGATAAAGATAAAGAATATGATGATGACTTTGAATTGAAACCCGTGTTGAATGATGATGATGGCTCGTTTGATATGCATGATACACTAGAAATACATGATCACTTAGAAATGCATGATAACATAGAAAATAATCAACCAAGATGGCATAGAGATCACCCACATGATCTCATTATAGGCGATATCACTCACGGTATGCGACCACGTAGAAGAATAACTTCGGATGAAATAAATCAATTTCATGCTATGATTTCCGAAATTGAACCCAAAAATGTGCATGATGCTTTGAGTGATTCTTCTTGGGTTGATGCTATGCATGATGAGCTTAATCAATTTGTTAGAAATGATGTATGAGATTTAGTGCCACGACCACAAGATAAGACCATAATAGGCACAAAGTGGGTGTTTAGAAATAAAATGAATGAAGAAGGAAAGGTCGTTAGAAATAAAGCTAGACTTATATCACAAGGCTATAATCAAGAAGAAGGAATTGACTATGATGAAACATTTGCACCCGTAGCACGTTTAGAATCTATACGACTTTTACTTGCCATTGCTTGCATGAAAGATTTTAAACTTTATCAAATGGACGTAAAAAGTGCATTCCTAAATGGATTCATACAAGAAGAGGTATACGTGAAACAACCACCAGTTTTTGAAGATTTTAAACATCTCGATCACGTGTACAAACTAAAGAAGGCACTATACGGACTAAAGCAAGCACCTAGAGCATGGTATGATCGTTTTGCTACTTTCCTTTTAGAAAATGGTTTTAAATGAGGTACTATAGATAGTACATTATTTTTGAAACAAGATAAATCGGATTTACTTATTATTCAAATCTATGTTGATGACATTATTTTCGGTTCTACCTCACATAAACTTGTTGAAGATTTTGAAAATTGCATGAAATCCGAATTTGAAATGTCTATGGTTGGCGAACTTAACTATTTTCTTGTCTTGCAGATTAAGAAAACGAGTAAAGGCATTCACATAAGCCAAGCTAAATATGTAAATGACATGATTAAAAAGTTCAACTTTGAAAATTTAAAACCATCCCCCACCCCTATGAGTGTCACTACTAAATTGGATAAAGATGAACACGGTAAAGATTTTGATAACGCCTTATATAGATCTATGTTTGATTCTTTGCTATATCTTACTGCTAGTAGGCCTGATATCATGTTCAGTGTATGCATGTGTGCACGTTTTCAAAGTCAACCTAAGGTGTCTCACTATAATGCGGTAAAAAGAATATTCCGCTATATTAAGCACACGCCCACCATAGGCATTTGGTATGATAAAGATTGTGAATTTGACTTACATGCTTATACTGATGCAGATTATGGTGGATGTAAGATAGATAGAAAAAGCACGAGTGGAACTTGCCAATTTATAGGAAACTCACTCATTTCATGGTTTTCCAAAAAGCAAGCAAGCGTAGCTTTATCCACTACTGAGGCTGAGTACATGACACTTAGTCTATATTGCACACAATTATTATGGATAAAACAACTACTTTCAGATTTTGGAATTACCGTAAATAGAATTCCTATATATTGTGATAGTATGAGTGCAATTAATCTGTCTAAGAACCCCGTATTACATTCTAAGGCCAAGCATATAGAAATACGCTATCGCTTTCTTCGTGATCACGTAAATAATGGTGATATCGTCATAGATCACGTACGCACAGAAGCACAAGTAGCGGATATCTTTACTAAAGCCTTAAATCAAGCCACGTACGAAAATCTTCGTTCTAAATTAGGCATGATTTCTGCTGATTTGATTTGATTCTCTTTCCATATTTACAGGCATATTTTGAATGACTTTCCAAAATAAAGGGGGAGAGAAAGCATGATTTAAGGGGGAGAGAGATACTGATACTGATTGCATAAATTAAGGGGGAGCAATTTGAAATTTGAAATTCAAATTTTGAATTTATGCATGATTGAAGGGGGAGCGATAAAATTTAAATCATGGTTATAGGTTATTTTGAAAATCATCAAAAGGAGGAGATTGTAGAGAAAAAGTGGTTTGAGTGATTTCAAAATACATGATTTAAACGTATTGCATAAAAACGTACATGACATAAACGTGTGCATGACATATTGCATATAACTTGCCTTATATAGTTCATATATAATGTTTCCGTACTAACGAGCCATGAAGCTTTAAAGCTTACATCAAATGGCAAACATTTGTTATGTTTGAACTATTTTCAGGTGCCACCATTAATGAACTAAACTAGTTCATTAAGTGAAGGACTTAGTTAATTAAACTAAGTAGTTCATTAAAGGAAGCAACATTTGGACAAGGCACAAAGGCAACAAGATTAAGAAAGGAAAGTCTCCTCCTCCTCCTCTCACCAAATATACACGCCATTTATGTGTGTATTATATATATATATATATATATATTCATATTTTTTGAAAAAGGCACATACACATGTATTCCAACGTACGACCGACACATTACATATTTTACGTACGTACGTTAACGTCACACCACCATACTTAACTCATATTTATGAGTATATTCAGGTCTTATATCATATGATATAAGTCATGGTGATGCCAAATTAAATACGACACGTTAAAAGGTTCTAAACCGAAAATTGTCGTATCGGGCGAATACTGAAACTTCGCCCAACGTGTCACGTACTTGCCATAAATAGATGGCCAGTCCCTACACCTCAAAAATATAAATAATTTTCGTGGCCTACATGTTATATGCAGCCATAAAATCATTCCATGTTGGCACACACAAATCACCCCACATTAATGACAAATTGTGGAGATTCCAATTTCAATTTTGTCACATGTGTATGGCGCCACTTTAAGACCAGCCAAGTGCTGAATATTAAAGTTTAATTTATACATATTATGTGTAACATAATATATATAACATGTGCAAAAAGTTGGAATTTAATTAGAGAAAAATCGGGTAATCGATAAACGTCGAAAATTCGGTTTTCTACGTACACGGCACATGGAACGTGTTTGGCACATCATACAACATGTTCTAGACACTTTTTACATATGTCATACATCTCAAAGTGTTCTAGAAAATTCAATTAAGGGCTGATTGGAATATACCATGTGTGTATTATTAAATATGCATTATTTTACAAAGTTTGTAAAAATAATATTCAGCACATGCACAATATATGTTACACGCCTAAGACACATTGTTGGAGCCTATGTGGAGCCTTGTTGGCATATTGATTGGTCAAGAATCAAGCATACAATGTTGATGACATAAAGGAAGGAGCCACAAGTAACAATTCAAACTTATGTCTTATTTGTAACACATGCTGAAAATTTCGGCATGTGCATTATAGGCTGGCCGATTTTTGTAACATTATGATGGATATTTTGTGTCTTGATTAAGGTGTATTAACTGGAAGACAATTTGGAAGTGTTTTAAATATTTTATGGAATTAAAATTGTGATATATTTGAATATCACACATGCTGAAAATTTCAGCATGTGTAGTAATGTATATGGCTGAAATGTTGGCCTCTATTATGTATAATTTTATTCCAAAATTGATAAAGATGTCTTGTACTAAATGATGATTTATTTTCAAGAGTTAAATCAAAGAAAACTTGGTAACAATTTGAAAAGAACATCCATGTATCACATGCTGAAATTTCAGCATGTAAAGTCTTCTTTATGGCCGAAATTTTCACCCTTTTTAGAGAAATATTGCCTTGATTAATTTATGTGATAATCTTGGAAGTTATGGTAATTATTCTATGGTGATTTTGACACATGTTTTTAGTGGAATTCTCAGATTTTCCTAGTCATCAAGTGATGACAACATTCAACCAATCAATGAGTGCCAAGTAAGCAAGAGCTTAATGATCATCCAATGAGGAGATGCCAAGTAAGCAAGAACATGACACAATGAGGCCACATATTCTCCCAAGGACTTAGAAGACAATTTTCAAGAGGAGAAGGACTAAAAGGGGGGACGGCCACAAGGTTAAAAGAAGAAGCAAGAGAGCAAAACAAGAATAAGAACAAGTCTCGCAAATTCAAAGTGAAAAACGCCTAGCACTCTCCTTTTCTATACTCTATTTCTTTCTTCTTCCTAAAAGCCTATTGTACTTACATTGATATACTTGAATAGGCTTCTCTTAGACCATCACATATTCTTTATCTTTGTAAAAGATTGATCAAGGTGTGATCAATCTTCAATCTTGCAAGGTGGTGGTGTTCGTGTGCATTGTATTCAACATACAAGGTTTGTAAAGGGTTGGAGTTGGTGTGTAACTCCATCAACCCTGTGGTAAGGTGTTTTTGTGTTGTGTGATTAGTGTGAACCGAGGAAGATGTCCTCGAAGACTGGAGTAGGTTGTTTATAACCGAACCAGTATAAAATTCTTGATGTCATTTACTTTCAGCACTTATATTCTGTTTCAGCACTGTTTATCCTTTTTGATCACGGTCGTAAAAATAGTAAACGGATTTCAAAAATTACGAAACTTTCAGGAAACATAGCCACATGTTTTAAGGTTCTTTTGGCACAAGTTTCAACCCTTTTGGAAAAGTATAAGTAACTCAAACGTCCAAAGTTCTGAGACTAGTGCAGTCTGATTTTCAGGCTTGCAAAGGTTGAGACTTTGATCGTATTTGACTTACTTCCAAAAAGAATTTTTAAAAACTGTCTCAACTCATTTAAATATAACTTATAAGGGGTTAGTGATTAAAATGTCAGAGCATTTGAAGTTACGTACAAATAGGAATAAAATGTTCAAATCAGTCTACCGTTTCTGGCAGATTCGCGCAATCTGACCACCAACCATTTTTGAATGGGTTAAAGGTTGAATTTGAATCGGAAATCTTTAGGAGACACTCATAACATCTTAGGATAAGTTCTCTCAAAATTTCAAAATTTTGGAAGACCTACAACCTAGTTTTAAAAACGTTTTAAAACTGGTCCTGAAAACAGAAACTGTTTTCAGAAGCTGAGTTCTTGAGTCAAAACTATTTTAAAAACCACACTTTCCGCACCAACTATTCAACCATCCTTCTAGTGGTGCCTTGCAGATCCTACAGATGGTACACTAAAAACCATTTCACAATGCATGTCATAAAAGATGTCATCTTTGATCATCAACATCATAGAATCACCATTTTCCTCTTTAGATGTGATGGCTTTCGATCCTCCATCATAGGCCATGAATTCGTCACCATCATCATGATGTGTATCTTGATGATCTTGGCCTAAGGAGGTGTGATTCCATGGATGATACACCTTATATGCTTGTATGTCATTTTTATCATGATCACCACCATAATCATAATCTTGTGATCATGAATATATTTATATGATGTGATTTGAACATGTTAAAATTATGGATTTTGATGTACATCATGAATCATTATAAAAATACTTATGGTTTGTGAAACATGAAGATAGATGTCATCATCATTAGCACCAAGCATGCATTCTATATGTTGAAATATCCATATTGAAACACCCGCTACTTTTGGCCAATGGGTCTAAATTATGTCACATTGAGATACAAATTTCTATTGGAGTATATTTACATAATTATGTATAAGAATGATATGTAAATAAAAAGGAAAATGGCCATGAGTGTAACGATTACATAATGTTGAAATTCCAAGAATTGGACACTACTAGTTTTCGACCCAATGGCCATTTTGGCACCTAAAATGATGAATTACAACAATGTAACAATCTCTATGGAATTAGATATTTATTATGTGTCATATATATGAAAAATGAACACAATGGAACACTACATGAAATTGAGGAATTTAATTAGTGTAAATGGGCACTTTTCGACCCTAGGCCCAAATTTGATGCCTTGTCATGGATTAACCTCTTCCAAGCATAGTCATGTAAATGCTTATAAAATATGTGTTGGGATTATATCATTGAAAGACAAACATAAATGTTCAATAGTTAAAAAGATAAATTAAGAAAAGACTTACACCAACTTTCGGCCCTGAGGTGTATGGCCCTATTCAACATGATTTATAACCACTTGTACTCTGTTACCTAAATATGAGTATTACCTGTGTAATATATGTAAGCAAATAACATAATTACCTAACACCTCACATCAAAGAAATTAAATTATGCATGTATGACAACACACGGCACAAAAAGGTCAAATCGGCCCGAGTAAGACAAGCTAATTGAATAAATATTAACTAAATACAACTATGAACGAATAAATACAAATTCCAATTAAGAATGACCATGAAACTAATTTCAGAAAAGAGACATACATTAAGCATTCCCTCATGCATATTGTCTTCATGATTTTTCAACACAATGAGTTTTATATACGAACATATTTATGAAATGATTTCTGCAAGAAAGGTTTTAAAGTTCTCTTGATTTAAGAATTATACCGCGAGACGAATGATTCCACATGACTTATGCATGCATCTATGGTTGAGTGTAATACCTTGTTAAGGACAAGGGTTCTCTACCTTTTCTGTATACGCATGATCTGGTGGCTGAGTGTAACACCTTGTCCCGGACAAGGGTTCTTTGCCTTTCAGTTATGTCTACGATGTTATGTGTGGAGAGCTGCCTGATGTCTGGTCTGGGGGAGGATGTAAGGGAAAAGTACGTTGTTGCAGAGTGTAACACCACGTCCAGGACTCGGGTTCTCTGTTATAACACGTCACCGTTAGTCCTATGTACGTATGATGTAACACCATGGTTAAACCATCAGGATTCATAGACGACACTCGTGGCTACTCGGGGAATCATTTGATATGTCGTGGGTATCATTCTTATGTTACCAAAAGTGCTATAGCCAATCATGCCATGTCATGTTTATGTATGTATGAAAGGAAATGTTTTTCAAAAGTTTTACGATGCATACATCACGATCATGCCTCATGAACCCTCTAGTGCCCCTAAGTTATAACTCTCGTAGTACAAGGCCAAGTACGATTAAAGAACAATAAGAAACAAACTGAAGAGATTGCACACAAGAACGATACCGACTATATGCTAAGATAAGAATGATTAAAGGAAAAGTCTTTTTATTTTATGATGCTCTCTATCTATGACATTCTTCTATTATATGATATCTGCCAGATTTACTGTACTTTTTACCTTTGTTGATTTCTTTACTGTTATCTCCATTCATATGATACATTTGATATTTGAGCTATACTTCACTGTATTACCCACTTCTCCAGTCCCCATGCATGATCCACTTGACGAATCTAGGCAGAAATACTTGCTGAGCAATTCGTTATCGCTCACCCTTTTATTTTACGATGCAGACCCACATGACCCCGAGCCATAGTTCATAGAGGATGAGCCTCGAGACTAGGTGTGAAGAGCTGGCTAGTAGCCAGCAGTGACATCTTTTGTATTTTAGATATTCAGCTCTGAATTATGATATTTTGTACTCATGATGTACTGATGGAATTTATTCGGATGTATTAGGATATACTTATGTCGAGATTTATTTCTGCTTATGTTACTTTTCTTCCGCTCATCAATACATGCTATGACGATCCGTGCATGAATGTTATCTACCCCTTGTACTTCTCGTAACAGAGTACGACGGGTGAACTGTGTCGACACCTAGTCCTGGACGGGGCTCTACAGTTTGGATACTGAGATTACTCATTCTACCCTGCAGGAGCGTGTTGATGTAGTTCTAGAAACATAGTTTCGTGATGCTTCGGTGGCTATTGCACGTCGCATGACTTCACCTCGTCTGTGTCTGCCTGATGGGGATTTATTGGCGTTTTTTGAGACACCCCCTGACGGGGATGGCTTCGTCGCTGTATTTCCAAAGAAGCAGCAACGTACTCGTAAGGAATTGCCTCCGCATCTGCCTTCAATGATTCTGCACACAGTGCACATCGGGCCCTTTCTTCACACAGGCGGCACCTTCCTTCTCCACGAATATTTTTAAGTGGAATCTGCACGCTTGACACCATCGTTGTCAATATTGAAGCATCTGATCCAGGTTCCTAATATTACTTGCAATAATTGAGCCTAAACATTTGGAGCGCCATATTACACACTTCCAGTTACAGTTAGGTTTCTCTCATTCTTCGGTTGCATGTGGTGGTAAGATTTGGTTGTTTTAGCTTGATGTTTACTTTCGATTAGAAGATACACGTGGGCTTGATCAGTTGGTGCATGTTCGTTTTCGCTATATTTTGGCTGAAATTGTTTTCTGGTGGACGATTATATATGCTCCCCTCACCGTTGCGTCTCATAGATCTCTATAGCAGGGGATTTGTGCACATGCCCAGTGGTGGTGGAACCATGGTTGCTATCAGGTGATTGTAATAGATTTCGGACGCTTGATGATAATTGGGGCCTCCACGCCTACTTTGGCGAGTTTATCTGATTTTAATACTTGCATTGAGAGTTGTGATTTGATGGGCGTTTCACTTGGGTGGATGGCAGAGGGCTTGGCCGGGTGCATCGACGCCTTGATTCGATGTTTTCCGATGCTTGTTTTGTTGATGTTTTTGAGCATATAAGACTCCATCATTTGCCTCGGGTAACGTCGGATCATTCTCCCTTGCTACTCTGATGTCACGTGCATAGTCCAGTTGGCCGAAAATCATTTCGCCTTCTTGATGCATGATTGCACCATCCAGATTTCTTTACTTTCGTGAAGGATTTCTAATCTTCGTATCCAACAGTAGGAGGCATGTATAGGTTTTGTGATAAGTTGAAGCGGCTAAAACAGGATTTGAAGCAGTGGAATCAGAATGCCTTTGGTAACATTTTTCAACACCTAACGGTGACCGAGCGAGCAGTACAGGTGGGAGAAAGGTGCTTCAATGTGGGCGAGACTCCAGAAACTTGAGCGGAATATCATCGAGTTAAGGCAGAGTATGCGGCTGCAACCAAGAATGAATTTCTTTTATGGAAGTAGAATGCATGAGTCCGCTGGTTGTTGGACGAGGATGCAAGCAAAAAGTATTATCACGCGGTAATCAAGGGGAGGCGCAATAGGCTCCACATTTAGCAAGTACAAGCGGCTGACGGTACGGTATGTGACACGTAGCTCGATATGGAGGCTAAGGTAGTGGCTTCCTATTCGGCTTTGCGAAGGACAACACGGGAGACTTCCCTCATATACTTAATCACTTCCCTAA
Organism: Eustoma russellianum; assembly: GCA_036186865.1. Taxonomy (NCBI): domain Eukaryota; kingdom Viridiplantae; phylum Streptophyta; class Magnoliopsida; order Gentianales; family Gentianaceae; genus Eustoma; species Eustoma russellianum. The sequence goes on along the minus strand of AP025060.1, from coordinate 26,410,468 downwards.
CTTGCTGACAGGGAAGATAATGCACAATTAGTATGTATGCCTATGGAGGAGGAGGTTCGCCAGGCGGTGTGGCAGCTAGATCCTCAGAGGCGGCAGACCCAGATAGGTATCATGGTGAGTTTTATCATTCGTGCAGGTCTATTATACGCTCGGATGACTATAAGTCTGTGCAGGAGTTCTTTTTCGGTATTCCGTTGCCAGTTGCAATATCCAGCACGCTCATTACATTACTTCCTAAGTGTGACGCACATTCTTCATTTGGTGGTTACTGTCCTATTTGCCTATCTACCTTTATAAGTAAGATTAACAATTGGATCATTGCCACTCAACTAAATCGTCTGCTCCCTCGCCTTATTTCTCAGGAGAAAACTGGTTTCACGAAAGGATATGATATTTCCTCACCGGTGCTTCTGACAAATGAGATGATACATATGCTGGATAAAGGCGACTTGGATTCACAAGTGTGCCTGAAATTGGATATGATGAAAGCATTTAATCTGGTCAGCTGGGAATAAATGAAAAAAGTCATGACCTGTTTTGGTTTCACCAGTTTTTTGATTCATACGATTATTAATCAATTGTAGCAAACTCGACTACCGGTGTTGGTCAATGACACCCCTTGTGGTTTTTTCATCCGGGTCGAGAGGTTAAGCATGGAGATCTATTATCTCCTCTACTCTTTATATTGTCCTCTAAGGGTTTTAGCCGGGGACTTCGTGCTCATGTGGAGGATGGCAGCATATGCCCTTTTCAGCTGGGCAGGATACCTGTTTCGGTAGCTCATTTGGCTTAAGCAGATGATTTATTGCTACTCTTGCGGGGAGATATTAGAAATTTGTTAGCTTTGAAATGATTTCTGGCACAATATGAGCGAGCCTCGGGTCAAAAAGCTGATTTTGAGAAAATTCATTTTGTGCTTCATCAGGCACATATTTGCCGCGGCTTAGGAGAATTGAGGCGGTCCTATGATGACTTCTTCCACATCGCCGTTGCGTTATTTAGGCTCTCATTTGTATAAAGGTATTAATCGCGCACACTATTGTGTGACTTTGATCCAACACTTTGACAGGCGCTTAGCAGGTTGGCAGAATCGACTGCTTATACAGGTAGGCCGATTAGTATCAAAATGCTATGTTCTCAGCTCTTGAAGTCTACATGTAATGGCGGCTGCTAGACTCCCTAAATCCGTCACACAAGAATAACAGTGGAAAATGGCGAATTTCGTTTAGGGGTGATGGTCATAAGCATCAATGGGTCTCCTGGCAGAACATATCTGCTCCGCAGGATCAAGGCGATTGGGGGTTACACAATTTGCCTGCCTTGTAGGCCACTTATACTTGTCGACTTTGGTGGTAGTACTATTAGCAACACACATTGTGGAGTCGATATATGTTGCAAAAATATGGTCATCGAAGGGATTATCAGCCACATATTATAGATTCAGTTGCGTGGCGCATGATTTGTCGGTATCATCAGCTATGTGCGCCATATTGTGCAGGGGAAAGGGTGGATATAAGTTGGTCCCTGTCACCTACAGAAAATTTTACGCTTAGCTCTGCGCATGACATTTATCGGGTGTCTCGTCCGAAGATATTTCCCATACTTATATTTGGCATCCTCGCCAATGGCCGACAACCAGTCTCCTCTTATGGTGCTTGTTTCATAGAGCTTTGCCACTAGAAGATTTTCTAGCTTCATGATGATCATGTCTACGCAATGTCCTTTTTGCAATGTGGCATCGGCTGCAGTTGATCATATATTCCTGTGTTATTCTGCTATTAAGCACATTTGGCGATATTTTGCCGATATATTGGACATTTTCACCTCCCGATCTTCTTCTCTTTGCCCGTATTTTATGTCTTGGTGGTTATTATTCGCCTCCTCCTCCCTATGGGGTGTTTTGATCATTATACTGCCACAAATCATTGTACCTGATATTTGGCGTTCTTACATGGCTGTAGTATACGATGATCGTACGTGGAGTGCTTCGTCACTGTTGGCAGCGATACAAGCGGATGTATATATTTGGTGTCAGCGTAAAGATGGGAGTAAGTTGGTGCATACATATTCGGTTTTATTCCACGCCGGCATAATGCCTTTTATACGTGTACGTCGAATACAGATTGTGCAATGGATATTTCCTCCTTTGGGCCGCATGAAGCTCAACACGAATGCCGCCATCGGATGTGCCACTGCAGCAAGAGTATCGATACTGAGGGACTCAGCTGGTCTATGCCGTGGGGCTTTATCTTTTCGTCTGCCACATGTATCGCCATTAGAGGCGGAGGCTCAAGCACCACTTCTAGGTTTGATCTATTTTCTTCCATGATATCCTACGTTGATTATGGAGACAGATTGTTATGAGCTTATACCGATGATGGCCATGACATCACATCCTCCACGCCGACCAGTAATTCAGCAACTGCAGAGTATTATTCAGGCGAGTAATGTCAAATTCTTATATGCGCCACGTGAGGCCAATAGTGCTACACATTTCTTAGCACAACACAGCACGGGGGAGGATACCAATCGTGTTTTTACTTCAGCGAGAACGTTACCATCTCTGGTTCAAGGTTGTGTCCTGACCGATCGATCTACTGCATCGTTAAGGAATGTCTCGCAGGCATAATGATACGACCTGCTTTTCCGGGTCACTAGAAAATGAAATAAGATAACAGAAAATAGAACGCACATGCGATGTCGATTAAAATTTTGATGGAATTTAAATTTTTATTTAGGATTAACAAGGACGTCACCATTATATATTGGGGTTAGAAACGCTCGGAAAATAGCCTAACGATAAGTTAACAAATATAGCAAGACTCGACGGGATTAGATGACGAACATTCGAACATACGATAGGATTTAAATAATTAGTCTGTAGCAATCTATGTCGGTAAACATAATTAAACCAAATAAAAATACTCGACACGATAATTTCACCACAGAAACAAATAGAAAAACACGATAGAACATAATCAATGCCCTAGAAGAATGAAAAAAATCGTATGTGTATAAAATATAATTGTATATGTCGCCAATTAGGGTAGAAAAAGAAAAAAGAAAGTGTGTTTAGAAAAAGACCCCCAACAAAATACCAAGTGGATAAAATTGTGTAGAAATCAAATGATGGCATTTTGTCCTATTCTATCCACCCAAACACCCACATGGCCACCCCCTTCCTTACAAGTAAAATAAAAGTTTTCTTCTGTTTCTTTTACTACACAACAAAACCCTACACATTTTTACCCCAATTATCATTTTTCTCCCACTTTATCCTACATGGCAAATAGGACAAAACCCTTTCTCCCTACTTTACCTCATTAGGCCGCCACGCCCTATTCCCCAAAAAGTCATTCACTTTCTTACACTCTTCCCACCCTATCATAACCCTACAACCTAATAATTCCAAACCTCCAAAATTTAGCTAAGAAAATTCCTCTCTCCTCCCTCTTTTCTCTCCCACCATCTGCTGAACATCACCAAAAAGAGAGAAGGAAATTATTCTCTCACTTCCACATTTCAACTTCTTACACACTCTTTCCACCTTATTATTACCTCACTACCTAATCTTTTACACCCATCACTTCACAAATTTCTTTCTTCTCTTCCCTTTTAAGCCTCACTTTCGGCTAACAACTTCAACAAAAGAGGAAAACTCTTTTTTCCCTTAATTTCTCCCATTCTACACTCCACCTTTCTCCCAACATCATATCTCCTTCCACCCTCTCTCGTCATTTCCCCAATAAACATCTTCTTCTCTCCTCCTCCCCTTTATTTCGGCCGAGCTACACAAATGGAGAAAACCCCTTTGTTTCTTCACTTCACACTCTCAACTCCTCCTCCATAGTCTCTCCTCCTTCTTCCAAACAACTCAAGTCTTTAAACTTCTCTCCCTCTCCATCTATGGCTGAGAATCATATAGGTAAGCAAAGAAGATTTTTCTTCTCTTCACACCTTGTAAACATCATTTAAACCAACTCCCTAAACCATTTTCTCTACATCATCTTACACTTAAACAATCCTTCATCTTCAACCAAACCATTTCTCTCTCTTTCAATAAACAAACAAGTCCTCCAACATTTTTCCTTAGTTGGCCGTGAGTCTCATCAAGGTTGAATGGAAGATTTTTCTTTTCTTCACTTCATCTACACACATCTAAGGCTAGGTTTCACCATCTCCTTCATTACGAGTGTCATGGCTGAAATCTTAAAGGTTTAGAAACCAAGGTGTATCAACGTAAGAACACCATTTAAAGTAGGTTATATTTCTTTCATTTATTTAGCTTTATAAATTGTGCACTAACTCCTCCATTTTCATCTTGAAATTGAGGTTATCATGGAAGCAAGGGAAAGAGTTTCTCTTCCAAGTTAAGTGAAGAAATTATCACTTTAAAGTGTAATAAAAGTGGTAACGACAAGTATTGTTCCTAGATCCTACATGGATCTTCAAATGTTAAGAAAATATGTTTATATCAAAGTTGGATCATTCATAAAATATATTCAAAATTTCTCCACAAGAATATGTAGAATACATGTTTTTATGTGATGTTTATATATGGTATATATATATGTATATATATATAAGCCATACACGACCATAGGCTAATTGAAAATAAAAATGTGACTATGTTATATATATGCATATATAAAATCGGCCAAAAGGCCTTTCTATGGTAAAATGGTTTATTTACAAGTTATGTATACTTATATGTATAATATATAGGTTAAGATATGAAAAATGACTAGTTTATATGTTATGGAAATATATATATATATATATATATATATATATAAATTGTATAAAAATCCATACACGTAAGTATATATGTATATGTATACAGTCATAAATCACTATTCAGACTTAAATAATTCATCATTACGTTGTAATTACATATATGTATAATACATGGAAATATTAGTTTGTTGACATTTATATATATATGAAAGACAGCCAAAAAGACTTTTTATAGGAAAAATGACTTATTTTGAGATATAGACACATATATGTATAATGGATAAATATATATATATATATATGTGTGTGTGTGTGTAGGTGTACATATATGTATGTTTCGGTCACAAGGCCATTTTAATGCTAAAACTGGCTTTAATAAAGGTTATGTACACACACACACACATATATATATAATATGTTAAGATATAAAAATGGCTAAATTTTGTACTCTATCTAACATGTCATAAAAATATACATAAGTAGGCATGCTTACATATTTTCAGCCATGAGGCCTTACCATATTAAAAATGGTTTTCTTATGTTTCAAATATACATATAATTATGATATATATGTTAAGTAGGGAAATAGGCTAAGTATGTATTCTATATAACATGTCATAACAAGGTAAAAAAATATATGTAGGCAATATGTACATATATAAGTACACGGCCACAAGGCATTTCATAATATATATATATATATATATATATATATATATATATATATATATATATTTATATATATATATATATATATGACTCTACAACATGTTATGTATACTAATATGTACATTTTATGACAAGATGTAAGTTATGATGTAAGTTATGAAATTTCTAGATGCTATGCTAAGGTAATTAGAAATTAAATGTTCTAGGCACTTAAGTTATGAATTATGAACTACATATGTGGAATACATGTTAAGAAAGCAGTGTTGGATGAGAAATGACCAAAAAGGGGGCTGTTTGGATGCCTTGTCCGGTTTGTACTCTTATAGGGGTAAAAATGATATTTTCTTTAAGTTATGATATGTAGAATATAAATAAGTAAGTGATGTTTTATTTAAGTGGTAGTATGTCCAAGATACCATCATTGGCCAAGTCTCATGTTGCATGAAAACAAAGTTTGAAAAGTTCTTTTTATTGCATTACATGTTTTAAAAGTTTATACACGTATGAACAATAAATATGAGACAAATGATTCCAATAAGACACGTTATGTTATGTTGTAGCGCCGTCCTGACATCGGGACCGAACTGGTAGGCATCAGGGGTCCATGTTTACACTATGGCTGAGTGTAACACCGGGTCTGGGACACAGGATCTTTGTCATAATGCGTCACCGTTAGTACATATACATATGTTTATGATGTTTTATGTCGTACATGTACTACATGGGGAATCATTCGGTATGTCGTGCGTTATTATTCTTATGAGAAGTGCTATAGCCATCATGAAATATTCTGTCTTCATATTACGAAATGCCAAGTCATGTTTATGAAAATGCCAAGTTATGTTTACGGAAGAAAGTCATGAGATGTTATGAAAAGTCACGTTTTATGCATCATGTCATAATATGTTTATAAAAAGCCGTGTTTTATGCATCATGTCATGTTCATGTTACCTTAAGGTTATGATTAAGAATTCCTTAAGTCTATGATATCATTATAATGGTCAATGTAGTGATTATGCATAAAAGGGCAGTATATGTAAGATGTATGAGAGTAGTATAAGGTATGGATTAGAAGTTGAGTATGGATCTGATGCAATGTTACGGACTAAGTAGAATGAGATGTTGCCACGTTATGTTGTCAAATTCTCTTGGTCTTACATGCGTTAAAGTTATATCTATGTTATGATGTTTTACTTGTTAAAATGGGACGTGCTTAGTATGTTCGTTATGTATGGTTATTATGATTTGTCACCCCCTCTCCCCATGTATGATCCACATGTCGTATCTAGTAAAACTACTTGCGCGACGCTTACGTTTTATCGCTCATACTTGCCTTGTGAATTTACAGATAACATGTACCACTATATTGGCTTGTTGAGGGCAGACCAGATAGACTACCAATAACGACGAAGTGTACCGAGAGATTAGCCTTGTGGATGTTAGGCTTTGGTTCATGATGTATTTTAAGAAGACTTCAATATCTTGTATAATATGACTTGTACCAATTTATGATGTAATGTATTACATGTCGATTATGATTTGTTTATATTATGTTGCTTCCGCTTATAGATTCATTATTCATGTCGGCATGTACATGTATAGTATCGACGCCTTGTACTTCTTGTAGCAGAGTACAGCGGGTGCACCAGGCCGGAACCTTAGTGTCGGACGGGGCGCTAAACATAATTTTTTTTCTCACTAGCGCGTTTTTTTGTACAAATAAGAGTTTTCTTCTGCCATAAGTGAGGCATTTTTTTTTTTATAAAAATAAGATCAGAAGGCGTAGCTTTTTTCATCAAAAAATGATATACAGATATATTGGTAATTTTTATGGGTATTGCTCTTATCGTGGTAAAGTCTATATCCTATCCTGCTGGCTACCTAACGTTTGGGTCACATACTTTTCTGTCTTAATATATATTAATTATCTGATGGTGAATTTGTCCGTCCGTCGAATTCTGTACTGTTATATACATTAATTGGTATTTTTATGTGAAGCATCCTGCAACCAGTTTTTTCTCTATACTATTTTCTCCTTTTTTTTACGTACATTTCTGTCGTGAACTTGAGAATAATAATATAATTTTATGGTAAATAAAGTGACAAGATCTTTATAAAATGAATAATTTATATGGTGAAACTCTTTGTCTTCCTTTCTTTTTGCGTGTATTCAATTATTTTGTACTGATTGCCATAATATGTATAGATTTTGAAAACAAGTTTTACTATTAATTACTGAGAAGGCTAATGGAAGAAACGAAATATATATAAATAAATATATATAAATATTTTGCCATTTTACCTTCCGCAATTTATGTCGTTCACTTTTCGCAGGTGCTATTGTACACATTTGGCATTTCATTTACTATTTTGTAGGAGAGTCTCCTACAACACATGAAACCACGGTATTCCTCCACCACAAGTGAGAGCAAATTATTAATAAACAGCCAGACGGTACCATCCGTCTTTCACTAAAAAAAATATGTATGTATGTATGTATCTAGACATGTAAGAATCAATTATAATTAATATAATTGATTACAAGAATCTCGTAATTTATTTATAAATCACTAATATGGATCACATGTATAATGTATCCGTACGTTATATTGGCTAGATACGTTGTAATTAGTGACTGCATTAATTATCAGATTTGATTCTGATTGATTGGCAATTATTATTTTTCATTGATGGAAGGAATTAATTGTCGGTTGAATATGGAAGGGGTCCCTGGCCTAGCCTATTAATAGAGGGCTTGTGATATTCCATCGATCCAAGGCAATACGGGCGGCATTCAGATAGGCATAGGTTGGAAGGCTACATTTCCCACAAGAATTCTTCTGCAGCAGGCTTCCGACTCGAAGGCAACGAGTAAGCGATAATGACCTCTTTTAGGATCTGCAAGGCACCACTAGAAGGGGGGGTTGAATAGTTGGTGCGGAAAATGTGGTTTTTGAAATAATTTTAAACCAAAAACTCAACTTCTGAAAATAGTTTCTGTTTTAAGGACCAGTTTTAAAACGTTTTGAAAACTGGATTGCAGGTCTTCAAAAATTCTGAAATTTGGAGAGAACTTAGCCTCAGATGTTCTGAGTATCTCCTAAAAATGTCAGATTAAAATTCAACCTCTAACCCCTTGAAACTTTGTTGGTGGTCAGATTGTGCAAATCTGCCAGAAACGGTAGTCTGATTTGAAAAATTAATTCCTATTTGTACGTAACTCCAAATGCTCTGAAAATTTAAAGAATAACCCCTTATTAGTTTTATTTAAATGGGTTGAAACACTTTTGAAAAATTCTTTTGGGATATTAGTCAAATACGATCAAAGTCTCAACCTTTGCAAGCCTGAAAATCAGACTGCACTAGTCTCAGAACTTTGGACGTTTGTATGACTTATACTTGTCCAAAAGGGTTAAAACTTGCGTCAAAAGAACCTTGAGATGTATGGCTGTGATTCTGAAAAGTTTCGTAATTTTTGAAATTCGTTTACTATTTTTACGAACGTGATTAAAAACGATAAACAGTACTGATACAGAAAGTAAGTGCTGAAAGTAAATAACACCAGGAATTTTATACTGGTTCGGTTATAAACAACCTACTCCAGTCTTTGAGGACACCTTCCTCGGTTAGCACTAATCATATAACACAAAAAACACCTTACCATAGGGTTGATGGAGTTACACACCAACTCCAACCCTTTACAAACCTTGTATGATAATACAATTGTCACTAACACCACCACCTTGCGAGTGCAAGATTGATCACACCTTGATCAATCTTTTACAATGATAAAGAATATGTGGTGGACTATATGAAGCCTATTCAAGTATATGAATATAAGTACAATAGGCGTTTAGAGAGAAGAAAGAAAGAGAGTGTAGAAGAGAATGCTAGAACACGTTTTTGATCTTTCAAATTGCAAGACTTGTTTTTGTTTTTTTTTGCTCTCTTCCTTCATTTTTAACAATGTGGCCGCCCCCTTGATGCTATTCTTCTCTTGAAAATTATCTTCTAAGTCCTTGGAAGAGTGTATTGCATCATTTTGACATGTCTTTGCTTACTTGGCATCTCCTTATTGGATGATCATTAAACTCTTGCTTACTTGGCACTCATTGATTGGTTGAAGATTGTACTGTATAAACCTGAGAATAACACTTAAACACATGTGCCAAAATAATCATAAAAACATTGCCGATTTTCTCACAATCAATCCCACATAATTTGGAGAACAAATTGTCACACATTTCTTCCGAAAATTCGGCCATATCCTTTCTTGCACATGCTGAAATTTCAGCATTTGTAACACTTGCATTTTATTCAAAATATTGCCAAGTTTACTTTGATTTAATCCAAGAAATCAATCACCATTTAGTACACAATATTTTCATCCATTTTGGAATAAAAATTGCTCACCAATGAGGACTAAATTTCGGCCAACATTCATTCCACACATGCTGAAATTTTCAGCATGTGTGATATTCAAAGATATCACTATTTTAATTCCATAAAATATTCAAAATTTTTCCATACTATCTACCAATTAATTCACTTAATTCAAGAAGTAAAATATGTCTCATAAAGATGAAAAATCGGCCAGCCTATTGCTCACATGCTGAAATTTTCAGCATGTGTCACAATTGTGACAAGATTTGAAATGTTACCTTTTGTAGTTCCTTTCTTTAAGTCACCAACATTGCATGCTTCATTCTTTGCCAATCAAGGTACCAACAAAGCTTCACATATGCTCCAACATGGCTAGAATAGGCGTGTGACATGAAGATACATGTGCTGAATTTTATTTTTGCAAACTTTGTAAAATAGTGCACATTTAATTATACACACATGGTATATTCCAATCAGCCCTTAATTGATTTTATAGAACACTTTAGAATGTATGAAGTATGTAAAAAGTGTCTAGATACATGTTATATGCCATGCCAAAAATGTTCCATGTACCGTGTACGTAGAAAACCGAATTTTCGACATTTATCGATTACCTGATTTTTCTCTGATTAAATTCCAACTTTTTGCACATGTTATATACATTATGTTACACATAATATACATAAATTAAACTTTAATATTCAGCTCATAAGGCTGATTAAAGTGGCACCTAAACCATGTGACAAAATTGAAATTGGAATCTCCACAATTTGGCCTTAATAGGGTGATTTGTGTGTCCCAACATGGAATGATTTTATGGATGCACATACCATGTAAGCCACGAAATTTGTGGCTATTCTTGAAGTGTAGGGGCTGGCCATCTATTTATGGAAAGTACGTAACACGTTAACGAAGTTTCGGTATTCGCCCGATACGACAATTGTCGGTTTAGAACCTTTTAATATGTCGTAATAAGTTTGTCATCACCATGACTTATATCATATGATATAAGACCTGAATATACTCATAAATATGAGTTAAGTATAGTGGTGTGACGTTAACGTACGTACGTAAAATATATAATGTGTCGGTAGTACGTTGAAATATATGTGTATGTGCCTTTTTCAAAAAAATCTGAATATATATATATATATATATATATATATATATATATATATGTTGAAAAATGGCGTGTGTATGTGTGGAGAGGGAGTGGAGAACTTTCCTTTCTTCAACTTGTTGCCTTTGTGCCTTTTCCAAATATGGCTTCCTTTAGTGAACTACTTAGTTTAATTAAGTAAGTACTTCACTTAATGAACTAGATTAGTTCATTAATGGTGGCACCTGAAAACAGTTCAAACACAACAAATGCTTGCCATTTGATGTAAGCTTTAAAGCTTCATGGCTCGTTAGTATGACAACATTATATATGAACTATATAAGGCAAGTTTTATGCAAGTGCGTGTCATGTCATAAAATATGTCATGCATTTCTTTGTAACACGTTTAAATCATGTATTTTGAAATCACTCAAACCCCCTTTTTCTCTACAATCTCCCCCTTTTGATGATTTTCAAAATAACCTACATTCATGATTTAAATCTTATCTCTCCCCCTTCAATCATGCATAAATTCAAATTTGAATTTCAAATTTCCAATCCGCTCCCCCTTGATTTATGCAATCAATTTCTCTCTCCCCCTTAAATCATGCATTCTCTCCCCCTTTATTTTGGAAAGTCAATAAAAAATGCATGTAAAGATGGAAAGATAATCAAATCAAATCAGCAGAAATCATGCCTAACTTAGAATGAAGATTTTCACACGTGATCATGAAGAAAATGATAGCATACTTCTATATGCTTGGCCTTAGAGTGTAACACGGGGTTCTTAGATAGGTTAATTGCACTCATACTATCACAATATATATGTATTTTATTTACGGTAATTCCAAAGTCCGAAATTTGTTGTTTTATCCATAGTGATTGTGTGCAGCAAAGACTAAGTGTCATATACTCAGCTTCAGTAGTGGATAACGCTACGCTTGCTTGCTTTTTGGAAAACCATGAAATAAGTGAGTTTCCTATAAATTGGCAAGTGCCACTCGTGCTTTTTCTATCTATCTTACATCCACCATAATCAGCGTCAGTGTAGGCATGCAAATTAAAGTCACAATCTTTATCATACGAAATGCCTAAGGTGGGTGTGTGCTTAATATATCAGAATATTCTTTTTACTGCATTAAAGTGAGACACCTTAGGTTGACTTTGAAAACGTGCACATATACATACGCTGAACATGATATCAGGCCTACTAGCAGTAAGATATAGCAAAGAGTCAATCATAGATCTATATAACGCATTATCAAAATCCTTACCATGTTCATCTTTATCTAATTTAGTAGTAACACTCATAGGGGTGGGGGATGGTTCTAAATTCTCAAAATTGAACTTTTTAATCATATCATTTACATATTTAGCTTGGCTTATGTGAATACCTTTACTCGTTTGTTTAATCTGCAAGCCAAGAAAGTAGTTCAATTCGCCAATCATAGACATTTCAAATTCGGATTTCATGCAATTTTTAAAATCTTCAACAAGTTTATGAGATGTAGTGCCGAAAATGATGTCATCAACGTAAATTTGAATAATAAGTAAATCCGATTTATCTTGTTTCAAAAATAATGTACTATCTATAGTACCTCTTTTAAAACTATTTTCTAAAAGGAAAGTAGCAAAACGATCATACCATGTTCTAGGTGCTTGCTTTAGTCCGTATAGTGCCTTCTTTAGTTTGTACACATGATCGAGATGTTTCAAATCTTCAAAACCGGGTGGTTGTTTCACGTATACCTCTTCTTGTATAAATCCATTTAAGAATGCACTTTTCACGTCTATTTGATAAAGTTTAAAATCTTTCATGCATGCAATGGCAAGTAAAAGTCGTATAGCTTCTAAACGTGCTACGGGTGCAAATGTTTCATCATAATCGAATCCTTCTTCTTGATTATAGCCTTGTGCTACAAGTCTAGCTTTATTTCTAACAACTTTTCCTTCTTCATTCATTTTATTTCTAAACACCCACTTTGTGCCTATTATGGTCTTATCTTGTGGTCGTGGCACTAAATCTCATACGTCATTTCTAACAAATTGATTAAGTTCATCATGCATAGCATCAATCCAAGAAGAATCACTCAAATCATCATGCACATTTTTAGGTTCAATTTCGGAAATCAAGGCATGAAATTGATTTATTTCTTCCGGATTTATTCTTCTACATGGACGCACACCGTGTGTGATATCGCCTATGATGAGATCATGTGGGTGATCTCTATGCCATCTTGGTTGATTATTTTCTACGTTCTCATGCATTTCTAAATGATCATGCATTTCTTGTGCATCATGCATACCAAACGTGCCATCATCATCATTCAACACGGGTTTCAATTCAAAATCATCATCGTATTCTTTATCTTTATCAATCTCACCAAATTCATTAAACTCGACGTGAATAGATTCTAGAATTTGTCTAGTGAGAGGATCATAACACCTATATGCTTTTGAATTCACAGAATACCCAACAAAGATGCATTCAATTGACTTAGATTCAAATTTATCTAAATTGTCTTTTGTATTTAAAACGAAACATTTGCATCCAAACACACGAAAATAGTCAATTTTAGGCATGCGATCATTTAATATCTCATAAGGCGTCTTATTTATTTTCTTTCTAATGGACAAGCGATTTATTATGTAGCATGCACAATTTACGGCTTCTGCCCACAAAAATCTAGGCAATTTATTCTCGCACAACATAGTTCTAGCAATTTCTTGTAATGTCCTATTCTTTCTTTCTACTACTCCATTTAATTGTGGAGTTCTAGGTGGAGAAAACTCGTGTTTAATTCCTTTTTCTTCGCAAAATGAAATCATGTCCTTATTTTTAAATTCACCACCTCTATCGCTTCTTATCTTTTTCACATTAACGCCATATTGATTTTCAAGTTGTTTTATCAGTTTAGCAATTTCAACAGCACTGTCATCCTTATGTGCAAGAAACAAAGTCCAAGTATAACGAGAAAAATCATCAACAATCACGCAAGCATAGTGACGCCCACCAAGACTCGTAGTGCGACTAGGACCAAACAAATCAATGTGTAATAATTCTAAAACTTTAGTCGTGCTTATTTCATTCTTAGGTTTAAGTGACTCGCGTGTTTGTTTGCCTTTTATGCAAGATTCACATAACTGAAAGTTGTCTAAATCAAGTGTAGGCAATCCTCGTATTAGGTTCTTTCATTGGAGTTTTTCTAGTGTAGAAATGCCAATGTGTCCTAAACGTCTATGCCACAAATTTATGTTAGGTTCATTTGACATGAAACACTTAACCTTAGCGTCTAACACATCATCCATAGAAAGCGTAAAAATGTTTCCTTCCCGTTTTCCTTTTAAGACTGTTTCTCCATTTTTATTTATTATATTGCAATATGGGTGAGTAAAACACACATCAAAACCATTGTCAATGAATTGCGAAATGCTAAGAAGATTATAAGATAAGTTGCTTACCAAGAAGACGTTGGAGATTTGAAGAGTGTTTGGGTTTCCAATTATACCTTTTCCGATGATCTTCCCTTCATTGTTGTCTCCAAAGGTCATGGATCCGCCTTTTGTGACTTTCTTCAATTTCGTGAATAGGCTCGGGTCACCCATCATATGCCTCGAGCAACCACTGTCAAGGAACCACTTGATAGATGTATCTTTTGATGTGTGGGTTCCCTGCAATGTGCAAAAATAATTTAGGTACCCTTTTAATTTTGGGTCCTTACGAGTTAGTTATTCACCTCTTAGTAAAAGTACCCTTCGGTACCCATACTTGGGTGATCCTTCTCGGTCTAGGAAATGGCAAGAATGTAGATGAAGGTGCAATATAGTAGACATGTGGTGAGTGCACTTTGGGCCTTTGGCCAAGAACTCCTTTATACGCATTATATGTAGGGCGTTTTTGATATGTCCTTGTGTTAGTGTGTGTAGTGCGTGATCTAGATGGATGAAATGAATGTCGTGTATGCATCACTTGTTTCTTCTCATATCTATATGGCACAAAATTGTATTTCTCATGATATGAAGAAGAAGTATGACGAGATGAGGGGAGAGGGGGTCTTTGCGTCATCTTAGACGCCGTATTTGGTTTTGGAGTGTCTTTTTTCTTAGACACTACAAACTTGGTTGGTTTAATGGACACTTCATTTGTTTCAATGTATCCTAATCCTGTTTTATCACTATCATGCTTTTGAGATAAAATAATACGATCTAGCATGTTAGATCCCGTATCAAACTGTTTCATCATTTTCTCCAAGTCTGTATTCCTTGATTTCAAATTTGAAATCTCGGATTTCATTTCATTATTTTGCATGGTCAATGATGAGATCTCTGTCTTTAATGCATTAATGATGCATGACGACTCTTCTTTTGAATCGTTTAATTGAGCGACAAGATTCTCGTTAGAAGATTCTAACAGCTTCTTGTCTTCAATTAATCGCTTCTTTTCTTTCGCAAGAGTCTTAGTGAATTTATGCAATTCTAAGTACTGACTAAAAAGATCATCATAAGAAGGCTCAGAGTCAGAATCAGAGTCAGATGATACCTCATTTGATGCTTTAGACACAAAGCATACTTGTGCAGTCTCCTCTTCTATTTCAGTCTCGGAATCCGATGTATCACTCCAAGTGGAGGCTTTGAGAGCTCGCTTCCTTTGATTAGGTTCTGAGACGAGTCTATTCTTGTTCCGATCCTTGTCAGGGTATTTGTTTGTTTGCTTTTCCTTATTAGGGCAGTCATATGATAGATGTCCAAGTTTACCGCATTCGTAACGTTTAACATCCTTGTTGTTTGTCTTGTTCTTATTTCTTTTAGTCGAAGTAGCCTTAGTTTTGTTTCTAAACGACTTTCTCATGAATTTTCTTAAACCTTTAGCCAATAGAATTAAGTCATCGTTATCTGATTCAGAATCACTATCATCTACGTGATCGGAACAAGTAGAACGTATTCATTTGATTTAAATGCAATAGCTTTACCTTGTTTTGATGATTCCGATTTCCTTATGGTGAGTTTGTTCTCATAAACCTTAAGTGATCCAATTAATTCTTCCATCTTGATTGACTTAGTTTCTTTGCTCTCTTCTATTGCCGTTCCTTTAGGGTCCCACTCGGATGGAAGGCTTCGCAAGACCTTTTGTACATTTTCCTGCATAGTAAAGGCTTTGCCAAGAGACTCAAGAGAATTGTAAATGTTAGTCAAGCGAAGATCCATATCAACGATAGATTCATTTGGCAATAATTTAAATGACTCGAATGTGGACATAAGCATGTTGATCTTGGACTCTTTTACTTGACTAGTGCCTTCGTGTTTCATTTCAAGAATTCTCCACATTTCTTGAGCACTAGAACAATTTGAAACATAGCTAGATTCACTTTAACTTAGTCCATTTAAAAGTAACTGCATAGCCCTAGCGTTCATGCTTTGTCTCTTTTTATCCTCACTAGTATACTCTTGTCTAGGTTTAACGACCTCTATTGTGACTCCATCTACAGTGGATAACTTTGATGGAACAAATGGACCATCTTCTATAATTGACCAAAGATCAATATCAATTGCCATAAGATAAAGTTTCATTCTTAATTTCCATTGAATGAAAGACTCACCGTCAAAGAGAGGAGGCCTTTGACTGGGCATACCTTCTTGTTCGGTTTTGAAGTTTGTGGTTGCCATCTCACTTAGATCGTTGGATCCTTATGATGTGAGTGTTCCTGCGCTCTGAAACCACTTGTAGGATCTGCAAGGCACCACTAGAAGGGGAGGTTGAATATTTGGTGCGGAAAATGTGGTTTTTGAAATAGTTTTAAACCAAGAACTCAATTTCTGAAAACAGTTTCTGTTTTCAGGACCAGTTTTAAAACGTTTTGAAAATAGGGTTGTAGGTCTTCGAAAATTCTGAAATTTGGAGAGAACTTATCCTCAGATGTTCTGAGTATCTCCTAAAAATTTCAGATTAAAATTCAACCTCTAACCCCTTGAAAATTTGTTGGTGGTCAGATTGCGCAAATCTGCCAGAAACGGTAGTCTAATTTGAAAAATTAATTCCTATTTGTACGTAACTCCAAACGCTCTGAAAATTTAAAGATAACCCCTTATTAGTTGTATTTAAATGGGTTGAAACAGTTTTGAAAAATGCTTTTGGAAAGTTAGTCAAATACGATCAAAGTCTCAACCTTAGCAAGCCTGAAAATCAGACTGCACTAGTCTCAGAATGTTGGACGTTTGGATGACTTATACTTGTCCAAAAGGGCTGAAACTTAAGCCAAAAGAACCTTGAGACATATGGCTATGATTCTGGAAAGTTTCATAATTTTTGAAATTCGTTTACTATTTTTATGAAAGTGATTAAAAACGATAAATAGTGCTGAAACAGAAAGTAAGTGCTGAAAGTAAATGACACCAGGAACTTTATACTGGTTCGGCTATAAACAACCTACTCCTGTCCTCGAGGACACCTTTCTCGGTTAGCACTAATCACACAACACAAAGAACACCTTACCACAGGGTTGATGGAGTTACACACCAACTCCAACCCTTTACAAACCTTGTATGATAATACAATTGTCACGAACACCACCATCTTGCAAGTGCTAGATTGATCACACCTTGATCAATCTTTTACAATGATAAAGAATATGTGGTGGACTATATGAAGCCTATTCAAGTATATGAATATAAGTACAATAGGCTTTTAGAGAGCAGAAAGAAAGAGAGTGTAGAAGAGAAGGCTAGAACACATTTTTGATCTTTCAAATTCCAACAAAGCTCCACATATGCTCCAACATGGCTAGAATAGGCGTGTGACATGAAGATACATGTGCTGAATTTTATTTTTGCAAACTTTGTAAATTAGTGTACATTTAATTATACACACATGGTATATTCCAATCAGCCCTTAATTGATTTTTGTAGAACACTTTAGATTGTATGAATTATGTAAAAGTGTCTAGATACATGTTATATGCCATGCCAAAAATGTTCCATGTGTCGTGTACGTGGAAAACCGAATTTTCGACGTTTAGCGATTACCCGATTTTTTTCTGATTAAATTCTAACTTTTTGCACATGTTATATATATTATGTTACACATAATATACATATATTAAACTTTAATATTCAGCTCATAAGGCTGATTAAAGTGGCGCCTAAACCATGTGACAAAATTGAAATTGGAATCTCCACAATTTGGCATTAATGTGGGGTGATTTGTGCGTCCCAACATGGAATGATTTTATGGCTGCACATACCATGTAAGCCACGAAATTTGTGGCCATTCTTGAAGTGTAGGGGCTGGCCATCTATTTATGGCAAGTACGTGACACGTTAACGAAGTTTCGGTATTCGCCCGATACGAGTCGGTTTAGAACCTTTTAATATGTCGTAATAAGTTTGTCATCACCATGACTTATATCATATGATATAAGACCTGAATATACTCATAAATATGAGTTAAGTATAGTGGTGTGACATTAACGTACGTACGTAAAATATATAACGTGTCGGTAGTACGTTGGAATATATGTGTATGTGCCTTTTTCAAAAAATTTGAATATACATATATATATATATATATATATATATATATATATATATATATTGAAAAATGGCGTGTGTATGTGTGGAGAGGGAGTGGAGAACTTTCCTTTCTTCAACTTGTTGCCTTTGTGCCTTTTCCAAATATGGCTTCCTTTAATGAACTACTTAGTTTAATTAACTAAGTACTTCACTTAATGAACTAGATTAGTTCATTAATGGTGGCATCTAAAAATAGTTCAAACACAAAAAATGCTTGCCATTTGATGTAAGCTTTAAAGCTTCATGGCTCGTTAGTACGACAACATTATATATGAACTATATAAGGCAAGTTTTATGCAAGTGCGTGTCATGTCATAAAATATGTCATGCATTTCTTTGTAACACGTTTAAATCATGTATTTTGAAATCACTCAAACCCCCTTTTTCTCTACAGGATGTAACTTTTATGCTTCTGCTGTTTATTTTAGCCTAACATTTGGTATCAGAGCGACCTCTGACCATATCATTTGTATGAAGAAAACATTCTTCCGTACCCTTTAATGTAATTTAATCGTTCAAACGTTATGGAATTATAGTTTTCGAGGCCTTCTGTATTCAATTGTGTGTAATGTTATTATGTCGAAATTGCTGCATACAGTTGAATATTATTTCTGAGGATCAGTATGGTTTAATGGAACAACCAATATTTAGAATGCGTCATAGATTTAACTGACCTTGGATACCCATCTGCATAGCAACAAAAGGGTCTAATATTACCCCACGAATTTGACAACCCGTTAGGTAGGCTACATAAACATCAGGTAGAAAGGAATACTGTAGCGCCCCGCTCCCGAACCCTAGCATGGGAAACGATGCATCCGCCGTAGTCTGCTACGAGGACTACAAGGCGTCGTTCAAATCTCTTACACGTCAGCAGTGACATAGAAAATTTTGCAGCGGAAATGAAATAAAAATGAAATAAACATTTATTTATTACAACCCAATCTGTATCTCAAATGGAAACAAGTCTGAAATCCAGTACAACTCATAACTAATATAAATGAAGTAAAAGAATTCCACATCTTCTGGCCCCGAGCTAGTTACCTCATTGCCTGTACTTCGCTCCGTCCCCTATGTAAATATAATCGTACTCCTGTTCACCGGGAGAAAAATAAAGGGGTGAGTGATATAGGAATATCACCCAGTAGATTTCCGCCTCTTTCGGAACAATTTCATATATGGCAACAAATAACATGCAATACACGTATACACATGAATAACTGAATAAGTAAATAAAAGCACATCACCACAGTTATGTGATGTCATGATGCATGCCTGTGTCACATGCAACGAAATGTCAACACCTGAATGCCTGTCTCTCTACCGTGCAATGCATGAACCTCGAGGTGGTCATACCACACGCCTCATAGGGCTAGACGTTTCGTAGGACCACACGCCTCATAGAGTCACACGTCCCAAAAGACCACACGCCTCATAGGGCCACATGTTCTGAAGGACAATACACATGCCATGGAATGCAATGTAATATACCACACACCACATTTTCCGTTTTTTCCTCACCTCCTCCTCACTTTTACATTTCTTCACAACTTCTCTGTAACAATTTCCTCTTATTTACCGACTTCACTTTATAATCTTATTTATTTGTTTATTGACAAAACTACTTAATTTGATTTCCCAAAGTATCCTCAAATATAGTTTAATTTAATCATGTTTATATAATGTCTCATTTTTTTATAAAATAAACCAAAACCTGATATTTTTTTGCTTTTTTAATATTTTCCGAAAGTATCTTATTTAATCCTTGACATTCTTCTTTAAGTGAAATACAATATTTTTTAAAGTGAAATACAATTTTTTTAATGAAATCTGACGGTAACAGATTTTTTTAAAAAAAAACAAAAATTGTTTATTAGTTTTATTCTTTCTTTCTTGTTCTTTTATTTAACAAAAACCAACCAAAGCTTCACTCCCCAGCCCAGCCCGCACGCAAGCTCCACTTCTTTTCCTTTCCCTTTCTTCAGCCTTCAGCCGCCGACCACTTTTCTTTATTATTTTTTTCGCAAATGGGCTCCTTCTTACCCCAGCCCAAAACTGTTTTAGCCCTTATTTTAACTTCTCAACCCATACCAATTTAAACTTTCCCCTAAAAAATAAATAATTTTTATTTCTAATTCAAATTTTAATCAAATTACAACTTTTTAATTAAAAATTGAGATACACTTACAAATATGAAGCCAAAACAGCCGAAACATATATACATATAAACACATGCATAACATTTTTATGCTACAAAGAAAACCACCAAAACATATATACATCAAATTGAATTATAACATGCAAATTAACAATAAATGAAGCATATAACAAATAAATTACATATATAAAATTAGCTCAAAAAGAGAGGGGCTACCTACCTCTTGGTTGTAAGTATATGTTGGTGGTGGTGGTGTGATGGTGTTGATGGTGCACTTCCCCTCCTTCTCCCTTCTTTTTCTTTCTTTTCTTTTCTCTCTCCCTATTTGCTTTCTTCGTTATCTTTACTCACGACAACTAATCTTCTTTTTTTTCCTCAGTGGCCGAATAGGCCTTTTAATTAAGTGTATTGGGAGGTTTTGTGTCTCTTGAGTGTCATATTAATTAGGGGAGAGTTATGGTTAAGGATAATGAGTATTAAAAGTAATTATGTGTGGGGGCTTTGAGGAATTATAGGAAGGGGAAGGGGTGGTAGAGAATAAAAGGTATGTATTATTATTATTATTGTTGTTGTTGTTATTATTATTATTATTATTATTATTATTATTATTTCCTTTTTCTTACTGGTGTAACAGTCCACCCCCCTTACAATAAGCTTCGACCTCGAAACTTGAGTACCTTAAGCAAAAAAGATGCGGATACTTCTCGCGCATTTGCTCTTCAAGCTCTCATGTTGCTTCTTTCTCGGTATGGTTGCTCCATTAAATTTTGACATAAGGTATGATTCTTCGTCTCAGCTCTTGATCTTTGTAGTCTACGATCTTCACCGGAACCTCTTTGTAAGTCACATCAGGTCTAATTTTCAACGGTCTTTCATCCATTATATGACTCGGATCCGGAATATACCTTCTTAATTACGACACGTGAAATACATTGTGAACTTAAGCCAAAGCCGGGGTGAAATCGAACTTATATGCCAGTGTGCCAACTCTTTCGAGTACCTTGTAAGGACCAATGTAACGAGGAATCAATTTCCCTTTCACCCTGAACCGACTTACACCTTTCATCGGTGACACTTTTAGATATACTTTTTCTCCAACAGAAAACTCCAGCTGTCACCATTTAGAATCAGCCTAACTTTTGTTCCGATCTTGAGCAACTTTGAGCCTTTCACGAATAATCTTGATCTTCTCCTTAGTCTGCTCAACTAATTCCGGCCTGATGACAGCTTGCTCCCTAACTTCATCCCAGTACACCGGCGATCGACACTTACAGCCATAAAGAGGTTCAAATGGTGCCATCCTGATTGCACTGTGATGAATGTTGTTATAAGAAAATCAATTAGCTTCACCATACCGGGGGTTCCATATCCCAGTCTTTAAACAATATCGTACTTATATCTGCTGTTCTCAGCCATCCTATAAAATCAGTACTGATGTATACTACAATCTTTAACTTAAAGACATGTTTGTCAGACTCATTCCTCGAACCATATATATTTTCGGAATCAATTCTTCTACTTACTAACTAGTTCTATGATCATGCACTTACTTTTTCAGAGATATAATCAACAACCTAGTATACAAAGTACGTGCATGGACATATTTCTTTTCAATTTAAAGAAAAGTAACTTACGTAGCTATAACTTGGAATATAGCTTTAACTGTTTAAAATAATATGCCTTCTAATTTTTTTTAACCACAAAACTCAAAGTATTATGTATTTGTCTTTGCAACGCGGTGTCTCAATTGACCATTTATAAAACAATGATATAACTTGTTTGCAAAAACATTACGGTAAAATCGCATTAAAACAGTTGAAACTTAATAAGGTAATATTTTATAAAATGATTTGAATACGGTAACTTTCATTTTCTAAAGGTGGTATATATATATATTTTGAAAGCCACTTTTTGGCTTCACAAAAGTTAAATAAGTTCATCGCGAGTGGATAAATAACTGTGAAAACACTTTAACCGATAAAATGCTTGCGAAATCGATAGTCGTCAAGTAAAATTAATTTTGACTAAAAATAGATGTAACAAAAAACGAAAATTTGAAATATCGTGTAAGAAATATATATGAACACATCGTTTTAGGAAGAATATCAGTATTTCAAAGATTTTCTCTTTTTTCTAAGGTCATCAAAAGAATTGAAATTTTATCATGCTGATATACCAGTACGAGAAAGAATTTAGTCTTGTGAAGTTTAGTAGACTATTTTTTTTAAAAAAAACTCAATAAGGTATTTTCAAAAACAATAAATTTTGAAGTACCTGTAAAGTACTGGTATACCTTGGTGTACGTGCTTATATAAAATATTTACATGCTTGCAAAGTATATCAGTCTAATATTTCGTATAATTTCTATAATTCATTCTTATTTTGAAATGAAAAATCCGTCTATGTATCGTTTCTTTTAAGTCTAACCTTCGCCTATTATGATAAAATTTAGTAACTTAAATTGTCCAATCCTAGCATGACACACAAAATATTAATCGACTTAAGGTATTCTAATTCATCATGCTTCCACAAGCCACGCTGATCCCATTGTACCTCTTTACTTGGTTGTTTGAACTGCTAAATTGACCTAGTTACATCACATATAGAAAGCCACCATTACTTGTTCATGCTCACCCGATTTCAATTCAAACCTACTAGATACAAGCCAAATATTACGATGTCAACACTTAACCCATAATTTCTAAAGATATATCGTTCCAAGATACATACTATAGTCGATTATCGCCTGTTGCTATCAATCGATACCTCTAATAAAACTAATATCGTCGACCTATTTTGATAACCCTACATTCAACATCTTAACCCTAGATTATAAATTCCTTTGGTATAATATCCTTCACTAAACTCTACTGATCATAACGCTTATAGATCGTTAATTAGTTTCTGTCATTCTACTATACATCATCTCTTAGTAGCTACAGACTCAACTTAGATCTAGTCGCGTTCTGACATTACTGCCAAAGTAGAGGTATGAACCCGCTTCAGTTACCCTAATGGTACTGGGTCTCATGCTGCTGCTACTGTGAAGCAGTTCGAGTGACCGCCTGACCTATTAATATGTCAACATAACGTCCGTAGTAGGGTATTTTGGTTATGATATGCCTTAGGTACACGTGTTCCTTAACCGATCGACTCTTTAATTTTAGGATCGTAACTTATTTCAAGGATTCTTCTTAGTGCCGTCATTTCTTAAGTTTAAGACCACATCTTATTTCTAAAATCATGCTTAATATATGCTTATGACTATAATCAGTACTTATGTCCAGATCGTCGTCTAATGTTTAGATCAACTCTTAATCAAAATCGTCACTTATATCTAAGATTGTGACTTATGTTCAGGATCATCGCTTCTAACTGAGACCCGTACCTATGTTCAAGATCATCGCTTAAGTTCAAATTATCACTTATGTCTAAGATTGTGACTTTGGGGCAAATCGTAACTTAGTTTCTAAGATCATGGCCTAACTCTACGTTTCCGTCGTGGATCTAGAGTCATGCTCTAAACAATCGCACTGTCGGACATGTAGTACTTCTTGAACTTATCCCAAAATTGGGTCCAAGCGGCTGGTGGTGTCAGTTGTGCTGCGCCACCACTCCTCCGCATCTTCTTGTAGAAGAATCTCATGCCCGAGCGGTGGTGGTGGTGGAGGCAGTGCCTTCTAGTTCAGCAACTGGTGCTACTGCTCTAAGGTGTGGATCATGGTGACTATGGCATCTTCAAGTGCTTGGGGATGATCTCCTGATTCTGGTGGTTCTTACCACCATTTCCTCTATTACCAGCTTGTTCACGTCTTTCTGGCATTTTTATGGAATGTAGAACGGTCGAAAATATACATATTTAAATACAGGCTAAGTTTGGAGGTATTTTAGAAATTTCTAACAACTTAGGGGGTTGCAGGCAAAGGTTCAGGGGTAATTTAGAAAATTCTATCGTTTACGGATTTATGCTAAAAGTTAGGGACAGAATAGTAATTAAGTAAGAAAACGATCGCTCACCCTCGTACCCCTTAACCCGATTATAACTTAGGTCTAAGATCATCACTTAACCCTATTTTGTTGCTTAAGGGTAAAATCGTCATTTAGGGAAAGATCATAGCTTAAGTCTAAGTGATCTAGTTAATCCTTCGTTTCTGAGGCAGATCTGGAGCCTCGGCTCTGATACCATCTGTAGTGTTCCGCTTCCAAACCCTAGCATCGGAAACAGTACACCCACTGTAGTCTGCTACGAGGACTACAAAGCGTCGTTCAATTCTCTTATACGTCAGCAGTTACATAGAAAATTTCGCAGCGGAAACGAAATAAAAATGAAACAAACATTTATTTATTACAACTCAATTTGTATCTCAAATGGAAACAAGTCTGAAATCTAGTACAACTCATAACTAATACAAATGAAGTAAAAGAATTCCACATCTTATGGCCTTGAGCTAGTTACCCTACTGCCCATACTCTGCTCCATCCCCTATGCAAATATAATCGTACTCATGTTTACCTGGAGAAAAATAAAGGGGTGAATGATATAGAAATATCACCCAGTAGATTTCTGCCTCTTTCCGAACAATTTCATACATGACAACAAATAACATGCAATACACGTATACATATGAATAATTGAATAAGTAAATAAAAGCACATCACTACAGTTATACGATGTCATGATGCATGTATGTGTCACACGCAACGAAATGTCAACACCCGAATACCTGTCTCTCTATCGTGCAATGCATGAACCTCGAGGTGATCCTACCACACGCCTCGTCAGGCCACACACCTCATAGGGCCAACGTCCCATAGGATAACACGCCTCATAGGGACACACGTCCCGTAGGACCACACTCCTCATAGGGCCACACGTCCCGTAGGACCACACGCCTCATAGGGTCACACGTTCCGAAGGACCACATACCTCACAGGGCCACACATCCAAAAGGACAATTCACGTGCCATGAAATGCAATGTAATATGCCGCACAACACATTTTCTGTTTTTTCCTCCTTGCCTCCTCCTCACTTTTGCATTTCTTCACAATTTCTCTATAACAATTTCCTCTTATTTACTGACATCACTTATAATCTTATTTATTTGTTTATTGACAAAACTGCTTAATTTGATTTCCCAGAGTATCCTCAAATATAGTTTAAATAATCATGTTTATATAATGTCTCTTTTATAATAAAAAAACCGAAACCTGATAATTTTTTTAAATATTTTCTGAAAGTATCTTATTTAATCCTTGACATTCTTCTTTAAGTGAACTACATTTTTTAAGTGAAATACAGTTTTTTTTAAAAGAATTCTGACCGCAATAGATTTTTTTAAGAAAACAAAATTTTTTATTAGTTTTATTCTTTCTTTCTTGTTCTTTTATTTAACAAAACCAACCCCAACTTCACTCCCTAACCCAGCCCGCACGTAAGCCCCACTTCTTTTCCTTTCCTTTTCTTCAGCCTTTCTACGCAGGCCACTTTTCTTTATTATTTTTTTCGCAAATGAGCTCCTTCTTACCCCCAGTCCAAAACTGCTTCAGCCCTTATTTTAACTCCTCAACCAATACCAATTTAAACTTTCCCCTAAAACCCAAATAACCTTTATTTCTAATTCTAATTTTAATCAAGTTACAACTTCTTTAATTAAAAATTGTGATACATTTACAAATATGAAGCCAAAACAGCTGAAACATATATATATAAACACATGCATAACATTTTTATGCTACAAAGAAAACCACCAAAACATATAATACATCAAATTGAATTACAACATGCAAATTAACAATAAATGAAGCATATAACAAATAAATTACATATATAAAATTAGCTCAAAAAGAGAGGAGCCACCTACCTTTTGGTTGTAAGTATATGTTGGTGGTGATGGTGTGATGGTGTTGATGGTGCACTTCCCCTCCTTCTCCCTTCTTTTTCTTTCTTTTCTTTTATCTCTCGCTCTTTTCTTTCTTCCCTATCTTTACTCACGGCAACTAATCTTCTTTTTTTCCTCAGTGGCCAAATAGGCCTTTTAATTAAGTGTATTGGGAGGTTTTGTGTCTATAGAGTGTCATATTAATTAGGGGAGAGTTATGGTTAAGGATAAAAAGTATTAAAAGGAATTATGGGTGGGGGTTTTGAGGAGTTATAGGAAGGGGAAGGGGTGGTGGAGAATAAAAGGTATTTATTATTATTATTATTATTATTATTATTATTATTATTATTATTATTATTATTATTATTATTATTATTTCCTTTTTCTTACGGGTGTAACAATTATGTTGATCAATTTAAGTATTGTTCTGTTCAATTAAATTTTGTATATGGATCACTGTTAGTTGAAAACAAGTTTTGGGTAACACGCAGTATTCTGCCTTCACAGTGGTTTATGCAATTGATGGCTTCTTTAAAATACCACAGAATGGATATTTTGCAGAGCTTTTCGGTTTCAGCTGCTTTTGAATTCAAAATTTTCTTTTTTTCCTACACCAGATCTGGCAAATTAATTGGAGTTCTTAGTGCTCTGAGATCTAGAACTACTACTAGAAAATGTTTGGTTCATGAATCTTCTTTAGAATTTTCTTGGCCTTTAAAGTTCTTCTCATTATAGAACCTGGGATTTGCTGTCTTTCACTTTTGCTGTTTTCTGTCTGCTGTCGCCGCCACCGGAGTGCCTGAGAAATACAGAACAATCCTTTAAATCTATTGTGTTAATTCTATTTCTATTGTGTTAATCTAATGTGCCGCTGTCGCTGTCGCTGTCATTGTCCGCTGTTCTTTGTTTTAGTTTAATAAAAAAAAAGTCTAATATTATCAACTACATCTTGAGTTGTTCTTAATTCAAGTATCCTTACTCATTGAGAAAAATTTGTGGCAACTACAAAAGATGAATTATCGAAGGTGTGATAAATACACCGTGCACGTAATTTCTGTCTAGAAAGTCAGCACTTGACCCACCGTACGGCCTGAGATTTTACGTGGAATGGTAATACTGTTTAGGAAATTGATTAATGATCTTTCCTGTGTATTACCGAATCAGTTCACTTCACATTTTCATTATGATTTCATCTTTTGTTGATGTCACATAAACGGTTTTAAAGTTGATGACATATAAATAATTATTTTCTTAATTTTAAGATTAGCCACAACATCTTAAAATTGTATGGTATAAAGAAAATAAAATGTCATCATGCCTATGGTTTTGATCAATAAGGTAATCGCTCTGTCACACAGGGAAGTGGTTATTTTATTGATCAAGAAAGTTAAACATAAACATTTCCTATGCCCACAGGTATGGAAATATTTTTTGGTTTGTTTAATTTTCAAATCGTTTTAAGTATATTCTATGCATGAAAGCAACCCCTCTACCCACATGAAGGTTTAGAATATACTATTTGAATCAACTTGATTAAATCATTCTGGTTCATAGCATGATCTGTAATTCTTTGGTTATGCAATTATTCCCACTACTGCTTTATTTGATTCTGTTAGTACTCCAATGCTGACTGGTGACAATTACACTAAATGGAAGGATATCATCCTTTTGACGTTAGGGTACATGGACTTAGACCTGGTAATCTGTGAGGGAAAACCACCAAATCCCACGGAATCAAATACGCCATCTGAGAGGTCTAGTTACAAGCGCTGAGAGCGATCTAATCGCCTCAGCACGACATCAAGTCTCGTAAAAGTCCAAGCATTAGGTGTTCTATCTCTAATCTTGATAATATCAAAGCTTACATGAAAGCATTGATGATCAATTTGTAAGCTCTGACAAGGCGGTAGCCAGCACCCTTATGAAGAGGCTTTCAAACATGACCCATGACAGAAGTCGTGGTGTGCGAGAGCATATCATGGAGATGAGGGACATTACTGCTAAATTGAGCTCCCTACAGGTTGAAATCTCGGATCCATTCCTGGTGCATTTCATACTCAACTCTCTCCCTTCGGAGTATACTCTATTCAAGATCTCGTACAATACACATAAAGAAAACTGGTCAATTAATGAACTTCTGACCATGTGTGTTCAAGAGGAGCAGAGGTTGAAGAATGAGTCCATTGAGTCTGTGCATCTTGCGACACATTTTAAGAGAAATACAAAGAAGGACAAAGGTGGTCCATTGAAGAAAACCGGTGATAAAGACAAGTGTCGGTTTTGCAAGAAAAAGGGACACTGGAAAAAAGATTGCCTGAAGTATAAGGGATGACTGGAGAAGAAAGGTAATTTTTCCTTTATGTGTCATGAATCTAATTTTTCTGAGGTCTCTGATAATACATGGTGGATTGATTGTGGTTCTACAATTCATATTGAAGAAACCATGCAGGGCTTTTTAAACCTGAGGAATCCAAATGAAAGTGAGCAATGCATCTATTTCGGAAACCGGATGCGCACTACTGTTGAAGGAGTGGGATCTTATAGGCTCATTTTGAAGACCGTTTTCAACTTGATTTAGAAACACATTTATGTACCTTCTTTTCCAGAAATTTAGTTTCTCTTTCAAGACTTTCAATTATTGGATATGATTTCCATTCACATCTTTTTGTTATGAATCTTTTGAAAGAGAATAAAGTTATTGGTTCTGCGAAATTGAATAGTTTTTTGTTTCAACTTGAGTAAGATCCCATTTATGAGCTTACACTTTTAACAGAAACTGGTACAAAACGTTGTATTCTCAATGAGAACTCATCAAATCTTTGGCACAAAAGGTTGGGACAAATCTCAATCGAAAGAATGAAAAGATTAGTGAATGAAGGAGTTTTGCAAACTCTAGACTTCACTGATTTAGGTACTTGTGTGGGATGCATAAAGGGCAAGCAAACCAACAAGACCATTAAGGGTGTCAAAAGAAGTTCTCAACCTCTTGAAATCATACTGTCATACCCCGTGACTTTTAAGCACGACACTCAATACTCTAGGTCAACCTTGTATGCAATTTAATTAATGATGTAGAATGTAATACTTAGTTACTTAAAATATAGAAAAATTAAAGAAAGGGTTAAAAGTGAGAATTAAGAAAATTGGGTAAATTACCAAAAGTACCCCTACTAAGTGATAGGGGAGTTACACAAAATTTTAGTATAACTCCCCATTAGCATAAAGGGGGCAGTTGAAAGGAAAAGAAAGAGGGGGACGAAAAACGCCTAGAGAGGAAGAGAGGATAAAGAAGAAGAAGAGAAGAGGAAGAGGAAGAAAGAACGGTCAGTCTAGATTCAATCATCACCGAAATTCTGCAGTACATTCGTAAGATTATCTAGAAACAAAGGCAAGTAATCTTTCTATACGCTTTACGCAAATTTTGATACTTTAGGCCCTATGTTCTTACAAAGAGAAAACTTGGATCACACATTAGTAGTTTTGATTTGTCTATGCTAAATGTTTTACTATACATGTAATTGTTGTTGTTGATTGAGTAAAGTTATGTTCTTTGGGCCAATATCTGAAAATGGTTATGTTGTGATCTTTGTTGTTAAATATGCCCACAAGAGTGTTATACGTGATACATTCATTATTCTTGTGTAAGTTCTTAAGATGGTGATTACACCTTAGATGCTTTGAGCGTGTTTGCAGGGAGTGGAAGGATGAATGTTGACATTGTTGTAAGACTTGTTATGTTGGAAGGTTTGAAGATATCTATTGAAGGTTGTGGGTGGTAGAAGGTTTAAGGGGATACTAGTTTACTTGTTTAAGAATCCAATCATGTTAGTTGTGTGTTAAGCATGATGAATCCAGGAGCTAAGATGGATCTTGAAGGATTGAACATGAAGGGGTTGAAGAAGAAAGGTGTTGGGTGGAAGTTACTGCAGAAAAACTGCAGTTTAGAACCTTCAGGACACATAGAACGCTACATTAGGCGCCTCTAAACTGCAGTTTTTCTGCAGTAACTTCCACCCAACACCTTTCTTCTTCAACCCCTTCATGTTCAACCCTTCAAGATCCATCTTAGCTCCTGGATTCATCATGCTTAACACACAACTAACATGATTGGATTCTTAAACAAGTAAACTAGTATCCCCTTAAATCTTCTACCACCCACAACCTTCAATAGATATCTTCAAACCTTCCAACCTAACAAGTCTTACAACAATGTCAACATTCATCCTTCCACTCCCTGCAAACACGCTCAAAGCATCTAAGGTGTAATCACCATCTTAAGAACTTACACAAGAATAATGAATGTATCACGTATAACACTCTTGTGGGCATATTTAACAACAAAGATCACAACATAACCATTTTCAGATATTGGCCCAAAGAACATAACTTTACTCAATCAACAACAACAATTACATGTATAGTAAAACATTTAGCATAGACAAATCAAAACTACTAATGTGTGATCCAAGTTTTCTCTTTGTAAGAACATAGGGCCTAAAGTATCAAAATTTGCGTAAAGCGTATATAAAGATTACTTGCCTTTGTTTCTAGATAATCTTACGAATGTACTGCAGAATTTCGGTGATGATTGAATCTAGACTGACCGTTCTTTCTTCCTCTTCCTCTTCTCTTCTTCTTCTTTCTCCTCTCTTCCTCTCTAGGCGTTTTTCTTCCCCCTCTTTCTTTGCCTTTCAACCGCCCCCTTTATGCTAATGGGGAGTTATACTAAAATTTTGTGTAACTCCCCTATCACTTAGTAGGGGTACTTTTGGTAATTTACCCAATTTTCTTAATTCTCACTTTTAACCATTTCTTTTATTTTTCTATATTTTAAGTAACTAAGTATTACATTCTACATCATTATTTAAATTGCATACAAGGTTGACCTAGAGTATTGAGTGTCGTGCTTAAAAGTCACGGGGTATGACATTCCACCCCCCTTACAAAAAGTTTCGTCCTCAAAACTTACGTACCTTAATCAAAGAGTTGAGGATACTTCTCCCGCATTTGATCTTCGAGTTCCCAAGTGGCCTCACGCTCTGTGTGATTGCTCCACTGGACCTTTACATAAGGAATCACTCGCTTCCTCAACACTTGATCCTTTCGGTCCACAATTTTTACGGGTATCTCCTCGTATGTAACATCGTCCTTAAGTTCCAAAGGTTGAGCTTCAAGTACATGACTTGGATCCGTCACGTACTTCCTTAGTTGTGACACGTGAAAGACATTGTGAACTTGCGCCAACACTGGAGGTAACGCTAACCTATATGCCAAGGCTCCCATTTTTTCAAGTATTTTGTAAGGACCAATAAAACGAGGGCTTAGCTTGCCTTTTACTCCAAACCGCATGACACCCTTTGTAGGTGATACTCTCAAGTAGACTTTTTCACCTACATCAAATTCCAATGGTCGTCGTTTGGAATCCGCCCAACTCTTGTTGCGATCCTGAGCTGCCTTGAGTCTTTCCCGGATGACTTTTACCTTTTCTAGCGTTTTCTCCAATAGCTCAGGTCCGGTAATGGTCCTCACACCTACCTCATCCCAATAAACCGGGGACCTACATTTTTCTTCCATACAAAGCTTCAAAAGGAGCCATGCCAATCGCGCTGTGGTAACTATTGTTATAAGAAAACTCCATCAGCTTTACCATTCCATCCCAACTCCCTTTAAAATCCAACACGCAAGCTCTTAGCATATCTTCCAAGGTTTGAATAGTCCGCTCGGACTGTCCATCAGTTTGGGGATGATACGCCGTACTCAACCTTAATTCCGTACCCATGGCTTTCTGAAATGCTGTCCAAAACTTAGAGGTAAATCGTGAATCCCGATCAGACACTATACTTACTGGGACACCATGTAAGCTAACAATATTCTCCATATATACATTCACTAAGTTGTCGAGAGGTGCTTCACTTGAAACGGGTAGGAAATGGGCAGACTTTGTTAGATGATCCACGATGACCCAACTCATGTCATATCCACTTCTTGTCTTTGGTAAACCAGCTACGAAATCCATCGTGACATGTTCTCATTTCCATTCCAGAATTTCCAATGGCATCAACAATCCACCAGGCCGTTGGTGTTCCGCGTTGACTTGTTGACAAACCAAACACCTCTCTATAAATTCAGCGACATGTCGTTTCATTCCGGACCACCAATAATATTGCTTCAGATCTCTATACATCTTGGTGCTACCAGGGTGTATGGATAGCCTTGAGCTATGAGCTTCTTGCAACACTTCCTTCCTAAGTTCGTCTACATCAGGTACGCATAATCTTTCTCTAAACCATAAGCTCCCATCCTCTTTGGTCCGAAATCCTTCAACTTGACTATGTTTCACCCTTTCCATTATTTCATTGAGGGTCTTGTCATTCG